>VXAB01001449.1:0-559026 GCA_013399175.1 Odontophorus gujanensis | reverse complement strand
ACATCCTTTCAAGGAAGACAAAGAACAAAAAGGGAGAGAGGGAGGGAGTGAGAGAGGGAGGGAGGTTAGCCGGTGCTACAGCAATGCGATTAAACAGCAGAGAGAGAGAGAGAGAGAGAGAAAAACTTGATCCACCGGTTCCTTCCGAATCGACACGGCAACCGGAGCGGGGTGGGGGGGGGCTCGGCCGGGCAGNACACACACACACACATATACACACGCACGCACTGAGGCGCACGCGGGCGCGCACCCGCCCGCAGGCGCGCGCACTCTCACACACACAGAGCGGGCGCGCGCCGCCGCCCCGCGCGCCTCAGCCGGGAGGGAGGGGGGCACGCGAGGGGAGGGGGCCGCGCGGCGGGGCCGCTCAGCACGCTCGGCAATCGATTAGAGGACAAGTGCCGCCGCCGCGCGCGGACACGCGCACACGCGCACCGCCCCCTGAGGGCAGCGGCGCGGCCCCGCGCTGCCCCTCAGAGATCCACCCCGTCCTGAGAGGGGGAGACAAAGCTCCATCTCCGAAAATAGAGCGAGGTGAAAGGAGCCGAGCTGGCAGCTCCCTCAGCATCGCTACAAATTTTAGCCAATTAGTCGTTACGCCACATCTGAGGAGCGGGTTAATTGAACTCCTCTCATCAGAAGGGTTAGGGGACTGGCCCGAGGCCATGAAGAGCAGTGCTCAGAGCCGAGCCTAGAAAGCACACGTCTTGTTTCCCACGCCTACATTGCAGCAACTAGACTTGGCTTGCCTAGAAAATAGACCGGCATAGCTTAATTACACCTCAGCCATTGTGCCGGAATAACTCTCCTTGTGGACATTCTCCTCCACATGGAAAGTGACTTCCCAAAAGCCGGCCGAACGAATTCACTGCACAGCAAACACTCGATGCTTTTGCACTTTTTTTTTCCATTGTGGGGGTCAAAATTCCCAAGATACGGATCTCAGCAGCTCTTGAGAGGCATTGGAAAGCATGGGTAAATGTAAAAGGTGTCGTTGAAATGCTGCAAGTTTTGTCGTCGAGATTTTTATGACGCTTTTCATCAAAATGTTGAAAGCTGAAAGCTTCCAGCTGGCTCTCCTTACAGGTAATAATTTAATAACTAACAGCTTTTCTCCCGAAGCTGTTGGAACTGGCTTGAGTCGTGGAAGCTGATGGGAAAAGCCAGACCCGTCCTCTACAGTAATTATTTCTGCTTTTAATCCTGCTGCTCCATAAGCTTTCAAAACCAAATGAAGCTGTGAAAGCGGGCAAGAGTGGCCAAGGGAAAAGCAGGGGACAGCAGCTAATGTGAAAGGGCTCACCCTTAAAAATTAATTTGTTAAGTGCAAAGACTGCAGAGATGAGAGTGTCTTCATGGATGTAGGTGAATCACTGGTTTCGTTGCGAATTTCAGCTCCTCCACAGCTCAGGGGCTGCTGTGAGAGCTCCAGTGATTGCCATCAACCACTCGCCCACCCCTAGTTTATACTCTCCAGAGCAGCTGTGATGACTTTGGGCATCAAATGGTGGTTTGGAGATCCAAACGGCAGTGTTCACATCCAACCGTGGTCAGAGGTCCTCTGTGTGATTTCAACCAAGTCATCGTTCCTCTGCGTTTCAGTTCTGGTTTGTAATTGCAGCAAATAATGCAACGAGAAGTTTTTGTTCAGCTGAGCAATAGCCTGAAAGCAGTTCTCAGCTTTGCCTCAGACTTCTGCCACGCTATAGAAAGCTGCTTGGGCAAATCTTTTAGAGAGCCATTTCTGGAGCTCCTTTCCCCTCTGTTTCCATCACACACAGCCGTGCCTGCTCTAGACAGTGCTCTGCCACAGCAGCCCAGCTGCCCAGGGGACAGCCACCCAGTCCCGAGACTTGTCACGACCCCAGGGTAACCATGGGCCTCAGTTCTCCGTCACTGTGCTGGAGACTACAGAGATGCCCCATTTAACAGTGAGGCTGGGAGGAGAAAATAGTGCCTTATTGCTCTGGTTTAAATGATCCAATTCTCGTTTTCTGTGTGCTTTTGTAAGGTCGAAGTGTTCTAGGAGTTAGCTCCCCAAAAGCTTGCGTTAGGTATCCACATAAATGATAGCTTATCATAGCAAAAGCTCCAGGTTTATCTAGATTCAGCACATTCACAAAGGCGTGTCGACCACGCTGCTGCCTCGGCCAGCTATGAACACCACTGAGCAACGGACCCCCGGGTCAGCTTTCATGCCTTTAGACTGAACCCTCTTTTCTGATCAAGAAGGGGTACTTTGATGACAAATTGGATCAGTCCCAATATAATTTGAACAGGACAAATGTGGACCTTTCTTTACTTGACTGTGTTGGGCAATCTGAAGCCATATAAGCGCTAATCTATTCAGTATTCCGTCTCCTTCTCTGTACTACAAAAGGGCACTGTTTTATGCTTATATGCACCAATAATGAGACCTATAAAGAAAATAATGAACATCCTTGAATATTTTCAGGCCATACCCTATTAATTTTAAAAGCAACTCAACATACTGCACCCCTTGTATTTCAGGAAGATAAAAGCCTATAGATTAATTCCTATTAAAACAGTTGGTATTTTCAGGACATGCAGATGTAATTTATGGAGAGGCACAATACTCATAGTAGCTCAGAGGCCACAGAAACTGTAGATCTGTGTCTGTTACTGTAGTTGTACAGGCATTCATTGTACAGAGAGCAGCTGAAAAGACAGAGTATGTAATCTGAATACTAAATTTGTGAATAATTTCTCACTTGGGCTGGTTAGGCTTTTCAAGAGCAGCGGATGCTTTGTGGGGGACTTTGTAAGATATTCTGCTAATACATCACATGGTTGCTGTATTTTCTTCTCTTATCGTTACTGTTAGAGCTTTATTCATTAACGCACAGTGTTTGATTCTTGGAAGGATGCTAGCTCCTGCTCTGTGCTCTCCACCTGAATTCAGAGTGCTCCGAGTGAGACAATTCCCACAACAAATCCTGCTTCTTTCTATTAACTGAGCAACTTGAGATATGTATAACCAAAAGCGTGCAAGAGATGAAGATTCCTCCCCTCCCCAAGTACTCCAATTGCGGTATTTAAGTTAACTGGAAAATGCTATCGTATTTTTTGTTTTATTATCAACAATAAAAGTGTACAGGTTTTCTATTTTATTGTGGAGATATAAATGTATATGGATACATCACTTAGGAGGTAGGGAGATTCTCAAGTGTCCTAACAACTTCTAATTATGGCACGAGCTACTAACAGAGGATACTTGAGGCCAGGTTCATCTCCATTCTTTGCACAGCCCCTTGCACAATGAGGATTTATTCGTGACCTAGCATCCCACTTAGTACTTCACCAAAATTAAGAGTCAAACTTTACTTTGTTTATGACCAGGAATCTCAGTAGCAGCGGAACTGAACACACCCAGTGTTGAACAGGGAACAGCACAGTAGTACAGTGTTCAGCAGTATGCTGGACCGTTGTGGAGCACGGAGGCATTCAGGCAATTGCTGCTCAAGCTGAAGTTTGGTAAAAATTACAGGTCTCAGTTTGGTTTAGCACTGCAGAGTGCCAGGGAACAGAGTCCTCCTTAACTCCTCTCTTTGACAGAATCAACATGAGTCTCAAAAGGCTTTGAAGGGGCTTCTATAGAACAGAAGACATTTATACACACCTTCCTTGATGCTACCAAATTAGGCTGCAAACAGTACAGGAGCAGGCCTCGTAAGGCTCAGTCTGCTATACTCTAGCTGTATTCGTACTTCTCATTCTGTGTGAAACACACAATAGTTCAAGCCACCCAATGCTTACATATCTGAACTTGTAAGGAGTTCTTCTCTAAAACTTGGCCAAGGTTTGAGCGATAAGAACACTTTCTCAAATCCAGCCTACCTCTCAGAGGGCAGCATGCACCTTGGAGTCCAGAAGCCCCAGGGACACGCCAAGCCAGCAGGGCAGGGACCTCATCAGGCAGGGCACAACCCCAGAAAGTCAGCACAGATTTAATGGGATGTGCTTCACTTCCATTAGTTCTTGGCCCTCCCTTTCACCACTTTTCCAGCATCATGCTGGCACTTTTAGAAAGCCAAGGAGAGGTCCTGGGGCATCTTCCAGGCTGGCAGCAACTCCTGAAGGCGTGCAGATGTGCAGGGGAGCAGGCCAGGGATCAGTCCCCTCTCCCCATTTCACATTAGCACCGCTCAGCGCAATGCAGTGACTCAGTGCAGGCACCTGGGTGTGACAGAACCACGTCTGCAGTGAGCAGGGGGTGAAGAGCTGCCATCCAAACCAGTCTGTTGATCACTGCAGCAACAATATGTTGTCAGAGTCTCATGAGTAATGAAGCCAGAGCACAAAACTGTCTGAAAAAACAGAAACGCCCAGCTCTCCACCTCCTGAAGAGGCACCGTTCAGCCAAGGCCCTACACTGTCTCATCTCAGAGCTCCACAGCCTGAAGACTGAGCCTGGATCACTGCTTTCAGTTACCCATTCTGGAGATGGATGTTCATCTCCCCTTCTTTACAACAGACACTCAGCAATAGACACCTTGTTTGGCCTCACATTTCCAGGCTGCTTCTGAAGTCCATGGAAAAAAAGATTGATCCATCCAGATTGCAACTCCGAGAATCAAAATCAAATTCCTGCTTGTAGTCGCTCCGCAGAGGAGCGTTTCCTTCCCCACTGACTGCAGAAGGAGGCTGGAGAAATCAGCTGGGCTAAACTACACTCCAAATGGGTGAATATCCTTGTTTGTACTTCAGGATGACCGCCTAGAAAATGAAAACGATAATATTTCGTCTCCTCTGTCAACTCTGCTAAAAATCATGAATGCCTCAGGGAAAGGGCAGGGACAGTGCGAGTGTACAGTGGAGGATATAAAAACGGGGCTTCTTTGGGCCCCTTTTGAGCCCGTAAAGGTCATCACACAAGTGTTCTGGTGTTGGTGAAGATACAGTCACCTTAATAACTGGCCAGATAATCATTTTTGAAGTGGATTCAGGTTAACTTTGATTAACCACAGGCAACAATTTAGATAATTAAAATAAAACATTAGCATCTTTTTACTCTGCTGCCAGCGTTACATTAAACGGTGTTTGACCACAGCCTTTAAGAGCTGCGTGTTCATTTTTATTGTAACAGTCTGCTGCCTCCCTCCAGCATCAGAACTGATGCAGGTTGTTTTTTTCAGGTTGTTTTGCTCGGTGGTAAGAATTTCTTAATTTCTCACTTCTATTTATTCTTGTTTTACTCCACGGAAGAAAAAGCATTTCTCCACATCTAGACATTACCTACACATAACTGTGCAAGCAAAGAAAACATAACTTCATTCTTATGGTTTGAAAATGCATCTTTTCCCCTGTTTGTTTTTAAGAGGGTGGTGGTTGCATTTTCTAGTTCTCCTTAGGGTGTTCAAATCAGTGAAGACATCATTTGGTCCCTCTGTGACAAATACAGTCTTTTCCTCCCGGCTTCTGCTAATACACTGCAATTCCTTCTGAGATCTGGAAGAACAAATGTTGCTTTCTGTTTATTAACAACACTGGGGATTCTTCTAATTAAGATTTTGGGTGGTGGAACAGTGGCTAAAGACATCGTGGTAGGCCTGAGCTTATACCACAGCTATCAGTAGAAGTTTGCCTCCTGACTGCAGCTGAAAAGAAACAGTGAAAACATCTACAGTGAAAAATAAAGATTCGGAGTTTACAGGGTTATAATCAGGACGTAAATAAATGAATGAATAAAACTTCGCAGATATTAAGGTCATCATTTTTGTCTTAAAAATTCTTCTCTGAATTGCTTGGGTCACACTGCTGAAGAATGCTTCCCAGAACAGAACTGTCCCGATGCAAAACATTCAGTGTACAGCGGGGCCATACAGAAGTACTGGGTCTCAGCTTACTACATGAGGAAGCTGAATGCCTCTGGTAGCAGCTCCTTGCTGTTCTGGGTTTGCTGGCTTAGTTTTTAATTCAACAGGGGCATAATTTTGCATTCAGTTACGAAGTTTGGTTAAAAATAGCATTGAAAGTGATCCTTAAAATACGAAGATGTTTTTCCTTGGACAGTGTATCCAAAGCAGCCAGGTCTTTATCACTGACTTGACCATAAAGTCGTTTCCACACTGTACTGCGTTGCCCTCGTTGGCTGACAACAAAATCAGGACTCTCTTGCAAGGTTGTTGTTGCTGGTTCTTGCAAGGGTTTTGCATATTTGCACGTGTGACCTTTCGAAATAAAGTGTCCTTCTGACTGCAGATGGTGGCTTCTTCTTGATGAAAGATCTCTGTTGAAAAATCATCACTTTGTTGTCATCAACCTGAAGGTACTGAAAGAAGAACAATGAAGACTTCCTTACAGTGTAATATTTGTGACTGCTCAAAGCAGACTGAGACATGTGAAAAAAAAAAACAAAGCAAGCAAAATACCGAACTGTGGGACACACCTCCTCAGCATGGAAAGGTTTTTCACCTCGCTGATTTTTTTCCACTGCCTCCTTTAAGAAGTAGTTTCTTCCTTTAGACAAGAAGGGAAGCTCCATCAGCTCTTTCATAGAGCTAAACTGACACCCACTGGCCACCCCCAGTACTCGAGATGCGGTGAGCTGGTGAGCGAGCCTTGCCTCGGGGCAGAGCCAAAGGAAGAACAGATGAGAGAACCTTCTGGTGCATCTCAGCCCTTCTTGCTCACAATGGAAGACATCAGCATGGCCAGCGGTAGTCCACACTGCCCCTGCATGAGTTGTTTGCCATCAGCTATCCACGTGCTGCATGCCACACAGACTGACTTCATTCTCTTCCCATGTAGGTCTCACTCCTCCATGTCCCACATTTCTCTGTGCAGTTCCATTCCTCTTCACTCTGTCACCTCCGATCACCGCAGCTCTGTTATCAAGGCTCCCAAAGATAATGTTCCCAACCAAGCACAGGCTCTGTGCTGTGTGGAGACGTGTCCCTTTCTGCCTCCTTGCCATAGCGCAGCCCAAGTCACATTGCCATTTATACTTTTTATTTTTCAATTGCATTGCATGCTTCTGTCTGATCTGTTACCCACTTAGGCACTTTCAACGTGATTGCTTTGTGAGTAGCTCCTTCCTACCAAATACCTGTGTTTTAGATTATATTTATCTCCTCATGGGGAACTTTAATCTTCCCAGAGATGCGATCTGATTCTTTTATTTCCGCCACATGTCATATATCATCACACACTACCCTCTGGTATTCTATTTCTTGCTGTCATCTGCGCTTTTAAACTCTTCTCCACTCTGCTCCATGTTACTGATTTCATGCAGTACATTATCTTCTACAGGGAACACGTCGCTTTGCTGAGCGCTGCGTTACTGTGCCTTATGTAACCAGTGTGCCCTTTTATGCCCGCATGATCACTTTGCACTTTAGCTATTTTAAACATCATGGTAGTACACTACTCAAAACGTAAGGCACGGTATCTCTAAAGCGCTGTTGTTTCTTATCACCGTTCCCAGGCAGTGTGGAGTGGCTTCAGCTGTTAAACAGGGAAGATTTTTTTCTAACACTAAGGATCTTCAGCCCATGCACTTTTCTCCCTGCCTGTCCCACCGGGCTGGCTCAGCCTCAGGGAGGAAGGAATGGGGGTAAGCTGCACTCCCCTTTTCTGAACGCTCACCCACTGAGATCTTCTCACGAGGGTTTTCAAGCACAGGCAAACTATGTTCATTCATATTTCCAATAATCACTTTTGGAGGCTGCCAACAGAGACTGGTACTCCGACTTCATCTTACATTTTCAATTTTAATTTCTCCAGGTGAATGAAGCATCACCTTGCATTGCTTTAGTGGAACTTGATGAAGTTACAAAATTATTCAGTGATGCTTAATAGCTGGTTAATGAACAATTTGAAGTCAGCACACATCAGCAGCGTCCCTAGTGTGAACAGAGGCCATGGTGTTGCTCCATATTTACTGTAATGCTATTTACACCCACGTCAGCCTCAAAAGCTTGTTCTCAGCCATGGCCTGACTGCAGGACAGGCTGCATCCCGAGCTGTGGATCACAGTGACACCTGAGGGAATCAGCCAAAGTTGCTGGAGCCATTCATTGTCACACACCCAGCATATATATTCTAAGGGAGAACCCCCCCCCACCCCCCACCCTTGACTTTCCAAGTCCAACTGCTTTGAACTGGCCCTGCAATTAGCAAGACTCAGTTCTGAAGCATCAGCCAGTCACGGGGAGCCAGCAAGGGACGAGTTGTGGGTCTTAGTTAACAAGCTAAAACTACTGGGGTGACAGCTGTGCAACATTATTTGTGAGCGTGAGATACCCTCTGAGATACCCTGTCTGAGTGCATTGGGGAGCAGCAGGGAAGGAGCTGGAGGGAAAGCCACGTCCACACACTGATATATCTGAAGCCTTCAACAGAGCTATCCATTACTGGATCTCACTGTGCATTCCAGGCTTGCTTGAATTACAGTTTCTCCCCAGCTAAAGCAGGCAGTCTCATGGACAGAGGATGAGGTGGCTACTTGGAGCACGTGGAGCCCGTCTGTCCCCAGGTGTCACCACTTCACAGAAGTGGTGGGGTTGAGGGGACACCTCACTGCCTCTCTGGGAGCCACTCTGACCACTGCAGTGTAGGCATCTCCCCCATGCTTTCCTTCTGCCATGAATGACTAAAACAAAACTAAGCTGCTGCATACATAGCCCATAGCTACACACTCGATATTGATTTTCCCTGCTTAAATCTTAGCAGTGATTTCAGGCATACAAAACTTGGCAACATTGGAATGACTTACAAGCGAATTGCTTTTTATGTTTAAAAGTAAGCAGTGAGGGAGGATGTTCAATAAAGAATCCTGAGATTTTCAGGATGTGCCTAAGGTAATCACGGGTTTATGGGAGCACAGGGGAATGCCCACCTCTATTTATTCCCACACAAGTGATGGGCTTTCTCTGCTGGCTTCCACTGGAATATTCTTTTCAACGAAATTTCTGAAGAAGAACCCAACCCATGAGCATCCTGAGAATTTGCTTATTCAAGATGCTGGCAATCTACCAGCTCAATGCTCTGGAAGCCCACTGTATGGACTGGAGTTGCAGTGTGGTGTCTCTGCAAATGCCCAAGCCCACACTAAGCTCTTTGTCCTGATGTACCACCTTGATCTCAATGTTTGACTTTTACAAAATGAGCATCCCATCTCCTCTAGCAAATCCTGTCGACACTTCTTTACTGAACCATAAGCTGTCAGGTTGGTATGTTACCACACTTCCCTCCACTTTCTTGTACTAATACTGAGCAATGCATCTGTAGCAACAGAAACAGTCATCCTTCCTAGATAGCAACAAAAGATTCGAGGGCAGTTCTGAAACTGGAACCCCTTGCTAATTTACACCAACACCTTTGCAGGTTTGGATTGTGAAAAAGCCACCAGAGGGAGAAAACATGGAGACCCTTCAAGGTCAGCAGTGCATATATTTCCCTGAGATCACAGTGATGAAGGTGTTACAGTAAAGTTACAATGCTCACGTACTCCATACTTTACTATATGTTTTTATCTGCAGTTTATAAACGTATACCGTTGGCAGGTGTGAAATGAGGAACTTCAAGATGGTGAGACCCTGGAAAACGTCAAGGGCTAACAGCTTTCTGGTTTCCCATTCCTTCAACAAGATGTCTCAATATATGCAACAGAAATCCAGACACCCAGTCTAGACGTGCAATCCAGACACTTGTAAGTGGTGTGTGTCCTGGGAGGAAATCCCAAGAGACAGTTGTAACGGTTCTTCCAATGCAAACCTGTTTAGAGTCACAACCAGTATTGCCATGATTTCACCAGCTCTGTTCCTGTCAAGAGACAACTGCTTGCTTTTCCCTTTGATAGCAGTCAGGAGTGCAGATAGATTTTTCCTTTCATCACAGTGAAAGGCGTAGATCTTCTCTTTCCAATTTTAACGTTGGGTCACAGTCAAAACACTTAAACTGAGATCTCCATTTGCAATTGGTCCCATCTTGATCAGAAGGTTGGGTTGGGTGAGCTCCAGAAACATCTTTTCCAACCTGAATTCCTGCACATGCACACTAGTACTAACAGTACCTGGTATTTGCTTTAAGTCTCCCACAGTCATCAGAGAGAAAAAGGCTCGAAGACATTACAGTCCATAGATACAGGAGGCAATGGGTGTCAGGGTCAGAACAGGCAGCATAAGATAAAGAATGGATTCATCATTTTTACATTATCATTCATATCAAGTAGAGATTTCAATGGAAATTGTGTACTCATCCCAATTTTTCTGCCCTTCATGCATATTTAAAATCCACAGTTTCCAGTCTTTCAATTACCTTTCTGTGTTTTGGCTTTTTGGTGATTTTGTTGTTGTTGTTGTTGTTGTTTTGTTTTTTAATTCATTTTTAAAGTTATCCAAAAAATACACAGATCAAAGGGTTTTTGGAACTGTAACTTGCTTTCTACCTTTCCATAAATAATGGAAGTACACAGCTGAGGCACAGCGAGCGTGTGGCTGTACTATTTATTGCTTTCCTCTGGGGAGCCATTTATCTTAAAACTACTACAGTTTACTTTCTAAAACGTGTCTGATTGTAACACTTGCAAATGTAGATTTTGAAAGTTGTCTCCGATAATTTATGCTCTCACGCTCTCAGATCACACGTTGTGTTTGAAGCTTCCCTTCTCACAACCGTGTTCCCCGTTTGCTCTGAAACAAAGAGGGGAAAAGAAGCTCACCTGCAGTATGGCTAAACCAAAGCTGTGTGGATGAAATGAGATTTGCATTAGGTTGCTCTCGACTCCAGGCTGTTCATCTTGGGCTGCACCCTCCACCTATGTGTAATAGTAGGGCCAAAACTATAGGGGTAAGGGCCAAGAGCAGATAATAACACAGTGCACTGTGCAATTGCATGCCTTTGCAGCAATGTGCAGCAATGCATACAGCTCTGTAAGTCCCACATCCCCGAGCTCTTGGCCGCCCTCACCAGCACAGCCCCATAGCAGAACACAGTGAGGATGGGGCGGGCTGCCTGCTGTCAGAACACTTCCCCCATCAGAAGGTTTCCAGGGCAGGAAAGAGAGGGGTAATTTACGAAACAGAAGTCAAAACTTTCCACTACACTTGAACTTTCTGTGGTGAAAGGCAGACAATTTTGATGTTTATTATCAGCTTTTCCTATTGTTACTGCACAGGCTTACCGTAACTGCCGTGCTGTAGTAATATACATCTGCTCTTTGAAATGCACCAGTGAATGTCAGTTAGGCGGTCTTTCTGCTTCTCATGGTGTCAGAGTAATTAACATCCTTTTCTTTTTAAGTAAGCGATGAGATGATACATTGAAGTCCCCACAGAACACAGCAGATAGCACTGAGACTGTAGAAAACATCCCAGAAATGAGGGCTGCCTTCCAGCACAACCCTCTGGTTGTGGGCAAAACCCGGTGAGAGCTTCGGGCAAGAGAGCAGGGAGAGCAGGACAGAGGGATGGATGGTGCAGGGCTGCGGCCCCCTCTGGTTGTAGACACCTGGGGCTGCTTTGATTCCTTTTGTTCTCCATTTGTCCACCCTTAGATGCCTTTCTTGCTGTTTTTTTTTTCACTTTGTACAGCACTGAGTTGCATTAAATGTTTACGATCCTATTACAGGATACAGTTTTAGATTACTATAATAAAAGGGAGTTGATAAAACTTCATTATCTGTAGTGCCAGAAGAAGAATAAAATCTTACACCTTCAAGTCTGTCCATAACATTGGTTGTAATGATTTTCAGAAGCGTT
The DNA here is from genome assembly GCA_013399175.1 of Odontophorus gujanensis. NCBI lineage: Eukaryota > Metazoa > Chordata > Aves > Galliformes > Odontophoridae > Odontophorus > Odontophorus gujanensis. The sequence goes on along the minus strand of VXAB01001449.1, from coordinate 547,303 downwards.
ATTTCAGGGCAGTGCCTTTTTGCTTCCTGCACTACCACGGGGGGAAGCACACCATTGTCAGAGATTCGAGTCTGGGAGCAGAGCTCTGCAATTCCGCTGATCTTTTCCTTTAAAAAATAAATTGCTGGTACTTGAATCATTTATCAGAAGGAAGAGAGTGTTTGTTTCAAAGGCGCAGAATGAAGGATTTAAAATTATGCTCTGCTCATCCTTGGCTTCTGAGCAAAGGCAGGAGTGATAAGGTTTTTAGGCTCTGCAGTGATGCTTTAACGCCTTTTGCTTCTCCAGGTAAAATAAAATCTCTCCTCTTCCGTCCCAGCAGGTGTGTGAGAAGGGACATTTCAATAAAACCCTGTTCTCGGTTTCGAGTTCTGTGTAAAAGAAAAATAAACTGCACCAGAGCTAAAACCCTACGCTGACAGCCCCTGCAAGATACTCGCCTCTTCCCCACCCACGGTATTTAAGAGCTTGGTTTTGCTGCGGAGGGATGTAGAGACAAGAAGAGACGGCAGGCCCAAGGGAGAATTCCCTGTGCTCTGCAGGGAGGAGCTGTATTTCTTGTGTTTCCTCCAGTTCCTTCCCCTGTCCCCCCAGAAATGTTCTCTGCGTGTCCCTCTGAAAGCAGGGCAAGCTGCAGCCCTGCTCCCTAGGACCTCTCCTCTCTCCACCTCTGCCCCATTCTGCTCTGGGCTGCTTTTGTTTCTGCTCTCCTAGCCAGCAGAAGTGGGGTTTGGCAAGGCCAGGAGCTCCCCGACTGTGCCATTCCTTTGGTGGAAGAGATGTGGAGTGTTCCCCCCCTTGGGCTGTTCTGTAAGCACCCATCTGGCAGCCTGGAAGGACCTAACTGCAGCACGCTTTGTGCATCCAATTCCTGTTCAACAGTTTGCGTGGAAAGCGCTGAACGGTCAAGAGGTGTTTTCACACAGAATAGTAACAATGGGACTGGGGGGATTCTGCCCACATGCAGGAGAGTGGAAAGCTGCCTTCAGGACTGCTGCCTGGAGCAGACCTGCGTGAGACATGGTTTTGTGGGACGATCTGAGCCTCCAGGCACCGAATTCTTGTGGCTTCCCGCTGTGGGGGCAGGGGGCTCAGTGAGCGTCAGCCCGGGCTCCTCAAAGCTGAAGGAGAAGTTAGGGCCTATTAGTCAGAAACCACCTCAAAGCTGCTGAGCTGGAGGATGCTGAAGCCCCGGGTGTGCTATTTAACACCTGCCTGCTTCTGCTGCAACTGTATCCTACCAGGCTGGTTCCAGTTGCATTTGTGGTTAGCAAAGCAAAACCCCAAATCTTCAGCAATGACTTTAACGCTTTTTTTTTTTTCAAGGGCTGCTGCTGAAAAAGCCTGCCGCCCGGCTACCTCGATCTCAGTGCAGTTTGTAGTGAGAAAAACACAAGGTTGAACGCCCCGGCTCTCTGTTGTATGATCACGTTAGTTTCAGGAATCAGGAGAGGTTGGGTTGGAAGCGACCTCCGAGGTCACCGTCCAGCACCCTGCTCCAGCTGGGAAGGACAAAAGGGAAGAGAGGGGAAATGGAAACAAGTTGTAAGAGAAGGAGCCCACCAGGAATGCATGGTCTCTTGGGAAGTAAAGGTCACCCTGGATAGTCATTTTTTGCAACTCCAAAGCCATCTGCTGGAGTGGCACAGGAGTGTGCTCACAGTTGTGGGACACGGGCATGTCCCTCCTGGCCCTTCTCCCTGCCACCAGCATCGAGTGGTTAACAAGCTTTGGAAGCAGGATGGTTTTAAATGGAGTGTCCCATGGGTATTCCTCTTTTAAGAGACAAACCAGAGGAATCAGCCACCTGGGAGCAGAAGCAAATATTTATGGATGAGATACAGCTATTAAATTCCCTTTCATGGCTGACCTCATTTTTTTTTTTTTTCCTTTCCTTTTAAGGGGTTAAACAGCTTCAAAACAAACCCCCTTTGGAGCAGCACTTCAGGCTGCCATCCCCAGTAGTCCTAGAGCAAGCACACGTTGCTGCGGGCCCGCTCCCCACCAAATGCCTCACACTTCCCAAATGGGAAGCCCTGGCTCCGCTGTGCTGTGAAATCTGTAATATTCTTGCATGAGCACTGTTATAAGTTAGACTGCATTCCTGTCTTTCAGTTGTCAGGAGAGCGTGGAAAGAAGATATTTATCGCATTAGCCCTGCACGATCAAGGAGAAGGCTGGCTGTTTGAGGATGCTTTATTAATGAATGCTAGAGGACATCCACCCCTCCTAAGGTACGAGTGGCTCGTTACTGAAAAATGCAGGGAGATAAACAGCCAAGTCCTCTGTCTTCTGTGGCTCTTCAGTAGGTGTGTTTCACTTGACATACGTTATTTATGAGCCTCAGATAGTGCCCAAGGCTAAACCTACCACTGCCATTAAAAAATAAAAGCCGATGTAACCGACGGAGTGTTTCTGCTGCTGGTGGTTTAATAACACGGGTGTCTTTCACGTGACTTAAAAGGGCCAATGCAAAGTGCATCAAAGGAGAGGATAATTTTTCTATTGACTTCAAAGCCAGAGCAGCCCTGTGGGGCGATGCATGCTGCTAGGCTCGGGCACCGGGCACCCACCTGACTGCAGCCTCCCCAGCAGCCTTGCAAAACACCACATCCCCACCAATAACGCTTCCCCCTCCAGAAGCAAGCAGCCAGGTGTGCTGCCATCAGGGAAACCCACCCTACGGCTAGAAATGCCTCTCCTTCTTCCCCTCCAAACCTTTCTCCCTCTCTACTAAGTTCAACTCCCAGATAGAAGAGGGGGGGAACCACCTTGCCAGTAAACCCCACTCTGTTAAACTATCAGATGCATTTATATCCATGGTGCTCCCAGTCCAGTTATGGCTGACCAGAGGGCAAGCCTGTCATTAAATCCATATAGTGACCCCACTGCCATTGTATACCATCGTACTGCACCTTTGCCACTCAGGCAAGCAGAGCAGAGGGGGCAGGAGAGCATTGCTCATTAGCCAAAAACCCCTTTGGTTCAAAAGCCAGCTCTCTGGGACAGGAAGGTGTCCCAGAGCACAAGACATCCTCCTGCAGTGGCTTCCTGAGCAAAGCTGCTTGTAAATTTGCAGAGAGCACCCCCCACTCCTGGCGTGCTCTGGCTGCTCTCTGCCAACACATTGCAGGCGCTCTGCAAAGTGCTGCTCACTTGCTCTGCAGTTGCTTGTGACAGCTTGGTTTGGATGGGAAGAGGGAACGAAAGGGCTCTTCTGAAGAAGAAGAGCTACCTGCAGCCCATGGTGCCTTGCTCATCCTTTCCTTTTGCTCAGAGAGGTGATCCCTCACCTGCCGGGCTCATCCCTGCACACCAGGCATGAGCACACGCATGGGTTAACCCAGGCCTCCCTCCCTAAAACAGAGAGAAACTTGTTTTCCCCAGCACGAAACTCCTGTCGCATACGGGCACGCAGACAGTCATTTTAATGACTACACGCTGTTGTAATGTTAGCAGATATTTTAAAGAGCATATCGCTGCAACAGAAGCCACTGCCATCTGTGCTTCCCCAATTAGGAATGCAAGCAAATATGTATTTTTACAGTAACATCAATAAAATGTAACGCACGAGTGATGTATCTTTGCATTTTTTTAAAGGCACAAATCGGGGAGGCAGTGACTCCTGAAGCCGTGGAATTCCCTCGCGTGAAGAACGGGGTTTTTCAACCCAAAGGCACCAGCCATGCAAGCACTCCACTGCAGGCGTTTTAATTTCCAAACCAGGTGAACTAAGCAGAATGAATGTGCTTTAATATCTTGTGCTACTGGAGGGGGTGCTGGGGGGGGCGGTGGGGGTGAGGAACAGTGTATTATCTCTTTGAGAATATGGGCTATATTCTTTTCTGGAGAGGTTTATCAACAACCAATCCTGATTGCCAGGATGCTATCAGCAAGCATCCCCTGCCATTCACCTGGAAGCCACCTCTCTTTCTCAGCGCGGGCTCAACGGGGCAGCCCCAAGCTGAGCCATCACAGATCAGCAGTGTGGGGAGCAAACACATCCTCGTCTCTGCTCCTCTCAGTGGGCACACAAAGGTGCTGGGGTGATGCTGTGTTGTTGTTTTTTTTTTTCCTCCGTGCAACTACTGCCCCTTGAACTGTTTTCTTCTACAGCCCCCAAAAGGGAGGGGGACAAACCCAAACAAAGTGAAATATCGCCTGCCGCTGCCAGCCGCGCATCCCCTCCCTGCCTGGTGCTTAATGCGATAATGAACCTTCCCGGAGGAGCTTTTGTGGTTCAGGGCTTACTGAATAATAATGCAGTGCAGAACGCACACAAAGCCACATTTCTGTCTCGGGTTTTTTTTCTTTCCTTCCCCTCCCCCCAACCCCAAATACACATCTGATCAAAAGTCAGGCTGCAATTAAGAAGAAGCACAGTTTGCTGTTTTTCTTTTTTTCCCTTATACCACTAGATGGTCTTTCATCAGCAAACAAAAACAGGGTAAATATTTTCTCAGCCGTGGTGAAGGTTATACTTCGTAACTGTGCTTTGTGCTTCAACACCTAGTCCTTTTAAAAACAGTTTGCCTTCACTTCTTACTTCAACCCACAGTTGTGTTCCTCCTTGTGGGACACAGAAGCAACATCTCACTTGAAACTCTGACAGAAGTCAACTTGTAGACGCAATTAAAATTAATTACAGAGCTGTAGAAATGTCTCTGCACGCTGCTAATAAAGAAATAATTGAATTTGATGGTTGTCATTTAAATCTCTCTCTTAACCACAGTGTGTGTGACTGGAAATACGTGTATTTCACTCTTCGGGGCACACACACAGACCTGGGCTCTGCAACTCAGAGCTAGGTACGCTAACTGGGGCTCTCCTCTGGCCAAGCTTGCTGCCATTCCCCAGGGGCTCTGTCCCACTTCAGGACTCAAACACAGCACCTCGGTGCCGATAAGGAGTGTAGGAGTTAATGAATCATTCAGCAAATTGTTTTATGTGCTGCTGAAGTTTGATTACCCTCAACACCAGCACAGACTACGGAGCAAGGGAACAGCTTGTTGATCCCACAGACACGCACTCCATCCAGCTCTCGCTCCTCTACTCAAGCCCAGGCTGAAGATGAGGATCAGTACACCGCAGTACGTGTGATGGAAGTTCTGCAGATCCCATTCAGGAGGCTGTAGCTGCTGCACGTTGTTTTGTATCTAGAGGCTTGTGCTTAGTGACAGGTTGCCGGTGTCCATCTGCAGCTTGTTTTTTGTTTTCATGCACGCTGCACATTTGTGTGACAAGACGTGGGCATGTTCAGCGCGGAACAAACCCGCTTGTTTTTCACCTACAGCCTGCCCACAGGGGAGGCTTGCCAGGGCCCAGGCCCAGAAGTGTTTCTCCTCCACCGCCCCAGGATGGGGCAGGTGCTGAAACCCCCCAGCTCCCAATGCTCTACAGGAGATGGGATTCACCCGTAACACTTATTATTTCACTACACTTCTCACAGCCTCATGCATTAGAATGTAGAATAGCTTTAGCCTCACTAGGAGAAAGTCTCACACATCCTCGTGCCCATCCCTGAGTGGCCTGGCCAGTCTCACCTGCTCGAGCTTCAGGCTGCCACAAGAAGATGAGACCAGGGTTACATTTTCAGCACATTTTGGAGTTATCATCACCTTCGAAGTGAATTCCAGAGCTCACACCATGCAGAGACTTCACAGTTACTTGCGAAAAACCCTGCCTAAAAGTCCTTCAGTGGGTGCCAAGTGCCACACAAGACGAGCGCTGCAATCAGATGGCAACGTAGGAGATCCAGAAGTTGTGCCAAGGCTCCGTCTGGGGGGGAAAGAAAGGGAGAAAAAAGGGGAGGGGAACAGTCACCCACGCTGAACAGCCTTCCTTTGCTTGCTCCTTGGCAAAGCTCCTTGTGTGCCCTGAAACAGCCCCGGCAGCACCTGAGCACGCTGAAAATGGGAGAAGAGGAGCGCAGCAGGCAGCTGCTTTGCCAGCTGTTCATCCTGGGAGAACTTGTACAGCACACGCTGGTTGTGAACATGGCCCCAAGCTGCCCGAGCTCAGGGAGTGTTGGGATGCACTCTCAGATGCTGCTGTGTGGAGCCAGGGTCGGACAGAGAGAACCCTGCGAGTCCCTTCCAGTGCAGGATATTCCCTGGTTCTGTGATTCTGTGAAAATCAGCTTCACAAACACAGACGAAAACCCAAAGCTCTCCATCCTTGTCAGTCACTCAGAGCTTTCCTCTAAAACCAGTGACCTCATGCGTGCAGCGTTTGACTTGTAATTTTTGAACACAGCCAAATCCTGCAGGTTTGGGAACCAAAACAAGGGCACAAAGGGCCCCTTGTCCCTGCCATTCCCCACCCTGTGCTGCTCCTTGTGCCCAGAGCTCCTTCCGCCCACGGGACACAGCTACTGCTCCCTCTGCAGGCTGCACACACTGGTGTGCTGATGCTGCTTTTGGCGCAAACAGGCAGGACTCCTCACTTCAGAACTAGCTGAGAAGTGACAGCCATCACTCATGCAGTTCCCCCCCACTACTGAAGAGTACAAAGTACCTTGAGATTTCAGAAGTGGCACTCAGGAGGCTGAAGCGCCTCAGTTTGTGGCCTTGCTCTGACAGCAGAAATCTTGAATTGATTCTTAGAGGTTTTTTCACATTCATGTGAGAGACTGAACCCCGAGTTAAGAGTTTCAAACCTGAACTTTTATTTGCAAATAGTATGAGCCGAGACTTGCTGCAGGCATCAGGTTCCCAGTCCTATACATGCAGAGGCTTTCTTGCTAAGTTCATCATGAATACAGACTTTTTAAGGGCTTTCAGTGCTCTAACTATGGTTTTCATCATCACAAAATCCCACTTTAATGTAATAAGCTGGTTATTAGAAAAAGCAAAACCTCAGCACCCCAAGAATACGCTTGCCAAGTCTGCTGTGCTGTTCGTGGGAGAGATCTATGCAAGGATGTGCCTTGCCCTGATAGGCACCAGGCCTGGGCATCACTTTTTATTCCTAAGAAATAAAGAATGGCAAGGTGTGCTTTGCAAAGTCCACGCATGGAGATGGCAGAGGTTGTGTTAGCAGCACTGAATCACAGTGCTGGGGTTTCTGGAGCACCTGACCACACTGCATACAAAATAACCCCAGTGATTCCAACCTGCTGTGAACTGTAGGACTGCTCAGGCTCTGTGAACGTGGTGCACTGTGCCAGGCATGTTTAAGCTGCACTTCTTCCACTAGAATATCTAGCAGTTTGATTATTGCCATGGTTATCTTCATTACTTGAAAAACCTGGCCAAACAGAAAAGATGTGAACAGGCCTCGTGGTTAACGTCCATGCGATGGCTTGGAAAAAAAGATGAATCTCCTGAGTGCTTTACGTGAATGCAGAATGAGGATAAAAGAAGTTCTTCGTCTAGCCTGGCTGTGTTTTCCACCTGCCTGCTGAAGTAGGGCTGACTGCAGGAGGTGTGGGGCAACACTCGGGGACCAGCTCTCGTTTTGCACAGAACTTGAACCAGCAAGAGGTAGAAACCTCTTGAAAAGGTGATCCTGGCTGAAACCCAGAGCAAAAACCTTCTGAAACGAGAATTCAGACTCATTGCTGATCTGCAGCACTGCTCCCGTGGAATGATGAAACTGTTTTATACGTAGCAATCCTCTTTGCCTTCAGAAGTAGAGCAGCCCTTCTCCTTCTGCACAAGCCAATGGCTGGCATAATTAAAAGCAAGCCAGACTCATCTAATTTGACACTCAAGCAGTTCAGATGTAAAATACTCTCTTGAAAAAGTGCACTTTGCTGTTAAAAAAGCAGCACATATGTTTGTGTATGGATAATGAGCCTTGTTGGCAAGGACAATTAAGTCTCCTGTAAAGCATCTGTGGTCATTCTCCGACTGCATTTCAGAGGAGGGCTGGCTGCAAGTTCCTCTCATCCCTAAGGTAATCTCAGCATCTCTCGTGTTGGGCTGCCCTGGCTGCTGCAGTAATCCCAGAGATTATTCCTTGCTGTCCTCCTGATGCGCCTTTGTATCTCAGAGGAGGACAGCATCTGAATTACCTCGGAGTATTTTCTCTTCCTGCTCCCTTTACACAGTTGTGAACAGCAGCCTGTGTTATCAGAGGACTAACCCGGCAATGCCACGCAGTGAGCATCCATCCACACGTGCACGTGGAGCAGTGTTTGGGTGCGCTGCCACCGCAGCACGCCGTGCCCCCCTCTTGCCTTAGGACTCTATTAGTTGGCACTGTGAATGGTGGAGCTGCCCTGAGCTCAGCTGAAAGCAAAAGGCAGCACTAAAATATCATCTCAAATGACAGAAGGTTCCGGGTCAAGCCGGCTATTGCAGATAAAGCTGCCACCGTTTACCCTGAGCGACTGGGACTGAGCGCCAAGTGTTTTCATTACCCACCGAGTAAGAAGTACTTTATAATTCACAATAACACCTGACATGCAATAACATCCAGCCTTATTAATCCCAGAGATTTTTTTGTAGCCTGTTGGCAGTAAAAGCACCCCTTCCATAAAATGCTGGCATCCACACACGCCCTGCAGCTTCTCACAGCACCTCTCAAGTACGAAAGATGTTCATTACCTCATACACTCAAAAAAACAACCGGAGCAGGATTATATCATCACCTCTAACTGCCATCCCTCACCTCTCCCTAAATGTTAGGGAAGTTGGAAGGCACCAAAACTCACAGCAGTAACCAACAGAGAGCAGGGAACTCAGTGCCCAGAATCTGAAGATCTCCACCCAGAGATGTGCAGATGTTTCTTCAAGCACCATCGCAGGAGATGCTGCTCTGCAGGGCAACAGGCACACGTGTGCCCCTGCGAGGTGAAAGCCAGAGGCAGCACCTTGCCGTGCTGAGCTTCCCCCGGCTGCTCATGGCACACACGTGTGTTGTAAGAGGCGGGCGGTGCTGCGTTACAAATCCTAGGTTAGAGAACAGCTCGGCGAGATACCAATTTTCTGTCTCACAAAGATGCTTTTTACTGCTTGTTTCCCCCTCCCCTCCTGATTCAGTATGGCACAATACTGTGGAAGCAGAGGGAAAAATGTTGCTCGTCTGGATTAGCCAATACTAGGGCAAGCAGAAGGGAGATCTGAGTCCAAACGGAGCAAAAGAGGGGCTTGGCTCGTGCTCTCAATACCTGAGAGCACCCCCACATCACCAACCTGCCTGGGGAGTTTTTCTTGTTGCAGAGGGCTCTGTCAGAGGCACACACAGCAGGGCGGCTGCAGGACGCTGCTGGTGCTGCGGAGATACAACGGCTGCAGCACTGCTTCGTGAAAGAAATTCACAGCTCATCGTTAGGGATGCTCCAATAACGGCGCTCTTTAAAAATGCACTTAGGGATAATGTTTTCCTGTAAACTTTCCTGAAACGTCCCGCGCTCTCCAATGCGCCGCCGTCTCCGCCTTGTGCCCGTTCCCGTTCCTCCTGCTCCCGGCAGGTGTCAGCATTGCCATGCGGAGCCCACGGCCGCCCCGGGAAGCTCCCGGCGGAGGAGAGAGCAGCGCAGCGTCGTTCGCGGAGGCAAAATATTCAGCCAATAGGCCGAAGCGTTGATGTTCTCCATTCGGCACTTTTCTGCGCGCTTTTAAACGTTCACGGTACCTAACGCATTGAGATCTATAAAAACGACGCGGCGAAGGCTTTTTCCGTTAGTTTAATGCCCCGCCGCATCTTTTAAGGCTCCGTTGCAATGATTTTTCACCCCGTCTGAGTGTGAGCAGCAGCCCCGAAGCAGTTAGCGCCGTGCCTGTCCTGGCATTCCTGCAACCCGGTGGATAAAACATCCCGCACCTCCATGCCCCGCGCAGATCCCCGCGCGCACTGCGGGGCAGATGCTGTCCCTCCCGCCCAGTGCATACATATTCTTTGCTTTGCATTAGGGTGGCAGCATTGGCCGTGCAATAGATGTGCAGCAGCTCTGGCTGTGCTCAGTGTGCATGCCAGGCTGTGATGTGTGGGGTGTAGGTGCAGAGCTATAGGCACGGAGCTGCCTCTGTGGGAGCTCCTCACCCACTGCCCACGACCCCAGGAGCTGGCTGTGAGCTGTGAGCTGTGAGCAGCTTCCAGCATCAGATCAGCTCTGCAGTGGTGTAGCTCGTCCACTGCTAATTAGCTGTGACTGGTGGAAATAGATGCAGTACAGTGGAAGAAGCAGCACTGAATGCACGTCTAGAAGGAAGGCTGTTAAAAAAAATACTAAAGTAAAAGATCTTATTTTAATGAACAGATTAATGGTGCGTTGGGTGCACGATTAATTGAGGCGGTGTGGTTAACGGCGGTGAACAAAGCTGCAGCCTAACAACCTGTGTCTCTGTAAAACCACGTGCAATGCCATGTCATCATGCTCCATGCATCCAAAGTGGATTAAGCTGTGAAGCTGAGGTCTACATTTATGTGCAGGAACAAATCTTCAGTCTAGGAGTTTCTGCCCGACTGCACAGAGTCCATCTGCAAAGCGTACACCCAGATCTGCCTTCCAGTTTGTAGTGCCAGTTCAGGTTGGACTTAGCCAGCACAGGACCCGTTTCACTGACACTTTCTTGGTATTTAGAATCGCTGCTACTTGTTAATATTAATTAACACTCACGGTGGGGTTAATCAAATGCAAATTAAGACATTGTATTATGTGATAATGAAAACAGCAAAGTGCCTTTGTGGGGCTTACTGGTCATAATATTTTTTCATGTATGTTAGACAGCTCAGTGGGCAAAATGGAGCTTATTCCTGTGCTCCTCCTGCTCTAAAACCTGCTGCGAGCCAGGCAGCTTGTGAGGAAGGATAACACTTTGGAGCTGGACTAACTGAAGCAGTTGGAAAACATCGGTCAGATTTTGGTCATAACCAACTGCCTCCAGGACCCAGGGAATATTTCAGCTCTTTATTTTGCAGAAAGCAAGCCAGGGAGCCCTAGGGATATTACACAGATGAAAGAAGTAAGTTCTCTGCGCCGCCCTGATACATTTATCAAGCAGAGATTCGTGCGCAAATGAGGAGAAAACAGACTTAGCCATGTGCTTATGAAGTATAGCAAATCTAATTTGAAAAAACTTGAGAGGGGAAGAAAACATTGCTGACATCGTTCGCCCTCTTTAGCCTCTGATTTGCCAGGCAACATAACAGCTGCTATTTATTTATCGCCACTGTTATAAATTTTGTGCAAATCAATTTGCCTGCTGGCTGTTAAGTAAATAACAAGTGGCTTCTAGAAAGGCAGGAATGATGCTTGTAATGAAAGCTTGTGAGCAATGGGTATGGATGGGCTCATTTTGCTAACTCCAGTCCAGGTCCATCTTACGTTGACAGGGAAACTTCATCTGACTTTACTGAGGGTTGGGTCCACGGGTTTGTATTTTCATGTCTGTATGTATGGTATACACAAAGATTTTTACATCGTTAATGCTTGTAGTCCACATGTCTCACTGGGTGCTTGTTAGACACAGTCTTGGGCTGGAAAAACGGACCAGGAGGGTGATTCTTCCTTGCAGAATTATTCACTGGGGAATCTTTCACTTGTAAAGGTGATAAATGTCTTTGATGCAAGAGCTGACTGCATCCAGCCTAAGTAATAGCTGGCTCACCACAGAATCACCAGGTGTGGGCCAGGGGGGTGAAGGCTGGCAAGGTGCTCTGCTGCATGGAGTGGAGTGCAAAGGAAAGGCTGCTGTGCTTTAGAAGTGACACGGCTGAAGGGACACCAGGGCTCTGACACCTCGTGCAAACAGACATACATTGCATCACGGTGTGTATGTGTGTTCTTCATCCAGATGGGAGACGTGGCAAGGAATGGGGGCCAGTGAAAAGGGAAGGGGTCCTGGTGGCACCCAGCTGTTACAGCAGGGTTGTCCTGTGCATCAGGTGATGCAACCAGTTACAGAAGTAGCCTGATTTGTTTTTTTTGCATGAAGATCTAACTCCTGCAGATGAACAAAACAGAACAAAAAAGCCATCTGTCCACATCTTTACCTTGGATTAGCAGGAGATATGCTGGGTGCGCAGCGATGTTTTGAAGACCTGGCTCAGGTAGGGTTGGAGGCAGTGAGTTTTTCCTGCAGGTTTTTCCATAAGCCCACCAGGAACAGACCAGCATCAGCACACTGTGTCATTTTCTCTCCTGTATATTTTCTGAGTGTGACTACATACTTCCTCTCACCTATGGGCAAGACAGCAAACAAATCACTTTTTCCAGTAACACACCATAATGGAAAGCAATGCCTGGCTTTCTGGAAGTACAGACAACATTCTTGGATGGAAATGTAGCTAATTCTGTCCAGGAATGATTTTCTTTCACAGTGTTTATTTAAAGTACCATCAATATACAATACACATGCATTGTGATTTATTTATTTTTACTGATTACAACTAGGCTTCAGATGATGAATCTGAATTCTTCAACCCTTCTCATTGTGACTGTTTCCATATGCCACATTTCAATTAAGTATTTGTGCCGTCTCCATGGCGGTTTTAATGCTGATAATCTCTTCAAAGTTGGTTCAGAACTTCCTTATGCTCAGTATTTTTCATTGCACATGCACTTTTTAATTAAATACCAATTTGGTTATGTGCTTCTGTTAAGTCACCTCAACAGATGCACTGTACTGAACTAGATTTTTACTTGAAGGTAATGATGATTGTACAGAAAGAAAAATAGAGCTTTGTGCTCTCCCGTGTTGAAGCCTGGAGGGAGGCAGACTGGGCAGTGACTCTGACTGCTGTGCCCTCAACTGTGACTGCTTCCCATGATCCCAGGGGACTTAGAAGAAGTGATTCCCAAAGGGAAGAACCTCCTTTTCTGCCTTAAACTATGATCATGAGTGTACTCGGCTGGATGGAGTGATCTGAAAGCGTTAAGCAAAGATTGTACTTAACACTAGATCTGACAGCTAGGAGATCCCCCACATGGACACTCGTAAGCTAAATATACTTTGGCTGAAAAGCTGGATGCATGCTCCTGCAACAACTTCAGCCCACTCAGAACCCAACTTGGTGTGTAAAGACGTTTTCATCCGCAAGCAGTACTGCTTAAAGCCAGCAATGTTCTCTTCTGCAAGGGTGGGAATTACAACTGTACTCACTTGTTGTATGCTCAAAAATGATCTGTGGGCCCTGGCTTGTGAAAACTGCAATATTTCTTCTGCGTTGAAAAGGAAAAAAAAAAAAAAAAAAAGATTACAGAAACTGTTGAGTGAAAATTGCACATCTGTGATGGAAATGTCAAAAAACATATATATATATATTAGTCTACTCAGCCTAGTTTCAGTTTTCTGTATTTTGTTTTGGATTTTCCACCATCAGATGGAATGGACTATAAGAAGCTTCACTCGTGTGGGCTTTGAATTACATTTATGTTCCCAGGAGAGCACAGTAGGTATGGAGCTGTACTAAATAATCTCTTCTGAATAGCACTATTTCAGGAGACCTGGTCGTGCTGCCCTATGGAGATACTTGTATTACGTTGCAATAAAACACATTCTTGTTGGAAATTTATTAGAGGCAGATTTAGTCGACTGATCGTTATCTTCTGAACCACCTATGTACATTGAAGGGTCAGAAAAGTGCTGTGGCAGTGAAGTAGTTCTTCAATTTATTATTATTATTATTTAATTTGAAGAGAAATGCTGTAGTCCCCAGATAGATAGAGAATTTCAACTTCAAAGTAAGGCTACGTTTCTTCGTATTCCCGACCAGTGGTAAGGAATCAGTAGCCCTCAAAGCAGCCTTATAAACACGTGCATTAGTACAGTAACCAACACAGAGCCAGGAGCTGTCTCATTTGGTCAACATGCAGCACTCAAGAACTGTGTGTGAAATGACATCTTTCTTGGGGCCTCTGGAACCTCATCTCAGACTTCAGGGATTAGACAGTGGAAGCATGAGGGCTCATATACAGTACGCTTTCCCTCGGTACTGCAATTGCTCTTTTCAGAAAGCAGATGAAGATTGCATAGTAATTTTTAAGGTCTCATCAGTGAAATGCTAGAGAACCTTCCTTAGTGTCTGGTGTCCCAAACCATTAGGCCTCTCCTCAGATTACCCTGAGGATTTGGCTGTAATTAGTGGGAATGCATCTGAAGTACGGGAGTAGCATGAATTATAGCAAGCAGAGTTGACATTAAGTGAAGCTTCTGGCATATGTGCTAGCACGCTTTAAACCAGTCTGGGTGTCTCCAAATGCAACACACGGTGCCCAAGATCTTGTTTAAGAGAAGCTGAATTACCAACGCTTACTCATACCAATATGGGCAAATGGCTCAGTAGCAAGAGTTATGGCTGTGCTATAAAACAAGAGCCAAGAACTTAAACATAGCATTTCCAGACTGCAATTCTGTGACACTTCAATATTTAAACAAAATATTACAAAAACCTCAAAGCAAAGGTTTGACATTTAAGTATAGGGCATCAATATTGTACTATAGCTCTCATCAGAGATATGCGAAAATGAAAACCAAAACATGATGTAGACTTGACCTACATCACAAGCTGGAATGTACTGGACGTAAAAGACTTTCGAAAAACAGAACAGCATGTTGGATAAGGGATAATATTTTTACTTAATTATTGCCCCAAATCCTCTAACTGTTAATAAAGGAAGCAAAAAAGTGGACATAAAGACTGTACAGTCTCCATTATAACAACACACAGAAGCTTGTATACACCCATGCTGCCTTCAGCTAAGACAGATTGGAGTTTGGTGATTTGACTTCTAATTATTTCTATCTTCACATCCTGCATGTGAGAAAATTGCCTTGCACTAGGAACAAACAGAACAGCACTGGGAAAATTAAAATTCCCTGCTCATCTCAATCAGTCAATACAACTGGTTTCAAGCAGTTTAAATACTCCGGTAACAAATGTCGCTTCTTGGCTACAACTCACCAGCTGCTCCTTGCCTATCTGGCACCAAATTCAGTGACCTTTGCATTTGGTGACCAATTATTGTAAGTTCCTGGCTGTTTTCCTGGAGTGGAAATGCACACACTGTCCTCCGGGTGAATCTCTGCAAAGATAACGCACTGAAGAACAGCCCAAGGATCCCAAACCTGCTAACAACACAAACTGAAACGGTCAGACTTCAAACAAGGTCGCTCACAAGTCAGAGTGGGAAAAACCCAAGCAAAAAGGAAGCAACGAGGAAGCAGGGAAAGCACCAAAGAGAAAGCAAGCAGGTGTTTTGACACAAAAAGGGTGGGAGGAAGCGAAGTATTCTGAGTTGATTAGGATACAGCTGGCAGGAGAGGATTGGGGCAGGGAGAAATTTTAAGTGATTTTTTTGAAGCACCCAACAGTCTTGAATAATTTATATATTTTCTCTGGATAGGTTCTTTTCAGTCTGTGTTTGAGCTGACTGACAGAAAGCTTGGCCACGCTGGGGTTTAATGTGTGCATTTTTGTCTTTATTTTTTTTAACAAATCAAGCAGGTAGAGAAGGGGAGCAGGAAAACAGAACGATTCTGGCATGTGCTAATCAGTATGAGACTCAGACTTCTGAAGGGAAAATGCACCGTGTGAGTAATAAGCAGTACATTACTTTGGAAGCACGGTAAAACAAAGTAATCATTCCTGTTATCTTCCTGTTACTTGTCCTCTAGTTTGTGCATTTTCTAACAAGATATCTCAGTTCTTGTCTCTGTTAGGGCAGCACGGGTTTTTGTTTTCCTTGTTTCTGTGTCAAGGAGGGTGCTTTTCAAATGTAGGTAACTTGGAGCACAAAGCAGCTCATCTGTGGAAACATCTAACAACGCATAAGATGGAAAAACCGTGTTAACTAAACTCAGTTTCCAAGAGCAGAAGAAATTATGACACAGAAAGCTGCTAATTACCAGGAACAGATGATCATTAGTTCCTTTAAGCTGCATAAATAACTCTGCGCTCATAAAACTAGAGTTCTAAGACAACACGGGTCACTCACACTTCTAAAATCAAAAATGACTTTGTCAGCTCTCTCTTCTCTCTTTTAGTACAATTTATTCCTGTCTGTGCTACAGAAATAATCCCCATTCAGTTCGTGGGGAGTCAAAATGTGCCATCTGTCCAATGTTCCTGAGAAATTTCAAAGGGAACAACGGCAGAAGATATGGAGGCTGTAGTTCTTGGAGACAGCAGTATCAGCATGGATAGGGTAACTTTTGTTATACATTACAGCGTGTAGGCCAGACTGTATACATTAGAGTCCCGTCTGCAGTAGAAAACCTGCACTCCACAGTTCTGTGCCCTGCAAAATCTGTTCAGCCATCAACTGTACCTCTATATTCCTGCCTGCTCACTCCCAAATTTTTCTCTAAGTGGATTCAAACCCATTCGTACTTCGGTTTGCACTCATACTGTGGTTTTTGAGAAGCGATTGTCTCGCACGCTTTCAGGTGAAGAAGCTGTGTGAAACTGAAACCAGACTGAAGTTAAGTCATTCTTCAAATAATGGATTTTGGATCTGGTGATTGAGTTGCAAAACCGTATTCCAATGCTAGTGATGCTTTTAATAAAGTGCCTGGAATAATGAAAATTGGCAGGGCTGCTGGTGCATTTCAGATCTGAAATTCTCATTTTTATGAAGTCAGCTCAAAGCCTCCTTTCCAGAGACTCAGTATATCCTAGGTCTCATCTACAGAAATGTCTGGAGACGTAGTAGAAGATTAAACACTGAATCTTCATCAGCAGTGTAGAGACAAAGTAGCACTGCATCGAATAACTGAAACTTGACTCTGACTGCAGAATATCTCACAATCCAGTTGTGCTCTTCCTGAAATAAAAAATAAAATAAAATAAAACAAACTGAAGAAAAAGAAATACGCAACCAACCAACAACCCCTTCTTCTTCTGGATTAGTTTTCACATGTTTAAATTACAAGGATCTTAAGAGCATCGGCACAAGGACTAGGAAAGAGGCAGGAATGCTCAGCAAGAAGCAGAATAGAAAATCTATATTGATAGGTTTTGTCAGGGAATCATTTTTTGAAACTTCTACTCCATGCCTTAAATCACTCCTTTCTGTTACGTTTAAAACCCAGCAGGGTCACAGGGGCCCCCTAAGCTTTACTGATTTGACGTTCAGAAACACAAAGGCCTGATGCTACATCTATTTCACTGTATTTCATTCTCCAGTTGCACTACAGCTGACTATTCTTACATTCCTAGCTGAGATTTCTTGAAGCATTTTTGAGACTAATTATTACTGTGATTTTTCCTTACTGAGCCCACTCTTGGCACACATCATTTCAGGAAAAGAAAAAAGCCCTTCTCCTCTGATTTTGGAGCATACCTCCATAGCATGGCAAAACTTCACTGCGTACAGTATTACACTCTTCAGAAAGCTGAATGGTTACCCCCTCAGAAACTTTTATGGGACTTTTGTAAAATAAATACATGCAAAATACAAGGATATAGAACTTCCCATTCTGTTTCCCTACCAGCAATACTCTGAGCATGTAAAGCCATCAGCTAAAGGAACTTCCCTTCTGGTAAGCCATTTTTGATTCAGAATCAGCGTTTCAAGACTCCTTGATATGCTTCTTAAGATAACTGCTAGCCAAATTCTGTGTGTTGCTGTGTTGTTGTACAAGCAGCTGCCAGATGGTAATACAGAGAAAATGCACTTAATGTCAGTTGCCTAACTGGAAACCAGATGGCACAGCAGAAGTTGGAGCAAGATGTTTGCCAACTCGTTCTAGCTTCCAGCTGTGGTCCCATGCTGCACCATGGGACAACGGCCTTTTCACTGTCACCGTGATGCCCACATCTGCTCATTCAGAAAGCTGAGCTGATGGCCTTCTCTTGTCCCTTCTCCCCTGAAAAACAACGAGAAATGCGTGCGCAGAAGTCAGCGGAGCACTCCACAAACAATCTTTTCAAGCAGCTCGTCTCGCAGCGCAAAGGAGCCACCACGTAGCTGCAACAAGGCGGGAAACTGAAGGGACAGCGACCTCGACTCACACCGCCTCCTCTCGCGAGAGCTCCGCATCCTCTCGCGAGAGCCGCGCCGCCGTGGTAACGGCGGGCGTCTGCGGCCATGGAGGAGGAGGAGGATGCGGCGGGCTCTGAGGCGTCCTTCTGCCTGCAGAGTATCCTTCCGTCCCGCCAAGGGCTGCTCCCCTCCCCTGAGGCGGGCGGGATTGGGGTTCGCCGTCCCCTCGGCGCTGCCCGCTGTCCCGTTGGGCGGGAGCGGGACGAAGTGCTATGGGAAAACGCTGGGAAGGGCGAGCGTGCGGGGTGGTTGCTGTTAAGGCACCCTGAGTGAGCCTCGGGGCTCTCTGGAAATAACACACCCATCTCCAGGCTGCGTGGTCAGCTGAGAAAAGCTGTGTTTAAACCAATCCAACAACAGCATTGCCTTTCTTGAGGGACTGCAGTAGTTTTAAAGCAGTTAAAAGAGTTCTGTGGTGTAATTGTGTGCTTGGCTATTAGTATCTTTCATTTGAAATTGTGCATTATTTGCAGCGATGCAAGACAACAGCTTTTCCTTGTTTTTATCTCGGAGTGCTTTACTTGTGAAGGTGTATTGCATTGAAAGATCTGATAATTGTGGAAGGAAGCAGTCAAGGTGGGAGTTTGAGCTAAAGCTTGACTTGTAGCCGTGTGAAAGATAGCTGTAGAGAGAACAGTGTAATAAGACTAGTAAACGTGATGTGAATAAGCTGAGATGTCACTGGGGTTTGTTTCACTGCCATGTGGTCAGACCCTGGTCCTGAACGTTCCCGTTGCTCTAGGGAGCTGGCAGACAACCGCAGCCCAGTCCCTGGCTGTTATCCCACCTTGGCTGAGACAGCTCAGAGTCTTGAGCTAAAACACAACCTATTGCCATCTCAGTTTTCTTTCATCATCTTGGTGGGCAGACGTGTGTCCTGGAATACTATACTGAGGAAAGGTGTGTTAAGTGAACGGTGCACTTCATTTGTTCTGCTGTTACATTACAAGTTTGTAATCTGGATTACTTGTGTAATGGAGATCAGGTGTAGAGCTGAAGCTAATCACTTGTGGGTGGGGCTCCTGTTGTTGTTTTGCTTTTCCCTCTGAAAGAAAACAAGGACCTTTTTTTTTTAAAAAAAAAGATGAGTTCTTGCATAGTTAAGGTTTTAGAAATTAACTTTGAGAATCATTGAAGTTAGAAAATGAATTTTTTACAGAGGTGGAAATGAGATGCTGAGAGGCTGTGACTTGGATTCAAATCCATGTTTCACATCTGCAGTAATTAGGGAAGAAAATATGGGGGTGTGTCTGTCACAGGTGTTTGCCTTTACAAACCTGAGCCTAGGAAGGGAGTGTTTAAGAGGCATTCATGCCAGCTTCCCACCTATATATACAGGTTTTTGTAGGAAGTGTGTGGTCTAATTGTGCAGCTTTAGGTATACAGCTGTGCTTTGGCTTGATTAATGAAAGTTAGATCCTTATTCATATAGTCATTTTGTTCTTTTGTTTGGCTTGTTTAGGAAGGAAAACGATGTCTTTCTAACTGTTATCTTAAGATGCATCCAAAGTTGGTTATTCTTTTTGGGATAAGGCATGTGAGCCTCCTGGGTACTTATAGTTCATCTGGTATCTTGTGTGCTGTGCTGCTGGGAACTTCAATACAGACAGTAATTTTACAGACATTGTGCTGTGTGAACTGTAGCAAAGAGCTGTGTTGTTTTTTTTGTCTTGTTTTAGTTGAAGACGTCAGATTGGGGAAATATTAAGCTTTTTTTCCCCATCTTTATTCTGTTTCCTTTCATAAAGAGAGGTTTCTATCTAAAATTGCTGCGTGTGAAGCAGTGAATTGCTGACTCTTCTTCAGAAGTTAATTTCTAGTTTATTTACGTGGGTCATTTGTAGGCTGATTTCCTAGGGAAACAGTCAGCAGTGCTTCTCACAAAAACCGTTTCTGTTGTGCTTTCAGGAGCTGTAAGGCTAGTGGATGAGATGTTTATTCTAGTTTCGTTTTACACCATTTGTTACATTAATGAAAAGGCTGACTGTAAAGCATTGGGGGGAGCTGTAAATAATTTGCAATGGATTTTTAGCATTTCAGAGTTCACTTATCTTTGTACTGTAGATGTGTTGTGATTATTACTTAAGGCGCTTGCATCAGCTTTGGTAAATGAGGCAGTGATCAGTGTTTGATCTGAGATGTTCAGTTCTGAACTCCTCTGTGTTTGGTGTGGTGAAGTGAGGGTGCTCATGGTTCTCTTAGGGTGTTCTGTAAGCTTCTAACAGATAATGTGCATCAAATGTTTCAGCCTTAACAAAACCTGCAGAAGTCACTATCACAGACTACTCTAAGGATGATTATCAGTACGAAGAGGTAATTTGCTGAATTGATTATCTTACACCATAGCTGCAGTATTCCTGTTGGATACTTTTGTTTCACTTCAACATCAGAATACTCTAGGAGGACTAGTGGCACGAGCCTCCTTTTTTCAAGTGTGATGATATCTTTATTTGATAAGATTTGGTATGAGCTTTAGTTATGTGTTTTATTTCCAAATGAAGCGTTAAAAAGATACGGGTAATTCCATTTCAGCTTATTTTTAACAAATCTTTCTAAAACAGAATGTCAGCAGGGCAGAATGCTTTTAAAGGGAATGAGATTGTATTCAGTAGTGGTCATGGAGGTGGAAACAGTTGTGCTTGGGAAAATGTCTAAAGCATTGATACTCGTTCTCTAAATCCTTTCACTTAGGTGTCAGCAGATGATGAATTCAGTCTTCAGGAAGGTGATGAGGATCTGTCTGAGGCTCTGTCTGAGGCTCTGCACACTGTTCAAGAGCAGGCTGAAGATGCCCACATTTTAGTAAGAGCTTTAAGACAAATTGATAAGGCTGTCTGAAATTTAGCTGGTATTACTGGGTTAAAAAGTACACATCATAATTTATTGGATTTATGAAATATCTTGTGGGAAAGATTACATCTTCCTTCTTAGAAGTTTCTACGACTGAATGTGTCATGGTGAGAAAAGAGAAGTTTAGTTACCTTTGTGTCATTTTCCTTTACCTTTCTTTTATTTTATGGACCCTGATTGAAGTCATGTTTCAAATAAATAATTTATTTTAAAACATTAGTAAAATCAATTAGATTTTGTTTTATGCCAGTAGGGTGAATGAGAATGTGCTCCCCCACAGGAAAGCAACTGCTTATACTTAACAGCCACAGAAATGTGCACCTGAATGCTTTGCTGAAGAAGATTTTTTTTCTATCTTAAAAATAAAGATGCTGCTGCTACACTGTGCTAAACCAGAAAATTAATGAAATTATCAATCCTTTCACACACAGCATTAGTTTTCAGTGCCTCTTATGTTTGCAGTTGGATTTCAGAGGAGTCATGTGATAGTTTGGAGTTGCACACTGGGATCATTATTTTGCATTTTCTGAAATATGACCTACTTGAATTTATTGAGTTATTGCAGTCTAATGGAGAAGTGCTTTCCCTATCTCATAGCCTTATCAGTAAGCTGTTATCTTAGTCTGTATTGCAGGGCAAAGTATTGGTAAGTTAAAATGTTGAGTGATTCTTAGGATCAGAATGGAAGAAAAATCTGTGTTTTCTTTGTCCCAGTGCATATCAACAATCAGTTCTGTGTTTGAGATGAACCTTTGAGTAAAGCCTAGCTGTATGAAGGACTCGATGTGCTTTGAAACTGGATATGCGTGATAGTTAAGGAAAAGACTTCAGAAGCTTTTAAAACTTACTGTTAACCAAACAGTGGGTAATACTTTTCATGGGTAACTGCAGTTGTACCTATTTCAGTGTGAAATATTGGCATTCAAATAAAAAGAAAAACCAGAAGTGATATCTTTAATCTACTATTTTGGCAGTGGAATAAGTAAATAATATTTTACTTCTCTTGATTGAATTTTAGGAGTGAAACGGTATCTATCCCATTTATTTCAACTGATGAAACTGGGCTTTATTAAATCAAAAGAAAATGTAGTTAAGGACAATTGGAATTTGCTTTTACACTTAGGATAGCAGGTGTCTGTTTTCTTGGCTCATTGTTTGGAGGCTTCATTTTTTCCATAACTTTGGAATTGAAATCTTTATTTCCAACTCTAGACGGAAAGCCATGGAAAGAAGAATTAATACACTTGCTAGTTCCTTCCTTGATGATTTTTTTGTAAGGATGTGCAGTGCATTCTGTGAGGCTCAATGGCTGCAGTGGTGCTTGTTCATTGGAAGAACCAAGTGTTGCAGCACACACTTTCACTGCCCCAAGTAGAAGCTCCATGTCCATGAATTAATACTGAATCAATATTCCAGCTATGAGCTAAGAAGCACAGTGGAAGGCTGTCTGTGCATGATAAATAATCAGTTCATTTTTTTCCAGTTATGAACTTACAAGGTTGGCTAGAATAAGTTATGTTAGGTAACCACATCCTCAAAGAGCTTCACTGCAGTAGTTCCAGTGATTCTTGTGTGTAGTTGCTGTTCATAGTAACCTGTACCCCTAATTCTTTATTGAAGGTTGCACTCCAGTGCTTCATGCAAATGTTTTTTTAAAAAATGTTTTATGGAGCAAGCATGGATCAAGTGAACCCAGAAACGTTTTAGCAATTAGCCAAATGCAGGCACTCAACTTGCAAACTGTGGGTATTTGTGATAACTAGAGTTTCTCTTACGCTCTGAAAGAAAAAGGTCAAGTGTAACCAGGAAAATCTCAGAAAAATTCTTATTTTCAAACTTCCTTCCGAAGTAATTAGCACTAATTACTAAATGAAGAAGAGCAAACATAAGCAAATGAGATGATGCATTTTACCTTTTTTTTTTTTTTAAATTTAAAATATTGATTTGTATGGATTAAAAGTATGTCTCTGCAGGGGGTGCTGAGGGTTTTTTTCCTCCCCCCACTCTGGATCTCTGCCTGGGTGCAGTGAAACTACTGCTTTTTTGAGGAGTTTGGAGCTCCCTCACTTGGGCCTTGCCATTTGCAGTGCGCATCTTTGTGTATGGATCCTCGGAGAGAAATGAGGCAGATGGAGTCCTCATCTTTAAATGCTGTTTCCCTCCGATCTGGGGGCAGCTTAAACAACATGGAGTTGTGCAGGGCAAGATGTGTTTTTGCATAGCAGTGGTTGTACTTACTGTTTCTGTTCCATTTGTCCTTTTCTGTCACAACTCATGATTAATTTTTTTTTTCTGTTCTCCTTGCTTTAAGACATTATGAAGTTACATCAAGTGTTTTTAAAAATGAGTATCAGAGTATTTTGCATATTAAAGGCTGTTTTCAGCTGGTAGGGACCTTAAGAAAAGGTTACAGAACTTCTAGAAAATCACACAGATGAAAGAAAGCAGAGTGAATTACTTTCTTTAGTAGATAGAGATTTTACACTTGCGTTCCAAGACCTTTATTCCTTAGTATCCCAAATGGTAACCTGAAGTCACATTGCCAGCATTAACCTTCTGTTTTGCTCCACAGCTTTGATGATTTTGTTTGATCTTGTTAAAAATCTTTTTTGTTCCTTCTTTTCCAATCTGAGTTTTACAGAAATGTACTGCTTGTTTTCCAAATAAATTATTGGTCTACCTGATGTTAATTTTTCTTCACTGAGCAAAATTTCTGTGAGTATTGTGGAAATGTGTAGGTGAAGTGCTTGGTGATTAATTTGTTGGTCGTATGTGCAATGCTTACACTCAAAGTCTTTTTAGGTCTTTTTAGTCTTTTTTGTTTTTTTTTTTTTTTTTTTCTCAAAGAGAAGTAATTTAAGGGATTCTGTTTAGTGAAAGTAATGCTTTTGACTATATAGCTATTGTTGGATGTCAGTTTGCACCCCATATATTAATAGGTTGCCTCTTCCTCATGCCTATAGAGGGAAATATACACAAAAAAATCACTGCTTGCTGTTCTGTGGATAGTCATCTGGAGAAAGCAGCTCAACGCTGCTCATGAGGGCTGCAAAAGAACTAGGACTTTGCCTCTGCATTCCTGAGGTCCTCTTCCAATATTGTGCAAATAGACTGCATTCGTTTTTCCCTGTGCTGTTCTCTGCTCAGTTCCTGAAATGATTCTCAGTGCTAGTAGCTAGCTAATAAATTCTGCTCTGCACAGATGAAATGGATTCCTCTCATATTTCCATTTATTAAAGGAATCAAGCTGTGTCATTTCTTCCACAGACTGGCTTTATAGATGTGTTTGGGAAGCTACAAGGAATGATATTAGACGTAGACATTAGACTTAGAATAAAGAGAGAAAAGCAAGAAAAAGGAGTACAGCTGCCTATCTGCACGTGTACTCTTTGGTTCACATATTACCACAATTAGAAAGTAGACCTGTCTGTTATACTCTACCTCCATTAGTGACTATATACTAAATATTGTGTTGTACTTGGCATGTTGTAGTATCCCTAGTATTAATGTGATCTTGCACACCCACTTTTTGTTAGGCAGGTTGCTTGGATTGAACTCTGAGATCATCCAGTATAGAGAACGCAGCATGGTTTTATTGTATCAGGAGAAATGCTTTTGTTTCCAGGTAATTTATGCAGTTATGTTGATGGAGCACTTCCTCCCCTCCTCCTTCTCTGACCTTGGTGGCTGCAGGGCTGTTTATCTCCCATTTCTCAACTCGTCTCTACAGCAGCTGTTGTGCAGCAGTTTTCCCTTCCTGAGGTCTGCTCTTGCAGAGGTGTACCCAGCATCACTCAGAGCTGAGCTCTGGCCAGTGGTGGGATGCTTTGGGAGCAGCTGGGTCTGATACCACACGGGGCAGTAGTGGGCCCTGCTCTCTGGGTGCATGCACTCTGCAGCCCTGTCGCTACCAGAACCTTGCTGCATAAATCCCAGGTCAGGAATAATCCACGAATGCCTGGGATGGTCGAAATTCCCCAGGCTAGATAGCTGTTGAGCTCAGGTTTTGCTCCTTCTTCATCTTACTAGGAGGACAGGCTTGTGCAGTGCAGTCTTAGTAGCCCTAGTGTTGGTGACAAAGTCCATTGTTGCATTTTGCCCAGCGTGAGGTTCCCTGAATGCGTTTAGGCATGTCAGGTAGCTGCCAAGTTGCAGCAGTCTCTCTCACCTGATTATCTTCAAATGGCTTTGGGAGAGGATGTTTCAGACTGTATCGTATTTTACTTTGATACGTCCTCATATCTTGATGCCTCTCTGGATGAGCTTCATATCAAGGAATGCGCTGAGTTGGCTGGATGCAGTTAGGTGAGGGAAAGAAATAGATGTTAAGACAGTACGGTCTATAAGGCATATTTTCCTCTGTTATAAAATGTGTTTTGTTTTGATTCAGCTTTTGGCAACTGTCCTTGACCAATGAGTTGACCTTACCTTAGTAATTGTCTGTCTTGATGGTGGCACTGAGGAGCTGGATATGAAGCCTCTGTGTACCGTCTGCCTTTTGCTAACACTTACAGAAATGTGGTCTGACCCTCCATTGTCTGCGTGTGGATGCTGAGAAGAAAAAGGAAACTGATGTTTGTGGGGCTTCCTATGTGGAATGCCTAGTGATGGAGATGCAGGGGAAGTACTGATTTTCTCATCAGCAGTTTTGAAGACTACCAAAGGCTGCAGGAACATGAGAACTAACATTTTCTCACTGCTCAGTGGCAGAAAAACATCTGTTAGTTCAAATAATTTCAGACCTCTATCAGTTTATGCCAGGTCCAGAGTATTTTCCATAAATCATGTAATTTTTTTACTTAATTCTCTATAACCTTCCATAGATTTTGATACTAGAAGATACTGGGTCAGTGATTGCAGGTCTGATAAGCAAGGAGAAGGGAGCATTCAGCTGTACTCCAATAGATCCGTGACTTTAGATGACTTGAGAAATAGCAGTAACTATGTTTCTCTTGTAGATTTAATAACAAATATTACATTTTAATTTCAGGCTTCCAAATCAGTTCTGACTTCTGAGAAATCAGTGTCTGAAATACCCGAAGCAATGGATGACTTCTTTTGCAATTTTCTTGCCAGTCTGGGTATGTCCAGAACCCTTGACTGCTTCCAGACTGAATGGTAAGACATTTTAAGTGCCCTTTAGAACTAGGAAGTAGAGCTCTGGGTTCAGATATTTA
Source organism: Odontophorus gujanensis (assembly GCA_013399175.1). Classification (NCBI taxonomy): domain Eukaryota; kingdom Metazoa; phylum Chordata; class Aves; order Galliformes; family Odontophoridae; genus Odontophorus; species Odontophorus gujanensis. The sequence continues at coordinate 521,341 of VXAB01001449.1, read as the reverse complement.
AAGTATTTCAGGATGTGTTTCCAGAAAATTTTCAGAATGAGTCCCTAATAATATGCAGTGTTCTATTGAACAAATAGATACGTTGAAGATTAAAACTGTTGTTTTTAGGACAGATTTTCCCAAAAGCCAAATCCAGGGAGCTACAGAACAGGTAACTTTGAAAGGTTCTCCACATTTTACCTCACTCCAGAAGCGTTCACTGTAGGCCTTTTTTGTGACCAGTGAAGAGAAACACCTCATTTGTGATGTGTTGTTTAAATACCTTCAGATCTCCATTGACTACCAAAGAAGAGTGGAAACCACCTGCAGTCCAGAAGTTTGTTGATTGATGAAATAAATCCACTGCAGAATGACCAGCATGTCATTTCAGTGATGCTGGTTTTATTTTCTTGCTTTCCAAAACCTGGGTGCTCACTTTAAAGCTGGGTGCTTTGTAGTGTATTTGTAGTACTCAGTATGTTTTACTTGCTTTGCATGATTTTGGACATTTAGACATAAAGGCCTTGTATTTTGAGGTAGAATAAGCACAATCTTTGACAATTCGTATGTTTTGGTAAGTCAGTCAAAATAGTATGGTAGTTGGCTTTCTTTTCTTTATTAATTTCATTGTGATTTAAGTGATCCTTGAAGAAGGAGCACTGTGCTTCTGCACTCGTTTCCATGGAAGGACTGATATGGGTGGTGTAAGCTCTAAAGTGTGTAGCAGTTTTTATGGGAAAAGATAATTAATACTAGATGGATATAAATAGTGACCTTTTTGTGAAACTACAGCTTCCTTTGAAGCATTTACTGTCTGATTTTTATATCAGTGGCAAAATTCAAACAGCTTTTTAACAGAGCAAGAGCTTGTTTTAGCAGGCTCTATCTTGTAAATCCTTAGGTGTACATGCAATTTTTTTTCCTCTCTGAGTAGTATGTTTAATTTCAGTAGCATTACAAATAAGCTCAGTGTGGCAGGATATAGTCCTAGTGTGTAGCAACTAGCTGCATTAATACCTTATTTCAAAATGTTTCCTGTTGGTTTGAGATAGATAATTTACAATATTAATGAAAGTGAGAGCAGATTAGTGTACTCAGGTTCTTCATTATGTATTGGGACGACTCTCTTGGTCTCACGCTGCGGTGATCAAGTACTAATGGAATTTCAAATGAGAAATTAATTAACGTAGAGAAAATTTATCAAAAAGGCTGCTTTGAAATAATTGTCTGTCTAAGATCTAAAGGTCATTTAAATTGAAGCAAATTATCTGTTTATTTCAGGGTTTGAAAAAACACTTTGGTATGCTGTCCAGCTGTATAAGATGTCATTATTGTTTTATTTTAAGGCAAGCTCATTATTTCTTTGTAATGAAAAAATTTATAACGCTTCCGGTGATTTTCTTCAGTATTTTTTGTACACTTTTCTCTCAACTGTACTTTAAAGAGTTAAAAATTAGACTTAAATTATTTTTAGAACATGGAATTTACCATTAATTTTTCTATTCCTTTGATGTACAAGATTTGTAGTGCTTTTGTTGCTCGTGAAGCATACTGATTGACAGCTCTGCAATATGAAGTGCATGAGCTGATCAGCTGTGAATTGATGTATCCGACAGTCTATAGCTTCTAATCCCAGAGAGCTGGCTGCTGCTGGCAGCCTGGTGCCAGGCTGATGAGCAGATGAACCATTTGCTGTTCACACACAGCATGGAGCTTTCACTGCCTTTAGTGAGTAAACTCATTTGACTGGTTATCTCCAAGTGTTTCAGAGACCTGGAGATGTTTCAGCTTGGGAGTAAAATGAGCCCTGCAGGCTGAATACAGGAACATGTTTTGAAAATTCTTTTCTTTTTCATGTGGTTAAAGCTGTGAATAAACTTATGTGATCTTATAAGGTGAAAAGCTATCTGAGTCTTTAGTATACCTTGAAAAGATTGTCTGGGTCATACATAGCAGAGCATTTGAAGCAAGGCTGTCGTGTCCTCCTGGAGTATAAAGGTAGATTCATTTAAAAGCTAAGTAAAATACAAACAGACAAAACCAAAGCAAAAACTGGTTTTGGTAGAAATGAGGAAAATGGATATAGGTTGTGATCCTCCATGTCATAACTCCCCTCAGACAGTGGAAATTATCTGCTTAATTCAGAAGAAACTTAGGTCAGTCTGGTTCTTCTGTTGCGAGTCCTCCTTAGCCCTGAGGTCATATAGTCCTCTTAATGTACATTGTGCCCTAGGCTCATAAATCCTGAGGCAAATGAGGCTTATTAGTTCCAGAGCAGCATCACACTAAAACAGACTTTTTTTTTTTAATTAGAACTGGCATAATACTCAAGTACCTTCAAGTTTGCTTGCAAAACCCAAGTGGACATACGTACTCCCTTGCTCTTGGTGCTAGGCATCATGCAGTGTGACTGTCAGCAAAGATGAGAGTAAAAATCGGTTGTTCCCAGCTCTTTTTTATTTTTATTTTTTATTTTTATTTTTCCCTTCTTGAGATCATTCAGAAGAATCAGTTCTGGTTCTCAGCTTGAGCTTGTAACGAGTGAAACAAGTCTGTATATAAATGTCAGCTTGGATTTTTAGGGCACTTGCAGCTGCAGTAAGTGAATACACTTTGTGTATTTCAGACCAGGAGCAAATAGAAGTATTTCCTGATACTGTTTGTATGCACTAGTTATATATGCTGTTTATAACTTCTCACTTAATCATAGGAGCATAAATTTATATTTGTTTAATTGGTCGCTTGCTGCAGGAGATGAAAATTTAGGTCCTCTTTGTCTTAATCTAGTTTTGCACAAGTCACTTGCCTACAGAGCAAGCATAACATGGTAATATGAATTTTCTTCTTACGTGCCACAGTTATACATGGGAGGAGTACACTAGGGCTTTGTTTTTTGTGCTTGTTTCTTTCTTAGATTTCTGTTGAAACTGCTGGAGAGGTTATCAATTAAAATGATAATTTTCTGTAAGAAATTTCTTGTAAAAGCTGAAACTTGAAATTGTGGTGCCTGAATGCATCTCTAGGTGAGTTATCCCTAGATAAAAGATAATCCTCAGCTGTCTATCAGTTAGTTTAATTGCATGGCCTGTCTACAACCTGATTGCTTTAGATCTCATAGAAACTCGAAATCAGTGTAATTGATGAAGTAGTAATGTATTATTGTAAGTCAGTCTGCACTGGGCTTTGATCATAAAATCATAGTTGGCCATCTGTTCCTTCAGTTTCGAAGTTCTTAGTTAATTGTTAACGGCGATTCAAGAATTATAACTCATTTGTTCTGAAAATCTTAGAAAAATGCTCATGTGTACAAGGAACTAATTTCATTTTGCATCACAGATCCTTTCTGTAATGGCTGAAGTGAGAACAACAACTAATTGGCAGTCAGCTAGGCGTGCAGGAGCTAAGTTTTCCAGGACAAAATCTCACAGTTCAGTCTTGTTCTATGGCTTTCTATTCCACTTCTGCTGCATGCCCCAAACCCTTTGTTTTTGGGAGGGTTCTTAGATGAGAGTGATTTTTATCGGCATTAATTGTATTCCATTAAAAATGTCTTTCAGAGTTCTTAGCTCTTCTGGTGACTAACTCTGTCTGTGTTTGATGTGTCATTGTCCAGAAAGTTGGTGTTTTTCATGAAGTGCATTTGGGGCATTCAGTGAAGAAATTTTCCAGGAGCTCATGGATTTGTGATCATTGGCAATAAGAAGTGCTCTTCAATATTTTTGATAGGAATTGTATCTGCACATCAATTAATATTCATTAAATAAATGACTGAGCTTCCTTCTTGGCATTAGAGGTCTGTTGCTGCTGTAATTTGCTTAAGAAAACGAAGTGAAGATGCAGTGAGTTTTGCTTTGTACCCATTCAGCTTAATCTTTCAAAACTTTCAAAATCCTGATGTCTTTTGGTGGTGAATGTGAATGACAGCTTTATCTGTAAAAATGAGTGTTTCTACAGCTACCCATAGAATTCTGATAAGCAGCTGACTGTAGGAAGTCATTTGGATACAGGAGTTTCTAACATTCCCCTTAATTTTTTGGGATATCTCAGGTAAAAGTCACTTTCTGAGTTACAGGAGTCAGACTTTGAGTCTACAGGAGTAGAACTTCTTGTTTCTGCAGCATGATTTATATATCTAGGAATGCTGTGCCTACTGACTACTGCTTAGGTTCAAAATGCTTTTCCTCTGAAAAGGCAAATAATGTTCCTGTTGTTCCTTTTAGTGTCAAAACTTGTCTTTATATTGTCTCTTAGATTCATCCTGGCTTGTTCTGTTGATATCCTTTCAACAGATGAACATTCCTAAAAGGTACCCATCTATGACTGAGTGGCTTTCATTCCTGAGGTTCCTGAATTGCTAGACAGGATTACATATTGCCCTATATCTGCTTCTCAAAATGCAAGTTAGTCTGTACTTTTATTTAGAAAAAGGAGCACTCAGGCTTCTACATCACAGAATCTTGTTCTACAGGGACTGGCAAAGTGAGCAAATGCATTTAAATAACGAGAGGTCAACGTAAGTAATCAGGATGGAATGAGGAAGATGAATGAAGAAATTTCATTAAGTGAGCTCAGAGTACCATGCTGAAGATAGCCTATAGAGTCACTCATCCACATTATTCACAGCTTTATCAGAGTCTCTGAGTCTTAAAAGAATTATCTGTATCTTCTGCACATCTGAGCACATGAAGGAAAAAGCTGTTTGTGTACACAAACATACAGAAGTTGAAAACCTTGTATTGTTGTTAGAATGACAATACTTTCTCATTCTTAAGACTTTCTTTGGAAGCAAGGAAGGAAAAGAACCAATGTATGGTTCAAGTAGTGTGTTACACTCTGTGTGGCATTTGGTTTATGAACAATGAAAATAGGTTTTAGAATGAGAAGCGGTAAAACAGAACACTGCTGTGGGATAGTACTGTTGCTAATTGGTAGTGATTATCAAAGAGGTAAATGCTTTCAGTTAGGAAATACCTGCCTTGATACTTTATATAAATGGTGGCATGAGATGGGAAATGCTAATGAACTGAGAAATAGGGAACGCGGAATAAAATCTTTTTCCAACTTCTCCTAGGTACGAGCTCGTAGAGAGAGGTGTGTTCACAGCTAAAGACATTGGGTCTGTGCCAGCTGTGTATACCTGCAACCAACAACTGAGGGCTGAGAATACGCGTTTGAGGGAAGATCTGGACAACTATAAACGTGCTGCTAAGTATGTTATTTGGTTTAATGAAACTTTGGTATACAATAGAAAATGATCTGATAAAGTGTAAACCCAAGTACTTAATGGAAAGAATAAATTAGTGTTCGTTATGCTGGCTGCATGTATTTCTGTTTCTAGGTGGTAATTACAACTAAAGCTTAATGTTTTGTGTTCTTTTGGAAACCCAAATCTTTATCTTAACTATTTATGAACATAATTTTCAAGATGCATTGATCACAATAAATAAATACAGAGGAACAAGAAGCTGTGATGTGTGGAAGTAGAAAGTAAAATATTATATCCAATATGTATTAAAATATCATACTATAAATTAGACCTATTACAAAATATCAGCATAGAAAAAAAATATTAATTTGCCCTCTTTTTAAAAAGAAAGTGAAAAATCAGTCACTTTGGTCTTACAAGTGGTATGTTGGTGTAAATTACCTTCATTGATTACATTTATGTGTCAGTGGCAGTAGGTGATGTTGCAAGTCAGTTGTACTGAAGATATAAGAGTTAAAATACTTAGCCTGTGTAGTGGAGATGCAGTCACTTCTGAAGAGTGGTAGATCTGCATGTATTCTCTGGGTATTAACCCTAAGAGATAATATCACACTTGACTTCGATTATTTTTCTACTGTGTAATTTTAAAACATGTGCTTATAAAACCCCTATGAGCAGCAATCACAAAGAGGGCAATCAGCCAGACAAAGAAACCCTCTGTTTTTCTGGTTCTCGTCTAGATTGGTCAAGCTATTTATTTTCATTAGGATTGTTCTTCTATATGAAAAACAGCTACTTAGATCTTAGTCATTATCGCCAGCAGTGATTATAATCAAATTATTTTCCAATGATAATGATTTATTACCTTTTAATTGGAAAAATTAATTGACTGTTGTCTAACGGCGACATAAACAGCCCTAATAATGATAAAGTCAAATATTGCAGTGTCAATTAGACTGGAAGATGGGCCACGTATAAAACACTTTATTTTCATCTGCAGTTTCTTTGGTCATGGGATTTGAGTGCTGAGTGTCTCCTATTTGGGTTGGAGGCATGGAGCAAAACAAAATGTAGCCTTTCTGAAATAGATTACTGTTAGTGGTTCAAATGGCTTTCTGTTCTTTTTCCCCTTTTTTTTTCTTCATGAAGCAGAAAATGTAATAATGAGATAGTGGAAGAAAATTGTGACTTGGTATTAATAGACGTAAGCTTGTTTTATTGGTTTTGAATATTTTGTGAGTTGGAACAGTGCTGTTTCTAGAATAGAGTGAAATGGAGTGGTTTAGCTGTGCTGATTGTGAGTTAGTGTTCCCTTGTCTTTTGGCTAAATCTTGCATGTGACACCTGCCTCTATCTCCTTTTACTGAGGTGTTTAATGAGGTTTTTCTTGTGTGCCCATTCAAAAACCAGAGTCAGTACCCTGGCTATGATAAAGCTAGTATTAATCAGGATCCAAAGTTACCTGGAGGACAATGTGGGTTTTCAAATGTTGTGAGAGAGAATTCACCAACTTACACTCGCATCGGGATGCATGAGAGCTCTGAAGAAATGCTGATTTGACTGGCTAGAAAATAATGATTTCTTATCAAAGGAATACCCATATTTTGCTATGTGAATCAGTCAGAAAGCTTTCACAGTGAGAATGCAGTGCTGTGAAGTGTGTTTGAAGATAGCTTTTAATCACATTGGGTGTTTCTGAGCTTGCTACTCTTGACAGCCTTCAGGCATTATTTGGGACTTAGAGCAGTATGGGGGCCCAGGTTAAATGAGTGTAAACCAATTCCCTTTTGCAGTAATGCTGCTTAACAATTGCTGGAAGAGTGTTTAGAAGGGAAATGTATTTTAGGTACCTTAATGCAGTATTTCCATGATTGCATGACAAGCAGTGAGCAAGTGGAGTGGATTGCAGTCTGTTGGTTGTGTTTCTCTGTGGCTTTTCATTGTTTATAGGGGAAAATGACAATTGGCCTCACTGGGTGTATGCAGCGAGTATACTTGTGTAATAGTTTGTCCAATATCTGAAGTCATCTCGAAATATAACAAAATCCCTCAGATGTATATATTAAAAGAAATAAATCAACCATTCCCTTAAAGTTTAGATACGCTAGTCACGTTTAAATAAATTACTAAAAACAGATGTTTTCTGGTAGAAACTGGTTTGTTGTGTGACAGTAGTTAAAATATATAGAGTAGACTCGGTTTTATCTTGAAGGCTGCTGCTGATCTCTGGTCCTTTGGTAAGGGATGCTATCTGCTGCAGTATTTCTCTAATGGTTGCCTAGATTTTCTCTCCAAGAATATCTGTTTCACTCAGGTTGCAGGCAGTGTGACAGTTAAAATGCAAAGCAGTCTAGGAATGTGTCTATTATTGCTATTCCTGCTATCATCATCAATGAAATCAGTCTATCTCCTACCTAAATGCCAAAATCTCAACAATCTTGCACTTGTTTATTCATTTACACCATGAAAAAATACAGAAAGTTCACCTTTTGGTGATGTGCACCATATTTAAATGCATCCATTTAATTAAGTGGTACTTTTAATGTTCTTGATGCTAGACAGATTAAATGAAAGCACAAGGGTGCATGTTCTCTAACATTCTCTTTATTTTGATTAATATTCTTAAGTCTACGACTTTCAACATCTTGGAGAATTGAATTCCACATGAGTGCAGTTGGAACAAGGCATGAAACTTAGCTTTGAAAATCCCTACTTGGTTTTATTGAGCTCTGTCCTACCATTTTTATCAAACTACTTGAGAAGAATTTAAATTGATAGATGTGTGGTCTCTGACATATAACTTAACCAAGCCATCTGCTTAGCTTAGAAGGGGAACAGCTTTTGTGTTCGGGGTCTTACAGCAAGTCAGATTTTATGTGAGTGGTGTTATGATGGAGGTGTTTTGCACAACTGTACTAAAACCACTGATGATTCTTGTGAGCCTCAGCAAAACCATTAATCTGTACTTTATAGCCCTATGTCAATGTTCCAAGTTATCCTGTTTCACAACTTGAGCGTGCGTGCATACACAAAGCTTTGCATGTGCCTGTAGCTTTGTGGAGTCTTTTTCTAGTGGTTCCTGCAGGGGAATCCCTGCCTGTTTGTTTTTCTCTGCCAGCTTTGACTGCTATACGATGTCATTAAATTCACTGTGCTTTGCTTTGGGTCTTTCTGACTGTTCCTGCTACATGCAGTGATTCACATTTAAACGTACATGTGTAAATAATGATAGTTGCATGTTTAGTGAATATACATTATTTGTACTGTTAAATATAATGCATTGCTTATGTAATACTTACAGGTCCTGTTCCTGGACCTGTGATAATTGTGTGTACAGTAGTCATAATGGCTTTCCTAACTAACTCCTCTGTTTAGGAGCAAGTGAGCTTTATTTTTGCAAAGAGCAAATAAGCTGTTTTCTGTGCAAGTTAATTTCAAACTTCCTGTGTAATTAAATAATACATGCACTAATCTTTCCTGCCAAATACACCTAAGAGCAAGGAGCATCTGTATACTGTAAATATACAGAAGGGTTTTTTATGTTTATAGAGAAAAGTGTCTGTGTCCCCTGGCTGTATGTAGAGTGTGCTTAAAGAAAAGCAGGTTATTGGTATGTTTGCAATTCATTTTGAAATTTGATCTTTTCCTTCCTGCCATGATGGACAGAGGACAAAGCCTGGAAATAGGCTGCACACTATTGGGTAGAGCCTAGAACTTTTCCAGTGTAGCTTTCTTTCAGAAACTAGATGATCCCTTCCAACTCCTACAATTCTGTGATTTGCTGGGCAGTGGGGCACTTTTCCATCTCTGTGTCTTTCTGATGTGTCCTGCTAGAATCCCCATGGATTCCCTCTAAAGGAACAGAAGAATGGTAAAGAAGTGGAGAGTCTCCATGGTTCTGTATGCCGCTAAGCAACAAAAAGACATCAAGGTGTGGTTTCCTACCATGGGGCACACTAGAAATTCTCACACTTGGATAGAGTGGATATGTGCATATCTGAATATGTATTCTATGTGTATTCAGCACACAGTAGGAAGAAGCTAATACATTTCTCATGCATTTTCTGTTTACGTGTAGCAAAGCGAAAGAGGCTTTCCTAAAAATGCAGAAAGAGCGTGACTTCCATAGAATGCACCATAAGCGAGTGGTCCAGGAGAAAAACAGGCTTATATGTGACATTAAAAGGTAAAAAAAAAAAACAAAAAACAAAGGGCTTGTGTTACTGAAAAAATAACGTCTTCATTGTTACCTGGTATATGGGAAATGTTAGGTCATGACCTGAACAGTGGTTGAGCATCTGGTGGAGAGGCGCAGCTCAGTGAGCTGTTCTTTTCTTAGTACTGGCTTATGACTTTCTCAGGTTGGCTTCCGAGCATTTTCTAGGACATTTCCTACCTCTCTTCACCTGATAAACCTGGAAATAAGACAATATAGTGGAGTTTAAAGTGCCGAAGTAGTTATAGTGAAGTGGCAGTTATATAAAACTTATTTGCAGTCAAAGCATCATAGTAAGCCCAAATTTGGCCATTGGTGTTGAGTCAAACTAATTTATTTTAGAATATTTGATTTCATAATTTTGTCATTCAGAAAACATAATGGACTTCAGTTTATTGTTGTCTCTTTCCCTTAAAAAGTGGAACTTGTATGCTATCCATCTGAAGGTCATTGGACCAGCTGAAAGAATTGAGTCTTTTTTTTTTTGCATGTTTGTGCAAAAAACAAAGTTGTAGACTGTTTTATATCCGCAGCTCCAAACGTTTCCTGGAATTCTGGCCTGTCAGTGTTGTTATCAATCAATACATGCAACAGAAGCTATGAGCTCTACACATTTAACTTTCAAATTTGTATGTATTAATGCAGGGGAGCACTGTTCATTGACTCTGTATGTCAGCGTTCTGCAAAATGCAGTCTTTTTGAAGCTGTTAGTGTCATGCGTTGTACTGATCAGTTTCTCTTCAGAGATTGTATATCTGACTTTAATTTGGTCTGAGGAACTAAAGTGGTTAAGTATTCTAAATAAAATGTTTATTGCAGTTAACAAATTGCCACCATATTACACATTTTGCCTAGATTAGGATCTTAGTCAATAGTTTGGGAAGGTATATAGACAGAAATCTCTGATTTAACTCATTTTTGAGGAAGCATTTGTCTCTTCTTTTTCACAGGCTGAAGGCACATTACACTTCATACCAACCAATGCTGCAGCAGCTGACTGAGAAATACCAGTCTGCACTGAGGCAGAAAATGTTAACTAGTTTGGAGAGAGACAGAGCAGTCAGGCAGGTAAAATTATGGCAACCACTACTTGCAAAACTGTACGAAATGCTTTTGGTAAATAATTTGATAAATAAACAGAACATTTCTGGTAAAGCAACTCACTTAAGGAGAAAAATTAGAAATTATCTTAATGTATTTTTTCCTAATTAGTAGGTAACCAGAGATGTTGTGACAGGAATAATGGAGTACTATTTTGCTTCTGTAATCCTATTTGATGTGTAGGTTGGTATACATGACATTCCATTCCATTAGCAGAATGTACTATAAACACGGATAGGATGGGAAAAGAACAGAAAACTATCTTTGCTGTATTTAGCTAATAGGTTGTTTGCTTAGAAGAAAAAAGAAACTGAAAATGCACTGCATTTCAGCAGTAGCATTGGCTGTACCGTGGGTGACATGGAAGGAATTCAGTGTGCTGATGCTCTCTTCTAATAGTCCTCATCTCTCATTTCCTCCTTTCCTCTGCCTCCAGTTTTGCTCAGGTCACCTGAGGGCTTACTTGAAAAGTGTTCAATAAATAAAAGATAATGTCTTAAAAAAAAAAAGAAAGATTACTGTCCAAATGTAGTTATTCTGACTCAGGAATGCAAAACATAAAATGGTTCCAGTGCTATGAGATCTCAGGAATGTAAGAGCTATCAAGTGATGAGCTGTAAGAATTCTGGAGCAATGGTGTTTTTGTAACAACACCATATTTTGTGGCATCTCTTTATGGTAAAACTGCGTGTTGTGTGGTGCTGTGACATTAAAGATCAGTGATAGCAGAGGTTAAAAGCTGGTAGTGGGGTTTGGTTCCAAATATTATGTATGTCCACTTTGATTTAATAGAATTATGAAAGTACTTTGAGGAATTGTAGATGACTTGTCTTTTATCACACTTGCACTAGAATTAAATTTACAGTTTCTAACTTACAGGTAATAATCAGAAGATTAAAAACAAGTGCACATAACTAGCAGGTATCAGTGATGTCTGATATGAACAGAACAAAATCAAAGTTGACATTACCACTTCTTGTTCTCTCCTCTGCTTTACATTAGGTTACGGATTTGCAAGCGACGTTACATAATTTACAGTCTGGATGTGCAGTTCAGATTCCTGTGAAAAAAGGTAAAATATTCCTACCAACAAACTCAGACTGGTTATGGGTTTTTTTAATGTTGTGGTGCATTACAGAATCTGGTGTAACAGTAAATTAGAAGTACTAATGCTGTAAACAGTTTTATCAGCTGTCTTGGTGACAGAGCAGCAGTTTTATTATGTTAATATTTTTTCTGGCTGAGGACAGTGGGACTGCTCATGACAATATGGATATGAGTAACTGGGGAAGGACTTAGTACTAGGAATCTATATTGTCTGATTTTATTTTATCTACTCATACGTTTTTCTCATGAGTGGGTGTTTTGTTATTTGTAGTTCACTACAAGAAAGTATATGCAACAGTCTGGGAATGTTCTGAAAATACTAGTGTAAGGAAATCCAGCCTCTTGTTTTAGCCTGTCTCACTGTTACAGAAGGTTAATAGTAATGCAAGGTTATGTAATATCTGCTGGAATAATATATTTAGCTGTATAAAAATGGCTTCAAACAACTTCCCTGTTGTTTTGAATAAATGCATGATCATTACTTTTTCCTAACTGTCACAAAAACTCTTCTGGCACCTTATTGTCCTCTGGTTTGCTAGGTAAGTGAAGTCTGTGCTGCCTCTTCTCTGTGAGCATCTCTTTCACTAATAATTTTGAACCCGTTTTCAATTTCAGTTGACTTTGATGGAGAGAGATAAGTCTTAAAGAAACCAGGTTTAAAAAAAACCTCATGAAAGTAGATGAGATGGTTAAGGGTAAGAGTAAACTCTACTCTCTTTCACAACAGAGCATTCATAGGGGAAAGGTGTTAGGGTGTTTTGCACTTGGCTGCTGTCATGAGCAGTACTTCAGATTTGACACTAGAGGACTGAGAAGTTTTCAGTCATGTAACTATTAAATACCGTGCAGCTTCCTGGTGATGCATTTCTTGCAGTTAGAACTTAAAGAAGTCCCTTGAAGCACACCTGGTTATCTCTTCAGTTAAAGAACATACTCGTTTTTATTTCTGTATGGACCTGGAAGGGTTCTGCAGACTTACCAATGTAAGCTAAGCTGTAATTTTTATTTTTCATAGAAGTAAGTAGCAACTAAAACAAGTTCTGTAGGTATAGATTTCATGTGTTAAATTAGTGGAATGCTCTCTTCCTGTTTTTGGATTCTGATGTCTTTTTTTTTTTTGTAAGGAATTAATACTGTGTTCCTCAGCAAGGCATGTTTTGGACCCACAAAATGTCTGTCTGTGTTGGAAATGCACTCCCCTAGTCTTTAAATCTTCTTACAACTCAAGATACAAACCTTTGTCCCACCAGAGTGAGCGGTACTCATTTTCATTCCACTTCAGACAGTGAGGTAGAGAATGGGCTTTCTGTTTTGTTAGTTTAGGAGTAGGGCATATAGCATTCAGTTTTTCATTGTACTCTCATTTGCAGATATATATTGTGGGTTCTCCCCATCCTAGTGTTTTACATTATAGATGGCCTGCCTGTCTCTTTCCTACTACATGTGCTTTCATTTGATACTGAGTGAATCTGAAAACTGCTTTCTGGCTGCTCACAGTGCTTGTTTATTCTTCAGAAACCTTGAGAGCACTTAATAATTCCAAAAAGTGACAAGCAGGGGAGCACTCTATAAATGAAGAAATAAAAAAAAAATGAAGCATTTAGTCTCCAGCACAAATTATTATACTCATCAGCCACCCCCGTGCTCATAGAAGCTTTAATTTTCCTCATACCCTGTGTATTGCAAATTAAGCAGCATTTTGGTTCATTTCTTGCCAGTGCTTCGCCCTCTAATATGACATAATTCTTATTGCACTCTGTAGGTCTCACTCATGTCACAGTGGGTGATAGTTTCTGATTTGGATACTTTCTCTTGCCTCTTGAATTCTTATTCATGTGATGGTGTAACCTAAGCCTTGAGCAGCAGCAGTGTGTGGATACTGACAAGATGTTGGCTGCGTTTTTCTTTAAATGTAAGCTCTTAATTCAGAAGGAACTGGTCCCATTGGACTGGCGAATCTCTGCTGTAGAGACATACAGCTGCATTTTCATTTTTGCCAGTTCCCATCTCTTCAGGACTTTGATACTTCAGTACATTGACACGTTTCAGATAGAAGTCAGTGAGCACTCAGATTGGCAAGTTTGCCAAGGTGAGATGCCTCTTCTGGCCAGCTGTCTGCACAGAGCTTGGAGGTGTGAGGATGGCTGTTTGCCTGGCAGCAGGAGGTTGCCTATCCCTGCTGCTGCTTTTCTCTCACACAGTCTCCTGACTGCACAACACCTGGAAAGATGACTTTGGTTGGAGGGCATTGAGGGTGGCTAGTACCTAGGCTGGGAACTGCTCGAGAGTTGGAAGTATTGAATAGAAGCAAATGAGGTCCAGCACAGCCAATCTGTTGTGAGTTGTTTTTGTTTTCTGAGTGAACCATACAGAGTATAATTAAGAACAAAGGGAGGCTTTGTGTGTCTGGCAGCTACATAGAAAAGAAAGTAACAGAACTGAATGTTAAGTTTAGGACAACTATTCTGGATATTTTACTTAGGCATTGGATGTAGCAACCTTTAGCCTGACACTTTTCAAATAATTGAATGTGCTGACATCTACGATGCAGGGCATGTAATTTAATTTATTTACTAGGTGTCTTTTTGATTGGTTGTTTTTTTTTTCTTTGTTCTGCTGCCAGTCAGACTACTATTGAGCTATGGTAACAGTGCTTGCGCTCAAATCCTTCAAGAGAAGGTTGTCTTCAGGTGTTTTTTAAATGCTTACAAGCATAAGGCTTTGTTTTCTGTTCGCAGTGCCACGATCATACATGGAGGAGTCTAATTATCAAAGAATTCACAGATTTTTCATTTGATCTGATTTTTTGGATATTGGTATATATTAAGACCATTCGCATCCTTACTTGTGGATCGAATGTTAAGTGGGTCTGTAAGGGAAAAAATAATCACTTTTGCCTGAAAGAACTAAGCTGTTTGGATAGTGGTTTACTTATAAACCTAGCTGTGTGCTATTCTAACAACTGGTTCTATGTTTTGTAGAACTGTTATTTGCTCAGTGTGTTTCTTGAATTTTCTGGTAACGGGAACTGCTTATTTATTACCCAATTATATTCAAAAGTTGAACTCCATGAGCTTCTTTAGTCATGGTTGAGCTAACTCATTGCTGAGCCTGATAACTGTTCTTTTCCTTTCTTCGATCTGCTGTAATTGCTCTTAGAAGGTCATGTAAAAAGAAATTTAAAAGGCACCAGCTAAAGTAGTTAAACCTAGTTGTCCCAATTCAAGCTCCGGTGCAGTCGGAGTGCAAGGTCTATAATAAACACGAGCTGTTCACATCTTAATGCAATCCTAACAGTTCTTTGTAATTTGGCTTGTTGTTTTTGAATAGCTTCGGATTTTAAGTCCTTCAATTATCATAACTCTGTTTTCATTTACAAGTATGTGCATTATTTTTGTCTCAGATGTAGAGAGGGTTTTTCCAATTTTTTTCCTCCACTAATAAGGCAGATGTATACTTTGTTTGTTGTACAACAGCAAACGTTTAGACATGTAGAGTTAACTTCAATTGTTTCAACCTGAATTTTAGCTGTGTAATCTGTTTCTTGGAAAAGTGGAGCAATGTAACTGTCCAAATCCTGTTGGAATTGATGTGTGTACATACTGCAGACTGTTGTTAACTAGATACAGGGATTGGAAAGGCTGTATTCAGATGAGTGGAAGCTGCCACTACTGAGGGCACGATCCTTTTTGCCAGATACTATGGGATGCACTGTGCGGTGGTACATACGAGCTGTATCTTTCCTCATATTCCCTTCCACCTATTCTGACAATTTACAGCTATTTTAACAGCTTAGGATTTCTGTGCTGTTGTCAACGTGTAAGTAATTGCTTGTTTGGAAGGTGTATTGTGGGAGAGGGCAAAGAAGTAAAAAGGAGTGTAAGCTGTAAATCAGAGTAATGCGTTTGTGGTAGATACTAGGTAGGATGCAGTGAGATGATGAATTGCATCCATTTTATTGTGAGTCTGTCCTGTACAGAAAGATTAAAAAATCTTGCAACATTTTGAGGTTAAAATCTGAGATACCCATTACTTTAAACTGAAACAGATCCCACCAAAGCAATTAGTGGAGTGTTAGTTACATGCCTTCCTGGAACTCTTAATGCATGGTGCAGTAACCTTGGATATCTTTCTATTTAAAGTGGTGTTTCTGCTGAAACTTCTTACGTCTAGTTAATATCAAGGGACTTCTTTGAGGAAAGTGAAAAATTTATCCTGATGACACTTGTCTTGGTTTTGTTTTATAGCCAGCCATGGATGTGAGAGCAAGAAGGGCTTGGAAGGTCCCACCCAGAAAGCTCTTCGGGAAGCAAGGCAGCAAAAAATGCTTGATGCTGGTCTGGTTAATGATTCAAGGAAGAGATATCCAAAGGTATGCACCTTAGATTCTGTGCAACTAAGAAGAAATCTAACGTGTTTGAAATGATGAGTAAGCTGTGGGCCAGTGTGGCTGAAAGCAGACTGTTCTGTAGTGGCAGATGTTTCATGAAGTAAATAGGTCACGTAGGTATCAAGTTCTTATTTATTAATGTCAGCTTCTAGTGGGTGTAATTTTTCAGGGCACAATAGAGCCTCTCATTAGCTGAGGCCTGCAAGGTGCTTTTCAAAAGCCTCATGTAATCACCCTACAGATCAAGAGCACTGCCTATTAATTCATATTGTTCTGTTGTGTGTCTCCAGTAACTTGGGAGAAATCTTCATGTATTCCATAGGATTTCTCAACCATTTCAGCTGGTTTTTTTTTTAGAGGTATTAGATCTAGGATACTAAAAAGGGAAAAAAAAAGAAGTGAATTATTAATTGTTGGTACACTCAAGTTTAGAAAATATCACTAAGTTGTGTTGCTGTTTCATTTTGCTGGCTGTACAAAAAATGAACTCCAGTAGAATTTTTCTCATTGAAATGTGTTTTCTTTACTTGGTTAGCTTATGTATTTATTTATTGAAGTTGCATTTGGGGACTGTGTAATAGTAAAGATCAAGATAAATGTTCTAAAATGTGGAATTTTTTAAGCTCTGAGAAGCCTTTTTCTGGCTTATTTTTGTCATCTGGAGACCACTGCTAGAGTTGATAGTGTTGTGCTTTCTGCAGGAACTTATTTCTGTTTAGATTGTTGTAGTGAGATCAAGTCCAGTCTTTGGTATCTCCCTAAGAATGTGTCTTTAGTATTCAGTACATTTTAAGTGTTCTTTTTTTTTTTCCAGGAGCATTTATTTTGTTTGGTAGCACAGGTGTAATTCTGTATATGAAAAATAGATCAGTTTATTTCTGTTTTCATCCCTTTTGGTTTTCCTTAAACTCCAAATGCTTTATACGTAGTCTTGCTTTTAAAACACTTCCTTCTCATAGAAGTCACTTTGTCTCTGCTGTTTGCCCACCTGTTACTGAGTACTACTCAATCATCTGCCAGCCAGTCCCTTTCCATATTCCCTGTTCCTCACCCAGTGCTTAGAAGTGTTCATCTTGGACTCTCTTAGATAGCTCTTACTTTTGTTTTAACTTGTGAACAGATGAATATTTCTTGCCTTATGAATTCCATTTTTTTGTTCCTGTTCCTACTGAAGCCATCAGGACTTCTATAGTAAATTTCAGTGGAGCAGTGTTTCTCCCTCAGAATATATAAACTCTGTGCAGGTTGTCTGCCTGTCTGGCTTGCTCTTGTTCTTGAAATTCATGAGTGCCATTAGTTGACTGGTGCTGGCAAGCATCTGTGCTTCTGCAGATCTTACGTTCCCAAATGACTCCTAACAGAGGCCCAGATGTCTTTATTTAATCAATGGATTAAAAAACTGGAGCAAGTCCAGAATAAGACATCAGAAAATAGGGATGTTTGAATGTGCTAGATTTGGCCTTGGCTGGTTGATTTTAGGTATGCAGTTAACAATGGATTGTTCCTGAGAATTAAATCCAGGGGTGTTTTTTCAGCAGAGGAAATGGTGAGTCTGTAGGGGGCAAGAGGGTAAGTTAAAGTTATGTCAAAAAAAGGTACTCACAATTTTGTCCTGTAGTGTGCATTTATTGAATTATAGTTCTAATCTTAATTATTTTATAATTAGTGTGTTCTTGCTAAACATTTTAGCACTCAAAGCATTTCGTCCCACGGAAAGGATGAGCTGTAAATGAGTACTCTGCCTTCCTCAGGTTGTTTTATTGGCGTTCAGAATAGTACTTGTGTATGCTGCCTCATCTCCTTTGGCCCTTGTCAGAATATGAAGTCAATTTGACCATCTCTTATGCTTCTTTCATATCATGCTCCATTTCAATGAGGCTGTGTCTTTTTATTAAAGAATATACTATAAACTATAGTTTTGTTCTTATTTGCAGTGATGACAATAACTCTGAATGCTTCTTGGGGGTGAGGTTACTTACACATATTTAAATTAAAACTGTGCTTGCTT
Source organism: Odontophorus gujanensis (assembly GCA_013399175.1). Lineage (NCBI taxonomy): Eukaryota > Metazoa > Chordata > Aves > Galliformes > Odontophoridae > Odontophorus > Odontophorus gujanensis. The sequence continues at coordinate 503,334 of VXAB01001449.1, read as the reverse complement.
TATACCACAAATGAAGTATGGAGTGTAGTAAAAAGCAAATATATTGCCATGAAGTTGCATCCTTGAGCCAAAATTATAAATGTTTGTGTTAGCTGTACAGCTGTGGAGATTAAAATTATTTAAAGTCTTTTCTGTGTCTTGTAGCGAAATAATGATCTAAGAAATGCCTCTGCTTACTTTTAAGTAGATGCAAATATGACTCATAGCTGATGTAGAACCTTGACTCGAAGGACAGACATATACTGTGTTACTGTAATATGCTGTATTAGCTGACATGTAATTTAAAACCTGATGTCCCTTTGAGATGAAATTTATCCTTGAAGTAGTGAAAAAGCAACTGGAAGTTTTTTTTGAGAGGCTGTATTCTCTTGATTTTGAAATGTTTTTTTTATGAGACTCAAATCATACAGTAGCAGGCAATTAGGCTGAACTGATTACTTACCTAGTCCTTAAAAGCCAGTATCGGTAGCACAAATATTATTAGATTATTCATTTGCTCAGAGTACTGCTTTAAACATTTAAATAAATTAAAATGCACTCTCAGGTCATTAAAATTAGGGAACCTTTGGTAATTTGATTTCCACTATCCTGTAGAAATGGAGTTGCTCGGTTTTATATTATCATTATTAATTTTTCTCAGGTTCCCTACAGACTAGATTCTCTGTTTGATTTCTATTAGTTATTAGCAGGGTGATTGCAGCTTCTCTATATTGAGCATATTCAATTTCCACATATAATGTATTGCAACAGTTTCATTTTATGGAATTTTATTTGGTATAAAACTTTCACAAAAAGTACGTGAGACACTTCAGTGACTGAGATGTTATCTGTCTCTGTGGAATGGATTTGGAAATCATGGTAGATGGTGTATTAAAGAAATTACAGAAGTAAAATCCAATGATCAGAAGTTAGTACTAGCTTTTGTAGTTCATAAGGTTTTTGACTCCGGAGAGCACATGCATACATGTATGAAACCCAGTTTTCCTCTCACTTATGTGCAAGACAGCATACAACATTTAGAAGCTCCACTGTCTCCATGTTCTCAAACAGAAGAGAAGTTAATGATTATTTGGTCAGATTATTGAGCTTGAATCTAAGTTATATGTAAATATCTAAGCCGTATTGGGGCAGAATTGGAGAAACGTGGTTGCAAAATAGTCAGGAAGAGCAGTAAATGAAATAGGCAATCATTATGGTTTGTAGTAAAGTTAGCAAGGGAATATTGATTCAGTTTCCAGTTGAGAGAGAGGAAAAGTGACAGATAATACAGGTATTCTTATTTCTGTGGTCCTTCACTGGTATAGTAAATTTTCAGTTGGATCCCTAAGAAAATTAATACCAGAAAGAATTACAAAAGGCTTCATTCCAGGGTATGGATGGAAAAGACATGCTTGCGTATTGGATGAGGGAAAAAGGTAAAAAGTAAGAAATTCCCAAAGGATTTTGGATTGAAAAAGTGAAAGCATCTCCACATAGATGCTCACCATAGGAACCTGGATAAGAATTAACAATGAAAGTCTATTTTTAAGGAAAAAATGTAGCAATGTGTCCGTAATGGGATGAGGGATCTCATGGATAGAAGAGCAGCAGTAAATGTTACTTTGCCTTACTGTTCATTGTGAGTGCTCCTATGTTTTTAATAAAGCTTTGGTTACTGTCTCTCACATCATTCCAATTAGAGTCCATGTAAATATGACCTGATGGAAGCTTGCTTAATGAATGGAAGACAGACTGCAATAACACACAACTCTGTTGATATACAGGCATTTGCAGGGATATGTTTTCATTAATGACCTGGGAAATGGATTAGAAAACATACTAAATTTGGAAACCAGTTTATTCTATTTAGGCTTGACTGGAACAATAAGTGCAGCTGAGGACAAAAGTGCAATTCAAACTTGACCTATTGGAGAATTTATGGAAAAAAAAAGGCAATGTAAGAAATGGTTCAGAACTCTACCTTTATAAAAGCAATCAACTATACGAACATGGATCAAAATGAAAAGAAGCAGTTGATGGAATACTGTTTCTTTAGAATGGAATCTAGCATTTGTTGCATAAAATAAAATTAGCATGGATCAACAGTGACATATTGCTAAATAGCTGAACACTGTACTGTGGTGTAAACTAGAAATGCTGTGTGGAGAATCTGAAATAACCCTCTTGCTTTATTCACTTGGCATGTAGATTTAAGTGCAGCATCATGTTCAGTTGGCTCTCGGCTCTTGTGGGAGAAATGTTGCATCTACAGTAGAGCAGCAAGAATAACTAGAAGTCCATGGAACACAACTGTGAAAGAAGTTAAGTTACATAGTTTACAAAGGAAAAAAAAACAGGATACATATTTAAAATGTAAATGTATTCTAGGGAAAAAAAAACACCGGATAGAACTAGAAGTAATAAGGTAGAACTCCCATAAGAAGTAAGAGGACTTCAGATTACACTTACCGTTACAAATTTAATATGTAGTGCAGCTCTGGATCAGATCTGGGGAGCTTCTGTCTGTGGGGTGGGATGGATAGGTTTTTCTAAGGAATAGCATTGGTGTAGTAGGATGCACTGACCAAGCAGCAGAGGATTTCCTTCCCTGCCATTAGTAGATATCCCCAGAAAATTGTACATAGGGAGAAAATTCCTCCACCTTGCTCAAAAGAAGCAGTTTTCTTTTAACTTCGTATGAAAAATAGCCTTCTACCATTAACTCAACGTCAGAGAAAAGGGGGGAGCCACATCTTAAGAGTCTGCAGACAGGAAGGCAGTCAGGTGATATGCCATCCTGTAACTGTTTATTTGCACACCAATGGGCATGACTGTGAGTCCAAAAGTACAGCACGAGCAGCACCTTGTCCAGAGGACAACCATATGGGATGGGAGCTGGGGTTACTGCAGTGGTAGTGGGTATTAAGAAACAAAGTATAATCATCTTTACAGTATCATACCTCTTGACTTCTACTTAAGAAATGACTGTTCTGTGACTCAGTTTTTAAGAACACTGTCCACTGAGTGTAAGCCAAAATTGTTGTTTAGTTGATTTGTTATCTTTTTGTTAGACAATGCATCCTATTTTTTAAACTCCTACAATAAACTTGAAAATAGTTAAAAAAAACAAAACCAAAACCCCTTTCTTTTTAACTGAGATCTGTGATGCTAGCTTTAGTTTTAAGTTTTGCCTAAATATCTTTTTAAATGTCACACCTACGTGGGGGAAAAAAGATCTGTAAGATCTAAACAAAATCCAACAAAAAACATGTAAGAAAAACTTAGCAAAGACAGCACATACAATTTTCCATCCATCACTGCAGCTTTCTTAAATTAAGATACTGAAAGCCATGCATTTCTAGAAATAATTACAGTTGGTTCTTTAAGCTATTGGTCCTTGATAAAATTACCTTGCAGAATATCCAAAGGGTTTCTTTCTGTTGAAGAACACTGCTTATTGTGAGTCATTTCATGTTGGTAAGCATAATAAAATAAGAGGCCCCTGAGACTGAAAACAATACAGAAGAATTTTGTAAAGTAAGATTTATTTGATCTAATTGTGGATACACTTTACATATTCATATATTTCTTTCTGTAGTTGAGCACAAGATTTCAGAATAGCACACCTTTTGGGAGACTGTGAGTCTCATCCTTGCTCTAAAGTTTGCTGCTCCAAAAGTAACGACTCCTATCTGTTTCCATGGACACTACAGCAGATATAAAGAGCAGTACATTATCAGTACCTAATAGAGCAAATTCTCAGCTGCAAAACACAGTTTTTCACCATTGTCACTACTGCTGACTATGCATTTTCACCAGTGATGAACAAGAGGCTGCATGTCATGCTTGTGAAAATCTGTACCAGCAGAGGTAGCCCGCTGTTTTACAGCTGCTGTGATGGTGTCATTGCTGGAAATGTGTTGCCCATGCAGTCCATCTTTCATTGCATGGAGGTCAGAAGGCACCTAATCTGGTGGGTGTGATAGGACAGTCTAGCCAAGATTGGCAATGTACTTCACAGTCTAAACTGTCACCTTCTGCCTCACGTTAGTTCAGTAGGTCCTGATGACCTTGCATACAGTGTTCTTTGTGTTCCTGTGTGAGCATTTGGGACTTGAGCTGGTGCAAGCTTTGTGCTATTGCAGTATTGCCTCCATTCTTTTGAATGTATTGAAGCCAACAGTGGGCTCCATATGCAGTTCTTGGGTCATAATCTGCTGGTTCACATGGATGAGCTGATAGAGGCACTCTTAATTTCATAGTGTGGCAGCTGTGTATGGCCAAATGGAACGTGGCTTCTTTCACATTTCTGTTAACTCTGCTGCCTACCTACTGCCTCACTGTGCTCACATCTACTGCTCAGTCCCCGGAAGCGTTCACCAAGCATCAGTGGCTGTCAGTAGGTGCTATTTTTCTCCATGAAAGAGTTCAGTGGCCAACCTTTCCTTCATCTGCACTTCCATGTCAGACACCATTCTGTCAGCCTGCCCCTCTGCTGCCATCTGTCACATGGCAACAGAACGTAATGGGGTATTGGTGGGAAGGTTCAACCTCTACTGCCATACCACCTACATCCACCTCTGATGTCACCATCATAAAATAGGAGACTGTTTAGGTACTTTTGGAGCTGCCCTTGTGTTTTGCAAAAAATGCTAGTGATAAACCTGCTGTTTTTTAGTATGCAAATGCTTCAATTTCATGAAAAAGTAACCTGTTGAAATTACATTGAATAAAAACAGCAGCAACAAAAATCAGGGAGAGACTGATAAGTCAGTTAAGTATGGAAAAAAAAAATAGCTTTGCTGTTGCCATGTTCCTCAGGACAACCCTGTCAGAGAGGAAGAGGAGAGAACTGTGTTTCCTTACCCTGCAGGATTTCCTGCAGTGCTTTGTGGTAGGCTTTGGCTTTGGGTGATTTAAGTGAGAATTTGACAGCACAAGTGCCCCCATGCAAAGCGCACGCAGCAGGTGACAGTATTATGCCTGTACAACTGTCAGTACTGTCAGCATCGTTAGGCCTTTGAGATGGTAGTTGATTAATTTCATTAACTGTGAAATAGTGCTTTGTTTTCCCTTTAGTTAAAGTGCCAAAACCTTAACAATTCCCTCAGCAATTGTTTGGGAATTTTGAAGAGGAGAATGGTTCACTCGTGCTGGTTCCTCCTTGAAGGAGTGTACGGTGCTTAGTGCACACTTCCTTAAACACCCTCAGGTGGGACATGACTGAACAAGCTTCTGCCAGTACATTTCTTTGTAACTCTGCAGTTATAATGCTTTTTTCAGCGTTTAACTTTTGCTAAGGCATCCATTCTTTAAAGGAAATAGGAATTACTAGTACGAGAGCTGTGCAGGACTTAGTATTGCATCTTTGGGATACCTGGGGATACAGATTTTTATGAAGGGATTTCTTTCTGTGCGAGAAAGACTTCTGCAGAGTTCATTTTTTTCTATTTCCAATTATAAGTCTTTTGTTACTAAGGATTTGTTTTACGTTAGAAAATCTACAATGCAGAAGGTGGAAAGAGCTATTTAATAATTTTGGCAACCTTCTATGTGTTGTTTTAATTGCTAATACAGCCAAACAATGATCTGAGTTGTGATTTTTAAGTATTAATAAAGTTCATGCAATGCATGACTTACAGTTAATTGTAGTTGATATACAGTTTAAGTCACAATATTCAGAATGCAAAAAGGTATTTGATATGGGGGAATAATCACCACTATTTTTAAAGGAATATTCTTCCAGAAGAGCTAGTTGTAATACAAAATTCAGTGATTAACCTACACTGCTTTTCAGGGAAACAGGGAAAAGGCAGAGCAGTATGTGAACTATTGCATGATATATTCTCAAAAAGGAAAAAATATTTAATGTAGATTGAGTGAGACCAAAGCTAACAGCACTAATTGTTTTCTGTTTTTCCATTTTAATTTGGTTCTGTTTAAATTATTCATCCATGAAACTGGATCCCTTTCAAATTACAGAAATGTGACTGAAATACGAAATAAGTGCTCAGACTTCAAAATGTTGAAGGAAGGGCTCAGGTGCTAACTGACTGTGGTATTTATTTTTTAAATTAACTACCTTATACTAAGTTATGGATTTGGGTGTTCCAATCTTTTTTTCTAATATTTAAACAGAGTCTTTGCATATGTAAACATCACTAAGGAAAATGAAATTCAGCATTAATGTGTAGTCTTCATGGTAACAAATCTGCTGCGCAGCAAGTACTGTGGCAGGAGTGTGTGCTGCTCATCATGTTCAGGGCTGTTTGTCTTGTGTATTCAAATAATGCTTGACTTCTGGGAGTAGAAAATAGTCTTAATTGTTTTTGTTGGAAATAAAATGTTAAAGCTGCATTCCACACAGCTTATGAATTAATAACCAGACTGTTTCCCCAGGAATTCTCATTGTTTTCCTTTGTATTACATTATTAGGAAGTTAATAATAATGGTCACAGGGCTTTTCATAATTAGATTTCCAGTTCAAATTTAGGCCTGACAGGTTTGGTCGTGACTAAGACAAGTTGTTTCTGTGTGAGAAATGAGAGCAGTCTGATTTCTTGCTGTGGAGTTTTGTTACCACCTCTTACAGCTTTGTCTTTGGGAAGAGGACCATTCAGTTTTTGTAGCTTTGTTGTTCCCTTTCAGTCCTCCTTTACTCTCACTCTCAATTACAGGTGTATTTTCCAATTTTTGTAAATGCTTGAGCTCAGGTACTGAGTTAAAAACAAAATCTTTATAGAAGTTTGAAAGGCTACTACAGGATTTTGTTACGTGTGTCACCAACCAAACCATGCTGAAGTGATAGCAGTATTACCATAAACTGATCTGGTAGATTTTCTTGGTACTCTTTTCTACTTTGTGATACTTTCCACAGTTTATGGTTGCAAAGTTTTTACTTTGTGTATATGGTTCAGATAACATGTTACATATTGCACATCATCCAAAGCAAATCAGCCAGTCAGACATCTACTACGCGTCCAGGGAAGCTTTTAGTGTTTCAGGAATGCTTCACTCATGCTGGAAAGCAAACAAGCATAACAAACCTACAAAATGGATTCTGCAGCACTAGTAAAGAAATTGTTCTCTTGAAGTAATACAGCAAAAATTGAGACTGTCTGCTATGATTTAAACATCAATAGCAATTTCCACAAGTTTCCATAGGTTAAAATGTACAAAAAGAAGAAAAGGAAAGAAAACACTATGCTATTTTTAAAAATCCAGTCACATGCAACAGTACAGTTTGTTCAGGTGAGAATTCTTTGTGAATCCATTTCCACACTTGTGATGTATATTGATATTGTTATGTTTAAGTGTAGATATGATACTTGGCTTTTGTAGCTAATTTAGGAGCAATTTCTGATTGACCAGAAGGGCTGGAGCCAGGACCCACCCCTTCCCAGACCTCATTTAAGGGCTGGCAGTGGAGGTGAGGAGATCTTTCTGGAAGCTTGCTGTGTACCTGAGGCCTTCTGAAGGTAAGTAAATTTTTGTCCTACCATTCTGTGTATAAGGCTGATGCGTTTGGGCTTGTCTTCATTTGCTGCAGCCTAGGGCTTTGCCACTCCACTATTACTGCTGTACATTCTATCATGTTATAGCATTACGTGAGATGGCTTTACTTTTTAAGGTTATTCTTTGGGAAAAAAGAATGTCATTTCAGGTGTTTTGTACTTGTGATTTTTGGTACATAGTTAGTTGTTAAGCAATTGCTTTTGTCCAAGCTTGGTGGTAATTTCAAAGAGGTGTTCTCTTGTGCTCTAGGTTAGAGACTCTGGTATCTTAACATTTTGCTGCTCTTGTTCTCTGCTGTTGACCAAACTTCCCATGGTCTGATCTTGCCTCTTTTCCCTTTTATGAACTTCTCAGTTTGCAGGCATGTTTCACCTGCCACTAAAGCTTTGAGCCACCTGAATGTGTACAGTTTGATCTTGAAATTATACCCAGACTAAAATGGTTTTGAAATTAACAAGGAGGAGAAGCTGAAAGGGCTTTGCTGATGCCATTGTTTATTTTTAGTGTTTTGTTTGCTTGCTTTGAAATGGAAAGCGGACTACTATGTACTAATTAAGTATTTTAGAAACTTGTGTGAACATAAAAACAATGAGGGGGAAGGAAGGCTGACAATGTTTGGATCAGGTTTGAAGTTAATTGGATACATCCCACATCTTATTGGATAGCTACTGTATTCTTTTCTGGAAGACAACTAAACAAATTCTAAAAAGGTTTGTGTAAGTCTTTAACCTTGGTACTAAGATAACTTATTTTTGGTCTGAGAATGATAGCAAAGAGCTCTTTACCATCTCTATGTAATTTGGTTCCATTTTCATCAGGATACACACACAGTGAGCTTCTAGCCTCCATCTGCTATTCTGCATGACTTGTGGAAAAGCTGTGCTGGGAGCTTAGTTACAGCGTACCAACAGCTGTGTGGGACACTGTTCTCACTTGGTTCTGTCAGCTTCTCTGCCATGCCTAAGGTGGTCTTAAAGTTTTTTTCAAAACAGTTCTTTTGTTTCTTTGGAGTAAATTTTTTTTTCTGTAACAGTTTATGAATGTGTGAGGAAAGCTTTTTAAATTGGAGACTTTAGAATTATAAATACTAACCCTAATATTTCAAGTTCTGTTTTTATTACTTTTTAAAAATCTCTTGATAATTGAATTCATTCATCATGAATTTCATGTTTGAAGTAAGTTATACTGTAATAAAAGTAATGAGAAGAAGGAAGCAAAGTGTAACCATTTGCCTTTGTTCTCAGGCAGATGTATTTGAATATCACCTCAGTATGTCATTGGATTGTTTTGTTCAATGTATCAGTGACACAGCTGTGCTGTTCTTTGTTATTTTAGAGCTTTGTTTTGGTGAGTCTGCATCAAATCTATTTTGGTTATTAACTACACAAGTAAAATATGCCTCAATTTATTAATGAGGTAGATGTAGTTTATAACCTCTCAGTGTACCTCTCAGCTGCATGCTCAAACACATGTACCATTTACCAAAGGGTTTTAAGGTTTTTTGTTTTTCTCTTAAAATAGTGCCTATGCATTTAGCAGCAATTAGCAACTGCAGCTGTGCAAAAGTGTTTAGGTTCCTGTTGCTGAATCCAGTAGGAGAAGGTACCAAAATGCTTCTTAAGATTCTAGGGTTATATGTTTTACCTGGTTTAATGTTGTCTGATATCTCTTTTGAACGTGCTAAAGAGTTAAATGTCCGACTTCTGTTTCAAGTCACTAATTACGTAATGTACTGTGAAGGCTGATTTTCTGGTAACCTAGTACCTTAATAATCAGTTAAACGCATCTAATGCCATGTTGCCACTGACAAGATTCCAATTTTCTGCCTGTTTGCTTTTTTTTCCTTTCATAGCTTGTAGGAGATAACTTGTTTTTAGTGGTAGTTGTTGATTTCTGCCAACTTAGTCAGGTCAACTGGATCACCCTGGGATCAAGCCCATGTCAGTCAGTGCAGGGGAAGGTGAAGCTCAGTGAGTATGTGTGAGGGCAAAACATCATCTCTGTGGCTGTTAGATTTGTAATAATAGATGTGAAGTCTCATTTATCTCTCTGTTTTCTGTGTGGTAGGTGACAGTGTCTGAGGGGAGGTTCATGTCTGTGGTGGTTTCTTAGGGAATCCTGAAATCCTTTCTAGGTCTGAGACAGAAATCTGCTGAAGCTGTCTAGGAATGTTTCAGCTAATTGAGCTGATGGTGAGAGATGGTCCAGTTGTATAGGACCTTGTACCAGTAGTTTCTTCTCAAACATCCATTTAAACGTTGTGTTTAGAGGGTGTGTCTGGTGCTGTTCAAATGCAGTAAGGCGTACTTTGCTCAGGGCTTTCTGTTTTTAGACAGCGGAAATTGTGAAGACTTATGGCTGTATAAATCATTTTACCTAGTTATCAAACAGATACAGACACCTTATTTATCAGAACCAAAGAACCCCACAAACAAAAATTTATTGAGATTTTCAGTTCAGTGACTTCTCAGTAGATATTTAAACTATGTCTCTAGACTGTTGCTTTGGCTGCTGTGTTTTTTTCCTGAGGTCTATCCAGGTGGTTCACTGCAGTTTTATCCTCATGTCTTCTAAACAGTGCTGTAACCGTACATTCTTTAGCCCTAGATTGTAAAGAAAAAGCCTGAAATTTATGAAGTGTTAGTCCTTTGAGTTTCTGTGATGACAGCAATTTATCTTCGCTTTGCTCTTTACAATCTCCTTAGATTCTGAGTCAGGAAAGGACATTTTTGAAGAGAAAGTACTCATCAACTTGATGGAAGCCTCCAGAAAATGTGATTAAGGCAGTATTACTGTTACAGGCACATAGAAAAATGTGAGTCTGTATTAGTGCTGAAACCTTGGATGAAAAATTTCTGTGTAGCTTAATTTAGACAAATGAAAATGAGGAGTTAGGATCCTTATTCTCAACCATGATTGTATAACTAGCTTTAATTGTACTTTTGCAACATACTGATTCTCCTTTTTTTCATGAAAATTGGGTTGTATGCCATAGATGTTTATTCTCATGTGTCCTTACTGTGTGTAATAGACATTAAAGACAACACAGAAAACCTTTAGGACTTGAGTTGAGCTTCTTTGCCAGCAAAGAGGAAATGACCTGACTGGAAAGAGAAGAGCATCAAAAAGGGTTTTAAAGAGGCCCTTCTGTGAAGTGGTGTTTCCAGCTCTAAATGGGAGACTTGGAACTGAGGAAAAGACCAGGAGTGCTTTAGGCTTGCTGCTCTTTCTGGATTGTTTATTAATAAGTGGATGTAGATTATGTATTAGTGTATTACGTGGTTTTTTTAATATTATAATGTCTTATTTTTAGATGCCACGAAAAACTTAGCCCTGTAATAGCTTAAAAAAAAACAACAACAACAACAAAACAAAACAGTGCAATTCCATGAAGTTTGAGCCTGATCTGGAGGCATGGAGATGTTTCCTTCAATTAGGGGCTGATCAGAGACTTGTCTGGATTTCCTTCTGGGCATATCTGAGGGATCCAGAGGTGCTGAAACATTACAGAGCTTTTATCTGATCAGTGGCAGTGGTTACTATCATATTGAAAAGATAGTTTAAAAACGTTAAATGCCTTTAGTAACTGCAGCTACTTGGAGTAAAAATTGAGTTTTTTCTTCTAGTTTTAATACATGAAAGCTCTTGTCAAATATTGCTTTTAGTGTCTACTGATTGAAGGCAGAGCATAACATAAACAGAAATGATTTAAGGTGTTGGTGTGACGGTAGAAATGAGAGATGAAAGAATGTAACTGGTGAGGAAGACAGGACAGCTCTATGAGTAAGATGATGAGATCTTTGGGGAACTGGAAATAAAAGGGCAGTTTGCAACTTATTACAGAAATGAGTGTGAGCTTGGGGAAGCACAGAGAACAGTTGGTCAGGTGATTGTGAATCTTGTGTAGCTGATGATAAGTGAGCTGCAATGGTGTGTGTTTGGTTGAATACTGACAAGTGGGAGTTTGCAGTCATGCACTCCAGATCAGAAGTGATTAACTGAAGGTGACCTCTAGGAGGAATTTTTTCATGCCCAAGATCAAAAAGGTGTTTTCCTGAAAAACTGTTTCTGATGATGTGCTATTTTGGGTAACACTTAAGAATGGGAAAGATGGAAGCACAGGTCTTTCTTGCTGTGTAACTGAAATAATCATTCTAGTTTGCTTTCCATGTACCATTTAGGTATTCAAGAAAAACATGCAAGCTAGAAAGAAGATAAACGGAGTGAGAAGCTGTTAGGAACATGACAGGTGACTGAATTTGAAGCAAACAGAGGGAGAATGAGCTTGAGCTTTTAGATGAGTTAAAAAATGAGTAGCTAGAAGATTGATTTAGAATTTCCAAGTGCAAAAGTAGAACAGTAAAAAGCTCTGGGTAACTTTACGTATGGAAAAGCATAGGGGACTTCTTACATTTGGAAATCAGTGGAGACTAAGACAGGACTTGTGACACAAGTAGAATAATAGCAAAGGAATATTTTTTTGCCTGCCCTTGTCCCACTGGCTTTACAATAAAGAGGAATGTCTTAGGGTGGCTTGTTATGACAAAGCTTTTACTGAAGACACAGAAGGACTGCCAACAAGGTGTGGCAGAAGATAGGCATTTACATAAACAGAAATTGTTTGGTAATAGAAGTGAGAGTGAAGTTCAGATTTAGAATTGATTCATTGTATTTTTGTGTGTTTTACTGTGGGTAAGGGAGAGGCAAGTCTGCTCAGGCATATCCGAAGGGAGGTTAGAAATAATTTTAGGACCAATGAATCTGGGCCCAGAGGGCAATTCTAGAGAATGGGGTTTGAACTGCTGTAGTTATTCACAAATTGGGGAATTTGCAAGGAAAAAAGCCTTTGCTAGAGCATGAAATGAAGGGAGGACAGAAAGCAATAGTTGAAGAATACTAAGGATAGTCAAACAACAACAAAACCCCTCAAAATAAGGGGATGCTTCTGTGGAAAGGTGGACTGTGTGTCCTGTTCACACAAGATCAGATAATTATTTACAAAATACATTGGAAAGGAAATGCAATATCATTGTTTGTGATCTGAATAAGGTATTGTGGGGAAGGTATATTGTGAAGCTTTGATTTAGGTTTGACAAAGGAAGTAATTAAAAATGTGTGCATACATATAAACAAATAGAGAAGTAAAATAAAGCAGTGGCTGGTTTTCCTTGTTAAGTAGAAATATGAACAAAATTTTCCAGGCTGTTTTGCATGAGGCTCACACCTCTGTGAGTGTTGTCCTGAGCGTGCACAGCGTTGCTTTCAGAGAGAAGAGGGCACACAAGTTCTATTGCTCACTTGAAAATTGAATGTTGATGGTATTGCACCTCAAGTGTATATCAGCACAGGCATTCTTCATATATAGATGCTCTCTATATGCGATGTGAACATCCAAGTCCTTTTATTTCCTGTATTTTGATGCTCTACCTTATCCCCTAATCAAGCTGGATTCAAAGTCTGTTGTGTCCTAGACTTCACGCGAATCTTAGCAGATGCATACGTACATCCAGTGTTCATCTCTGAAAACTTTTTAGGAGAGCTCTTTTGAATGATCTTTCCAGCTAAAATGTTGAAAGAATATGTAGAGACACTTAAACTTCTTGATGTAGTAAATCTGTGCAAGTTCAGGATGAGAATTTTATTTATTTTTTATTTTATTTTTTGCTCAAATAGTTCTGTATGCTGCTAGCTTGTGTATGCTTGGAGGCAGAATTCCTTGACATATATCTGTTTTTCCTCGTGATTGTCTCCCTCTGATTTCATCCAGATTGTCCTTTTAGTCTTCCTAAAACTTTTAGTCCAGGTTTTCATCTTAGAATGAGAACAGGCTGATTCAACCTGTGTTCAGGCAGTTTATTTTCCCAAGTCGTTTTGTGTGTTACCTCTCTCTCTCTCTGTCCATCATAGATTTCTGGTATTATCAAAGTATTAGACTCAAGCCTTGGTCTGTCAATTCTGTGGGGTTTTACCACTTTCATCTCATAGAAGTTGACAGCAGTTACTCTCAGAGCCCACAGAGATGCACTGACACATAGCACTTGTGGAAATTAATAAAGCCAATGCCCCTGTTCTTCATACCACTGGTGTAACTACTGATGAGTGGAATGAAGTGTGGCATCTCTAATAAAGGCTTTGAAACTGTTGAGGCAGAACCCCAGTGCCTAGGGTAGCACTGAAATGCTAAGCTGCTTTGGTTCCCTTGCTGGGTGAGCAGCTGTGAAGATCTAGTTTTGGGTATTTCTTCTGACTCAATTAGAAAGGATGGACTTGCAAGCTGCTGTATGAGGGGGGAGTTCTGAAGTGAAAAGGGAGACTAAAAAAAGACAAACAGAATGTAGTTTCTTTTCAAAATTGAGTTGGTTTTGAGGGGCTAATGGTAACAAAAGCAATACAAACTGCTGCTTGTGCTCTTTCCTAGGAGATGCTGTTTTGAATACAAAAGAAGAACAGATCTATTGGGTGAACCATACCTGGTTTTGGGAATAAAACTCATTTTAGGTTCCATATGCCGTCTGTCCTAACTGATATAAACTAATTATCTTTTTTATTGAGAGTACGTGGGCTGGTTTTCAAGAATTGAATAACATCTTGCAGTTTTGATATCCCACACAACATCTCAGTGTTTGCTTTGCAGTTGAGGAGTCAGGTTCTGTTCTTTCATCTCTTTCAGGGCTAAGTAACTGTCTCCTTATGTTTCTGCTAGGAATTTGTGGATACTGAAACTATATTTCAGACACAGAAAATGATTCATGAAATGAGAAAATAACTCATGAAATGAGAAACTTGATTAATACACAGATCTGAAGAAATATACATGTAATTACTGCTAATGTTAATAAAAATCATCCTACAATTGCAAAAAGGAGATTTATACACGCTAACCAATTGTTGCACAGTTTCAACTTAAAACTTGTTGCTACTAAGATGTTGAATGGCTTGAATCCTTAAACAAAGAACCATCAGCTATGGTCAGGGTGTCTTTCAGAGACATGATGTAGCTGTATGCTTTTTAGTGATTTTCTGTGTGACACGGGGAATAATATCAACAGTCTGAAACAGATTGCATTCAGAATTACTGATGAAGTTTACAGATGATATACCAGAGAGGACTTATTTCACAGATCTAAGTAAGTCAGAGGAATCTGGATTGCTCATAAACTGCATGCAAATAAAAATCTACTTCGCTTTATTTTTACTACAGCAATGGCTAAAACTGTCTAGATATGTTTATGCAGAAGTGACTATGCTATAGGAAGAGAGTAATGCCAGAGATGAATATTTCAGATAGTTCAACGAGAAGTCCTTTTGCAGTGCTCTGCAAAAGAGTGATGCATTTCTAACAGGTCTAGCATGAGGAATGCTGGGGAAAGCCAGGGAAAGTGTGTTCTTATGGTGGTATGATTAGGGTGGAGAATATGAGGCTAGTCCAAATTTGTCAAATATATCCCATTATATAATCTGCTTAGTTTCAGAAATTCAATTAAGGAGCTTTTCCATCACTGGCGGTGAGCAGCTACAAAGGGAACAGAAAATGGCCCTAATAGGAGTGTTTACTTAGACAAAAGTAGAATATGATTCAGTAGATGGAAATTGAGTCTGAAGAAATTTTGGGTTGGAAATAAAGTGTTGCTTTTCAACAGTGAGTGTACTCAGGCATTTCACAGTTGTACTGGAGTTGCGGTAACTTTTTCAATTTTGACAGACGTTCTGCCAATTTCTAAATAATATCTGATTGTCTTATTAAGCTCCATCTGATTCAGGTAAATATTAATTCAGGGAAGTGCAACGGCCTCAATCTTATGGTGTCCATTCTGGCTTTATAATGTATCTTGATGAGTTTGTAAGAGATGGTCTTCCTTCCACCTCATGGTAGTTTTTGACGGTTTCCTATTTCAGTGACCTGCTTATGAGGTCATTCTGTGTGTACCTCACTTGCCTGTTCTGTACTGTCTGCTTTCTGCAATGCTGAGAGTATTTTTGCTGAGCTACAGCAGAGATTAATCAGCTTTGTCACGTTTTGTTATGGTACATATGGTTAACATATTGTGGTCAAATAATCAACTTTTTGTTCTAGAGAATTCATTATTCTCCAGCATTGGCATATTGAGTACTTTGTATCTACACTTCAGAAGCCATGGCAAAGTACTTAGAGCTCTGCTTTCATTATTAATCATTATGTGAAGCTTGAAATAACAGTTACTACCTGTCCTGAAACTGAATCAGCATGATAAAATGCAAGGGGAACTAATATGGACTGCATCTGCAAGGGGCAATTGCAAATAAATCGGTAACTAATGGACCCAGAATGTGTTTACTACTTCATTGTGCATGAAGTAGCTGATATATGAACATTTGTAAATCTTTTGTGTTTTTGAAACAGTTACTGAGAACATCACAGCAGGTGCTTTTCTATTTAAGCAAACGTAATGTATATTAGATACTGAGAATGCATGTGCAGTTTTTGAGGTTCCTGATAATGCCTTAAAAGTGGAATACTGATTTAAGGAAAAAGGAGACTTGTGAAGATTTGGGAAGTCAGTAGAGGAAAAAGAATGGTAAACTCTAGAACTTGTCAGACTCTTTAGCATTGGTGTTGGATGGTGGCGGGGTCAGGAGTGAACCTTTAGGAGAAAACATTTTCTGCTATTAAAAGTGCAAAGTAGGATCGTGTCTAATGAAATCTGAGAATACATTTTTCTACAGTATTTTACACTGCCCATGTTAGAAGTAAAATGAGAGTGAATGCAGACAAACTGTACTTCAAAACATCTATAAGAAAGCATGGCTTGTAAGGAATTTTGTCTTGTGCTTTGGCTTTGCTATTTCTGTACACTTTTCTTTACCACTTATGCGACTTCTTTGTTGTTGACTCTTTTGTTGTCTTTGCACAGAATTTGTAGTGATGCTGTTTATGATTCCAGGAATCTTAACAATTTAGAAGTGTTCTCTCTTAAGTAGACAGTGTATGTAAATAATCTCAAAAATTGCTGGTGAATGTGGTAAAAGCTTGAAAGCAGAAGAATATTGCAGTATTTGTTTGGACAGTCCTTGAATTTGATGTTGAATATTTCCAGTTCCTTACATGCTAGGAAATCATAGTGTTATTTCAGAACTCTTAGGGTTGTGATGTGCCATGAGTGCTTGAGAAAGGAATTTGTGAAGAAACATTTGGCAGTATTTTGTACTGTCAAAACATTTTGATAACTGATTAAGTGATCTTGTTCATTTTGCTTGTGATCTTTTTGACTGCAGAGCTTGAGTTGGGAAAATATTCTCAATGAACTTCAGCAATTAGAAATCAGCATTGGATGTGCCAGCTCAAAGCTTCTCAGGGCCTGTGTGCATTGCAGTCCTGATTTCATTCATCTCTTATTCAGCACTTATGTCCAGCAGCAAGAATGTTTTCAAAGAAGATTTTTATTCCATTTTTCTAAATACAGAGGTGGTGAACTTTGATAAGTTCAGATTCTTCTTCATGCTTCACATCTTCCAAACTGTCATGCCTGTTCACATTTGTAAAAATTATATACTGCTCTTGTTTACACTTAAATATTTGTCTATTTAGTATATGGTAATGCACTAGTCCCACAGTTTGTTATAACAAATAAACCTATTTTTGTTAACAGTAGTCGGGGGTGTTTGAATGTAGTCTTGCCCTATTTAAAGAAGTAATGGCTGTCTGTGTACATCTCCCATCTTCCCAGCCTACTGTGCAACCACAGTATTACAATTGTAAGGTGCATCGGGGTCCTGAAGACATGAAAGTAGATTTCATATTGTCAGGAATTCAGATGTCCTGTGTATTTCTCAGGAGGGAAAGAAAAAGCAGGGAACTGTGCACACTCAGGATGAACGCTTCAAAATGAAATACTTGAATGGAAGAAATATCACTCTTGTAGAATTACCAATAGTGACAGTTAAATAGTTACTTTTGAGGTAGTTTAGTAAGTCTTAAATTGTGCCAGAAGTTTAAAAGGACTGAGCTATGATGGTAGTTGTGAGCTAAATTTCAGGAACCTTAAAGGCACCTAGTTTTAATTAAAATGTTAACAAAAACCAAGTTTATGCCAGACTTACTTGAACTTCTCCCCTGCAGATGGTTTGTGGAGGTGTTAGCTGCTTGGTGATGGCACACCCTCAGATGACAGCATATTTATGTTGTTCAGTATATGTAAGGGGCTCTGGAATGAAAGGAGAGGTGTTTCTACGAAGGGAGGATGACAAGAAGGATTAAGACATTACCCGTGTTAGATTACCATTTATTTTTCATGGTTATGGAACCATTGTAGAGCGTTTTGGCAACATGCTTGTGGCAGGCTTCCTTCCTGTCTCACTGCAGAGTCCCTTAAATGATATCAGCAAGGAGATAGGCGTGCATTAGACATCCACAGAGACCCCTGAGGTAAGGCCTGTGTTGGGCTGTGGCTACCAAGCTGGCAGGCATAAATGTGATGTAGCTTATGATTTAATAAGAATGGTACCATGCTGTCTATCATACTATGTTATCCATACATCCTTATATATGATCTCAGGGACTTCTTACACATTTGCATTTGCACAAGCAGTACCTATTAACTAACTTCTCAATTCATGTGGCTGTTTCAAGGAACTAAATTGAAATTTGACAACTAATTTTAAGAAAGCATCTGAAGTTGTTAATCAACTCTACTATAGCGTACTTCTGTAGTAGAGAGCATTGTTATTAATTACTGTGAACAATTTTTAATATCTATATAAAATGATAATGCTGCAGTGTCTTTAAAGTGTGCCAGAAAACTGAAGCAATTTGATCTGTCATGTAATCAAAATTACCTCTTTAGCGTGCCTAATTGAGTTATGTAGCACACACTATGTGTACTGCAGTAATTTAAAGTATCACTGAAGTTTAATTGCATTGTAAGCAAAAATCTAAATCTACAAAATAAAATTATAATTGGCAGAAGTTTGTGTGTTTTATCGCACCATTGTTTCTTTTACCATTGGTTGTAAATATAGTAGCTCTTTCGAGTACAAACCATTTAGAGGAGGGGATAGGGAGGGCAACATCTTTAGGAATAACATATGGTTATTTGTGACATACAAAACTGCTGTGAAAATGGAGGTGTCAAATACATGCGTGGCATCATTGTAACTTACTGCAGTGTTCTCATTAATGTTCTGTCACTTCTCCTTGGCAAATGATCCACTTGAGCTCTGTGACAGCGCCTTCACCTGCTTGTGTAAAATTACAGAGTATATGTAGTTGCATCATTTATTTGTGGTGTATGAGCATAGATGGTATTTATACCTTGTGAAGGATTGGTTATCTGTATGTTAGAGAGTACCTATTTTCTTTATTAAAAAAAAACAAAACAGGAATATATTATCATTATGGTGTGATGCTGTGACACAAGACTCAGGTCAGTGTGTTCAGAGTTGCTGCCACTAAAAAAGCATTGAATTTATTCTTCCATGGGTGCTAACTTTGCATCATGATTTCTGTTAATGGCAGTCAGGAGATTTCTAAAGTCCAGACATGTCAGTACTGTTAAAGATTTTATAACTTAGTGTAGTAGTAATGCTTAATTTTAAATTAAATAATTGAAATTAATTGCATGATTATATTTCCTGTCTCAAGGAGTAACCAATTAAAAGTTGGAGATCACTGCGTTATTTTGAGACTAATTGCTCAGAACTAGTAATATCTTCAAGTACTGACATCTTTTCAGTGTGGCTCCTCCCTTGTCTTACTGACTCACAGGAGGCTGTTGGTTGTGCTGTTATCCCATAGGTAAGCAAAAGAAGGGACTGAAATGGTGTTTCATGAGTTGTTAGAAGAAATGGAAGAAGCTGCATGGCATAGCTATCCTCTCAAAGATAGGACAGATCTTCAGTGAACTCTTTGTTTTATAAAACAGAAATAATGAAAGAAACTGTTCATTTTTATGGGTTAGAGACATTTGTTTTCCATTCAGTATGGGTACATTCTAAATCCATATATCTTTTGTGGTTGGTTGTCAGAGTTCCTTGAGCAAGCTCTCAGTCCTTTACGCAGCCATGCAGCTCAGTGGGCTTCATAGGCCTTTTATTTCCTAGATTTGCTGTACGTTGGTGGGAATCTGAGATCTCCTTGAGTGTTGTGGCTGTCTGTGACATCCTTAGAGAGATCACCTCCTAAAGCAAATATTCTGAAACACTCGAGTGTACCTGTAGAGTACCTGCTTTGTTCCTGTTTGGTTTTGAATGCTTAATGTGCCTGTCTCTGGTGTACAGATAGCATTACAGTTCCACATGAGCATCATGTTTCTCCTTAAGAGCATCCTCCGCAGTGGTGTTCTTTTAAACTGAGAGGCATGATTAACTGAGGTGCTGAGAAGCTTGTAAGCTTTACCAGAAGCTAAAACGTTGTCGTTGTTTTATTTCTGTGGAGTTTGGCAGTACGTTTTGTGAAGAGTAAGGCTTTTTCTTGTGATACCTTGACTTTTTGAGGTAGTGGCGGTAAAAATTAAACAAGCTGTAGTAGTAAAAATATGAAGAAAATTGTTACTTTTCAGTGATGGAGCGTGTCATAATTGTTAGCTTCCTTTTATTCTTCAAATCTGAGATGATGAGTAATTGAGAAATAAGGCTTTAATAGTTGCAATAAAAGAAACCAAATATTAATGTGTTGCAGTAAGCTTTCTGTCTTGAAGTGTATCCCCTTTATGGTAGACGATTGCAGTAAATTTCAGCGAGTGCTAATCAGAGCTCTGGTCAAAAAAAGTACTGAGTGTTTGTAATGCAGCTGTATTTACAGTGCTGCTGCTTCCCAGTTTCTTTATTGCACAGCAGCGGCAGTAGGAGGCTTGTTTTGTCACACCATTGAAGCTGCCATTGTCAGGAGCAGTTTCAGGCTTAAATTTACTGCGAGCACCACTTCACAAACTCTGAAGAGTTGCATGGAGACAGCAGCCTTGTATAGAACACCAGAGCAGTCACAAGGAACTCTTATAATTAATCTGACTTTACAACCTATTACATCCTATCTTCATGTTTATTTTAAAAAACCTCCCAAAAATACCCCGCCACAAAGACAAGCTGTCAGAGTTATATACTGAGCAAGGGGGATTTGTGTTGCCACAACCTTTGTAGGTGATTTTTTGTTTTTTTTGTTAGCAAACCAGGCAAGATGTAGTGTGCAGTAAAAGTTTTACTGTGCTCTCCTGCTACTGCTTTCAACTTCCTTTCCTTGTATTTCAGATGTTTGTGATATAATTGTAGTCATGATTAATATAGTAAAACAAGGTGTAAAGTTGCTGTAGTACACTCACTATAGACATTGGCACTTTCTGAGATAGAGTTGTTTGAATGTATAGCATCAGGCCACGCAGAGCACTGAGTATTTTGCTGACAGTGTTCTGTTTGCTGGATGCACTCAATGTCTTCAGAATTAAGTAATGTCTCATGTCATCTTTATAGTGGCTTATATTCACATCTTTCATCAGGAGTTGTCTGATTCTTGTAATTTCTTGTAATAATTCTAAGTGCAGGAGTAATGAATAGTTTGAAAATCGCGTGTTATGGTTTGCTTCTTTAAATTTTCTTGCTTTGACATGTTTTCTTAATAGCTTAATAACTAAGATTCATTTGTTGTGAGCAGTTAAATTCCCTTGGTTTATAAATCTATATTTTAAAATATCTTCTGTATTATTTCTGTTGTTTGAATGTATGGATTCTTGGTGATTCTTAGCCTGTGATAATTTGGACAGCAACTGAAAAGTACTGTGAAACTGAAACCCTGTTCTAGAAACTATATTTGTAATTTTGAGTAGTGCTGTTGATTTCTGTGGAACTACTTTGACATTTAAGAACTGAAATCTGAAAGATGCAATATAGAGAAATTTGGGTCCTTTAACAACAACAACAAAAAAAGCAGAAGATAGTCTCTCAAATGTAAGAACTGATTTTTCAAGGGACTTCGGCAAACAGTTCTTGAATTTTTTTCATCTCTTTATAACTTTGAGTAAGAAGGTAATTTAACTGGTGTGTAAATGTAGCTAGCACAGATTATTGCTGTACTTGACCAAGAATCAAAGGGCACAGATGTCCCTGATTTGGAGAGCAAGAGTAGAACACTTCCTTGAATTTATTTAGACAATAACACACATCAAGGTATTTTACTGAGAAGTAGACCGATGCAGTACTGTGCCCTAAGAATAATATCATTTTTATTATGTAGATTTTGTTTCTGAATGAAATCTGTAGTGCTTGCTTGAAGTTGTGTGCATGGATGTGCTGGGAGGTGTGCTGCTAATTGTGCCTGAGTGTGTGGGTAGATGCAGTCTGAGAATGACCTTTGTAATTTCTGATCAGAACTGCTGCTGATGTTTTAGGGCTGATAATTTTTTTGCAAGAAGAAATAGATTGCTCCTCCTGTTCACTCACTGGGGATTTGGATTCCCTGAATGAGTGGCAAATGGTCCTTGCCTCTAAATTTAAACTATTTTGATTTGAGGAAACAAAACAATTTATTTGCTGGCAGTTCCATACTGTGGGGGTAGTTTGTGCACGCTTCGGTTTCTTGCGACTGAATAGAGAAACCTAGAACTACATAATGATACAAACAAGGCCAAGCCGTTATGTAGGTAAACTGATTTGCTTGCTTCTTGTTTTGTATGACAGTAGGCTACATTTATTTTCAGCTCTGGGATGAATTCTGCTTTTGTTTTGCTTTGACAGTAGAGAATCTCTTGTATCTTCCTTAAGGAAAATGTAAACTGCAGACTTGCTCAGAAAAACCTTGCTTTCAGTAGTCAAAAAAAATTCAGTCTTCATGTAAAAATTCAAGACAAGAGGCAAGCTGTAAGGGTAAATTGTTTAAATTGCATAACTGTTTCCATCAAGGCGAGATTTGTATAGTATCTTATCAGGGAGATGATGGTCAGAGACTCCCATGACAGAGCTTGGTTTGTAAGCTCTTGCAGAGAATTTCGGCTTGGTTTGCAGTAGATCTCTAACTTGTAATGTACATCAAGGTCAATCAGAAGTACTGGATCCTTAATACATGGGTGTATGGATGTTTGCTGAGGACCTACCATTTGGATGTTCTCCCTCTGCCTACTAAACAAGTGGAGTTGGTGATGCTTACTCTTTTCTGTTAGCATTTTTGACAGCTGTGGAAATACTCCATGTGAATGAAGTGGCTTTTGTGGGCACTTTTTATCAGTGGCTAGCAGTCTGCTTCACCTGTAACTTTAGATGACAAAGATAATGTAGTTCTTAAATGATGGTCTGGGCAGGTACAGTGCACCATTTGTTTCTGTTGCTGTCAGTGACTGAGGATGTGCATTCAGAATGGTTATAGTTCACAGAAATTCTTTCTAGGACACTATTTTGAATTTAATGTTCCTTGCCTTTGATGATAAGGTAGCAGGATGTATTTCCTACCTGTGAAATTAAACATTACTTTCTCTTTCATACCAATGTAAGAGAAAACCTTAATAGCTTTTCATGTTTGTCATAGCGCTAATGTCTAGTACCTAGCAGATACAGGAGTGAACAAAACCCAGTATATTGCAAGAACTGTCTCAGTGTGTTTTAACTGGCTTCCACTGCTGTGTTCTGGGGTTAGTTCAGTCAGTGCTTCACCTGGCCATGGCAAGTGATGCCAATCTGTTCAGACCCTTCAGGCTGAGCCGTAGATATGAATTCTCTACAACTGAGTCTGAATCTCGTGCTCTAGTAAAATAAAGGATTATCACAGCACAGGAGGTCAAAACTACAATTTCAGAAATAAATGCGGAGGTCTTGATGGTATTGTTGGTGAGGAAAATGAGGATAAATAATATAATTGATTTGCACAAAGGCAAAGATTTGGAGTATCCTGATTTTCAGTTAATCTCATTAGTTTGCCTTTTAGCCTTTGTATAGTAAATATTGCAGACTCAACTACTGTATAAATGTTTAAAATTGAGCTTTGAGGAAATACTCCAAGTTCCCAGTGCTTTTCAGAGTATGTTTGCATTTCTTTCTTGGCTCCTGTGTGTTACTTAGAATGTCTCTAAAAACAAGTTGAAGTACATTTAGACAGCTCATCTGTGTGGAATGGGTGGTTCAGGGTGCATGTGTTAATGAACACCTCAGTACAAGATACAGGTGCCTTGTTGATGCCTGAGTTAAGGCAAGAAGGGTGAATTTGACCATTAGAGGGTGAATTTGGTCATCTACTCTGCAGAATCTCCCTAGGGTTCCGGCTTCCTTTTCAGTTAAAAGAAAGGTAATACCAGCACCTTAGGTTTCTGACCATTGGCAGTCCATTCCATTCTGTAGAAATGGGGTCTGTTTTTCTGGGAATGGAATATCTGAGCATCATTAAGGCTGCTTGAAGCTGAAGTTTTACATATCCATACAAGCTTACCAAAAAATTGCACAGAAACTAATATAGAAGTTTTTCTGTGAACCAAACCAAGCATGTGGCTTCTTAGCTTCAGTGGGAAAACATAAACATGGTTTAGGTAGGACATAACTTATGTTGATGTCTGTGATCAAGTATGTGAGGCATCGAACATCTAAAGCTTTTGTCAGACCCAGTCCTTTTCAGTAGTCAGGTTTGAAAAAAGCAATGCAAAACAAACACCACTGGATTTTGGACTGATTTAATTGGTCCTTCTTGTAAGGTTGGAGCCATGGGTCAGTGAAAAATACCTTTCAGGTCTCATCAGTAATAATTACACTAGCACTGAAGTCATTGTATCATTAACTAATGTTAATAGTTATTCTGATAGTCATTTAAGAGTTTGATTCTAGGTTCTAGAATCTTTACAGGACATGTAGTGTAGAAAGCTTCTGAAGTGGGAAACGGGATGATGTTCTCTTGATAGTCTGTAAGTCTGAAAATCACTGCATACTTATTCCTTTAAATTAACAGAACTTGTACTTGAGGGCAGCAGCAGAAATGCATTTCCTACTATGTGTGCATGTTTTCAGATTAAAATGCATAGATTTTACTCCTTTCTTAATCTTAGCTGTTGTGGGTATTTTAAATAATACAGTAACTTTGTTCTTTTAAAGATTCTCACAGCAGGATGTCCTGAAAATGCTCAAAACAAGTAAGATCACAAGTCTTTAGAAAACCATGATCTTTGTAAGTGATCTTGGAATGACTAGTGTAGTGCTTACAGTATATTGTGTGCAGTTGCCCTCCTTATGCTCTTTAATAATAATCCATTTGTAATAAACCTGTTAATCCAGCTAAACAAGAGATGGTAATAAGTCTAGTCCAATCTTAAAAAAAATACTTAGTCGTTGAAAGTTAACCTGTAAGGATTAAGGGTACGTTTATATATAATTTGTGTTATTGGCTTTGTGGTTGCAAGAAAAAATGTACAGAAGATCTGCCTTCTGCTTAATTCTGGAGTGACAGATTTTTCTTTCAGTGTGGAAAATTCATTCAAGTTGCTTTAAAGCACGTGATTAAGCTAATGCTCAAATGCACAAAACGACTTTGTATTCAGATAATGATTGATATATAGTGGTTATGTATCAGAAAGGTTCTCCATCATGATGTAATATTAGTTCTCTTCAGCAGTTGATCTTCTGAAGGTATGTTATGAGTTTGGAATGCTACTGTGTGCAGTTTACCTGTCTGGAGTCATGAACAGTTATTTCAAGCTGATAGTGCATGACAAGTGCAGATGATGTTCAAACAACCATCTGATGTCTGTTTCTTTGACTTGGCTGTCAGAAAGAAGGGCTGCTCATTTGTTCTGAATCCATCCTACCTGGCAGAGCCAGTCCTGGCTCAGGTGTCTTAGTATTCCCTTTTAAGTACTCTTTACTGTTCAGTGTTCCTGTATTCTCCTGTCTGCTACAAGGATGTGGGTCTTTGTATGAATCCAGTCCTGCAGTGTATCCTAAGCATGTTATCCATGAATCTTTGCTGAGTCATCTGCTTCAGCCAACATCTGATTATTTGGCCTTCCATTGTCTGTTGGGGAGAATGTTTTTTTGTGATGTTTGTCATTCATACCAAATGAGGTGAGTATGTATACCATATTCTTTGGATGTCTTGTGGAGGAAGTTATCTTCAGGATTCAATCTAAATTCATAACTAATTCATCTAATTAGTTTTAAAAAAAAATCTTTCACTTGAAGCCACAAATGTCAGGGACAGAGACCTCCTTGCACAGCCCAAATGGTAGATCTTTTTCTGTATTTTATTATGAGTGAGCAGGAAACTTCAAGAACAGACTTGGCCTCAGGTCTGTCAATGAGTCTTATAAGGGGCAGATTCAGTGCAGGTGCTGTCTCACTGTCTTGCTGCTTTGGAGAAGCCAGTATAAGGCTGCACATCTGAAACTACCAGTTTCACACTGCACCCTGAGGTTCTGGTCCCCTCTTCAACAATGTTGTGCTGGTGACTTCTGTTGGCAAGATGCTGCATGTGAAGTTGGTTGAGTAGAGAAAAGGATCTTGTCCAAGCAGTGTGGTCTGCAGGAATAGCCCCCTGTTACTCTTGGTATGGGTATACATATATACATGAAGGAGAAAAAAAGGTTGTATACCTGTATCTCCTTTGTACTGTATTATTTATCTGTACATATGTGACAGTGTTCTCCCTGTTTCAGTCACTTTTCCATTTAGAACAATAACAGAAATGGTTTTATTTAGCTGATAATTCAGTGATTATAGCATGGATGCTATGGAGCTGAGCGTGTTACTAGGATTTTACTCTTTCCATTTCTGCTTAGGAGCTATATGCGAGATAAAGTGAAGGAAATGCAATATAAATGGAGTAATTTGGAGAATGAGAGGGAAATTCATCCATTCTGTTAGTTGAAGGAGCTTTCTAACTCTCAATGAAATGAGAGGGTTTCTGAAAGTTAACTGTTGCTCGTGAGGTGATACAGTGCAGGATAGAGCACTGCATTTTGCATTGATAGTTTTGTACTCCTTAAACATTTTTTTTCTGCTTAAGGAAAAATAATTCATTCGCTTGAAATCTAATTGGTGGCAGGCAGCCAAATGTTAAAACCAAATACTGGAAGCAGAGATCATGAATTGCTCAGAGTTGATTTTCTTACATGGATTTTTGTTTTCCTCTAGTAGGAAGCACTTAAATATCACTATTATTAAATATTAAATAACACTTAAATATAAAAATATCATGCAGAGTTTATCTACACCTCCATCATTACACTAACTCAGTTATTACTTTAAATTTCAGCAAAATTTTACTTGCCACTTTCAACTTTATCTCAAAGCATCCACTGTGCAGAATTGCTTCTTTCCCACAGCTGCCACTCTGAAATACATGGGAGCTTTTTTTGGGTATTGGTTGAAGGGGTTTTGCTAGTATAAACAGTGAACTTTGTAGTTCTTGTAACAAACGTAAGTTCACTGTTGATGGTTGATCTCTTCCTAGAGCGATGTTGTATTAGTGGGACTGTCTAATCATTAATTCATAAGAATATAATGTTAAAAGACCAAATTAATAGGTGTTGTAATACTCAGCTGTTGGCTACAGGCCCCAGTCTTCCAGATGTGCCTGCATTTGTCTTTAACAATATGTGTCAGGATAAAATCAGGACAGTGGTGATTTAATAATTCATAAAAATTGAGCAGAGGGGAAAAACAAAGTCAAAAAATAAGATCAAAATGTGTTTTTAAAGTTAACATAATAAGTAATACATTGCATGAATGTAAGCTACTCTTCTGAAAATTAACTTATATATTTTTTTTTTCCCCTAGGATTCGAAGCTCCCAGTAGAGACTCAAGTTAACGTGCGCCGTGCTCATGCCAAGGAGCGTAGTCCACCCCTGAAATATGGAGAGTATAAACTGGGCAACACTTTGAAACTGCACGACTCAGCAGTGAGCTGGTAGGAACCATTGACAGTACATTTACTTTATTGTTAAATACACGTTGAGTCTTATTTTACAGCAGGTCTTTCAGAAAAGCTTTTATTTGAAGTAAATTTTCAGAAACCAAGCAGCCCCACACAGGGAGATTGTCTGAAGAAGATAAAACTGGAGAAAATGGTCATGAAATTTAGTGGGAGCGTTAAGTACGATAAAACAATCTGTAAACAGTTTTACTCATGTGAGATTTGTCGTCTTTGTCAGAAGGGTGGGATTCGCTTAGCAGATAGAGAAGTGGGTACCAGAGATGTCTATAAAGTCTAGTTCCAGAATGCTGAACTAAAATGCTAAATATTTTTGTGGTTTGTGTTTGGTTACAGCTTATTCCCTTGGGTCAAAAATGAGAAGAGTTTAAATTCAGATTAGTTAGTGTGCAATAGCCTGTAAGCAGTGACATTTCAGGGCTTGCTAGCTACAGGAAAAAAAGTCATCACTAGTACGATGATTCCAAATTGTCTAGTTTTGATTTTAATCTTTTTTTAAGTCATTCGTTATTTTTCTTTCAAGTAAGTTTTATGTAGCACAGTTCTTTCTTACTGGAATCCAGCTGCTAGTAGATTACTTCTGAGGGTGTTCCTGTAAAAACAAAACAAATAAGAAGCATTCGTAGAGTTAATTTTAGTAGCTTAATTTCTTGTTGCATCTAGGAACCAATCCAGTTTTTTCTTTTAAAAGTCTGAAAGTATGGGTGATTCTCATGCAGGGTAACAGTTTGGCAGTTGACTGACTTGTGCAAACATCAACGTTGGGAAGAAGTAAGATTATTTCATTATTTAAACAGTACAGAATACTAGAGCCAAGTAAAGCAGTGACACAAATTACAAAATGCTTTTTGGGATAGGTGAGTGTCAGGTAATTTTGTCTGTGAAGTGGGAAACTATCTTTATACATGTAATAACTGTAATGCACAGCTCACAGACTTGTAGTTGTCTGCCCATATTTTGTACTGTTCTAGCTAGGCAGACTTCCCCCTTAGTCTCTCAAATACTTGATTCTGGTTTTCCATCTGGCTAATTCCTAACCCCAAACACTTAAGGTAACGTTTTGAATAATTTTCTCCAGTATTGTATAGTTGTATGAGGCCAATTGGGAAATAAATCAGTGTTGCTACTTTAAGGAGACCGTATCAAATCCATCTGAAATGTTGGGGAGTTAGTGGGTTTATCACAAAGCAGTAAGTGCAACAATGGTAGAGAAAAACCAACAGCAAACAGGCTGGAGGAGAAGGAGAACCCTTCCACCCTGCAAGATTTTCTGTGAGTCAGGCAGAGTAAAGATTAAAACATAAGTGTTCCAGGTTGTCTTATCACAAGACTTACACAAAAGGCAATAGTGTAATAGTTTTCATGTTAATGTTTAAAGCTTTCCTTTCACCTGTAGTTGAAAGTGAGATTTGTTATAAGCTATTTTTAAATTTTATTGCGAATTACTCCTAAGTATTAAAATATGTAATGTGCAATTTTAAGTAGTGATAGCTCATAAGCTCATCAAGGAAGGACACCTCTACCTAAATTACAGTTACTGTGTACTTGAAAAAAACAAGGTAAGCATGATGTGTTCATGTACGAATATTCTTTGTATCCCTTGCCTTTTAGAGTGGTATTTTTGTACCTTGCTTACAGCATTATTCTAGATCTTTATATCCAGTGTTTCTAGTTATCACTAGAAGAGATGGTTGTATGCACTGAGAGTTCTGAGTACTTCGCACAGTTATTGAATGGATGTCACACCTTGAGGATACAATACCTCTCAAGAATGTAATTTACCAATTAAAGTTAAATTGGATGTTTTTACAGTTACTTGGAATCTCTTTAACAACTTGCTTCAAGAAACAAACTAAAGTAGAAAGGAAAAAAACAATTTTGGAGCATTTATTTAATTTCATGTTCTGACAATACCATATTGACTTTTCATCACTTTTCGTTGCTTTAAGGAAAGTGAAGGGTCGAGATAAAGCTCTAAAATGATTTGAAATGCTTTTTTAAAACAATATAAAAGCCTGAAAAGCAAAAGATGTTAAAATGTTCTTGCAAAAATGTAAGCACTATAACCACAGACTGTAACTGAACCTCTTGTTTGCTTAGAAATTTTTATGAACATAGTGGATTGCAGTTTCTACATTTTAACTATGAGAGAACACTTAAACTCCTAACTGTTTTAATTAAAAGCTTTTCCTGTCTGTATATCACTACTTAAAATGAATCTTTTGATGTGACTGGAAAGGCTTTTTTTCTTGTCTTGTTAATGGTGAAGGCTGTAATGTCACCTAGGTTCCTATAAGTAGATCACTTTTGACAGTATCTCCTCTGGAGTATTTTTAACACCCTTCCCTATTTGAAGCAAAAAAAAAAACAAAAAAAACGGAGTATTCCTGTGTGTTTCAAGAAAACAGGTCTTTATGTTGAAGGAAAGGACTCAGTACCAAACCAGTGGCAGATGGTGAAGAATTTAAAAGGGGGAGAGAAGTTGTGAATACTTAAGTTTTGGGGAAAGTTTCAGATGGAGTTCACACCTTACTAGATGCTGTGGAATCTTGAGGCATAGAGCTAATGCACACAGAGCTTTGGGGATTGCTTTCACTTCGACAGAGCAGCTATTCAGTCCTGGAGCTTTCTTTCCTTAGAAGTTCAAGGAGTTATTAAATGCATAAATCGTGTTGTTTTGTTTTTTTTTTTTTTTCAGAGAAAAATGGCTTGGATTAAATTCTCTGTATAGGGAATTAAATGAAAATAGTCCATTTGAAGAACTACTGAACTTCCACTAAACTTATTTAAAGTAATGATGATTGCCTGTCTGGCTTTACAGATGGAAGACAAACCAGTAACTACTGGATGAGAACTGTTTCTTGTAGTTGATAGGATAGATAGAAACTATCCTGTTGACTTTGGAGGAGACCAGATTTGCTTCTTTGGTGTAGGTTTTTCTTACCAGAAGGAGTGTCTAATAAAAACAGAATAGAATCTGCTTTGTGTCTGTACTAATAGAACCTTTTACTGTCCTGTGGAAAATGCAGCTCCAGCAAATCCCGCATTCAGACTTTTTACATGCCTTAAAGCTGATGCTTTAAGACCTTAAGTTTAACACCTCTCCTTGGGTATGGAGAAAAAATCCCTTGGGAAACCATGTTTACTTTTTGCCAAACTGAATGTTTCCCACTTCTCCAGTCTTCACGTACACACTCTTCTGCATTAAGCTCACATTTCTCTAGTGCCCTTGCAAGCATCCCAGTAAATCTTACTCTGCCTGCAAGAAAGGCTGTGCGATCTATAATGCAAACATGATCTTTTAAGTCTTACTTGCTTACTGTCCATTTTCTCCTTGCTTGCTATCTGCATCCCAAGGGGTTTGGATAGCTTAGCAGGAAAGGTACTTCTTTGTCACTATGTGTGGTACATCTGTCACAGTTTATATTATCTTCACTTGGGAAAAGAAAGATGCCTATGCAAACATTATTCAGTGCATTTTTAGTGGTTAGTATGGTGTTGGGAAATAGAAAAGTATCTTGTATTATGTTGGACAGATGCTTATCTAAAGTGCAGCTGGAAATAAGCAACTGGAATGGTGTGAGTTTGAGATCAGTGTAATACTGTATTTTATGTCATTTAGTATATTTTGTAGTTAGAAAAAACTCCTGTTTCTCTAGTTTATTTTCTGTGTTGTTTAAATCTTAGACCAGAAAAAGAATGTTGTGAAAATATTAGGTATTTGCTATTTAATTGTAGCCTTTTTTAATACCCTTGACTCAAGCAGGATGTTGAATGAAGGCTCCATCACCCATTCTTGCTTTTTTGTTACATTTTTTTTAAGATGCCTTCTTCTCCTCCTTTCTGCCCGTGCATCACAGACATAGCTTACAAATCTCCATTCAAAGCTTATTTGATGTTTATCAGGAATGGCAATTGTTAATGCCTTTTGATTGCAGATGAAACTCATAAAGCATATGACCTGGTAGTTTAAATGTATACCCATACAAATAGGAAATGTATATTCTTGTTTACAAGTAAATTAATGTTCCCACATCTTTTATTCCTGTTCAATATTTTGTTAAAGATAGAATATCAAAACTGTTGTGCCTGGGCACAGTAAAATACGGAACTGGAGATAAGTGTAAAGAAAAGCAAATATGAAATGTTTAGCGATTATCTAAGCTTTCCTGATGGGCCCAGTAAAAGATAACTTTTCTATGGGGACTAATTCATCATTATATCTTATTATGCTAGTTTTCCCTATTTTTTTATCAGCGGATTCCAGATGAGATTTTTAAAACTTATCTCCTTGCAAACCATGCAAATTGACTTGCAGCATAAAATGTCTAGGTGATTTTATGAGGCTTATTCAAAAATTGAAATTAAAGTTAGTCTTGTGGTGCCTTGTGCATAGTGATAGAGGTGAGATTGAACAAAACTGCAGATCCCTATACCCTTGACTCCTCTACTACTTGTTTTCCTTTTTCACGTATGAATACCTCTGTATTGGTACACAGATGTACATACACATGCATACAAAGCAATGACCTCTGCTGGAAGAATACTTGGTGAATGTTAACATGAGGAGTTTCCTTTTGAACTAGTCTTAAGTTAGCTGTAGAATACTATGCTGGAGATTTGTGTTTTTTCTTTAGAGTTTCAAGCTGATGCAGAGAGAATTCTGCAGTCATTTACAGAAACCATGCCACTTGTTTCAGTCTGTGTCCCGCTTTAACTCTCTTTCAGGCATACCTCCCTGTTTTCATTTTTATTCCCAGACTGTTGTTCTCATAAAGGATGGGAGAAGCATGCTGTTACAACTTGTTGTGTATGAATGAGGTAATGGAAGTACTGTAGATCAGTTTGTAAGCAAACATCTTGTTAGTTTTTCTTCTACCTGTCCCAATCGGAGTGAGTTTCGTATTAACATTTCAAGATGGCTTTCTTGTCATGCCTTGATTTTCTTCTTTACTGTGGTGCCTTGCGCTTCTGACAGTGGGTAGCTTGATGGTTTGCTGAGGCTGCTGCCTGTCAAACTGATGAATATTGTCTCCCTTCTTCCTGTATTCCAACTATTTGTTTCCATCTCTGTGTTTTTGTACAGCTGGTGAACTAATGTCATTTTGCTCTGCGCCTGTGCGATGCCAGGCAAAATAGGGTCCATCTGCCAAGAGATGATCAGTCATATGAATCATATTGTGTCCTGAGAGAACACAAGCTAGAGAAAAGGAGTGTTAGAAGTTCATAATTCATGGGGTGAAATTCCTCATCAAAGAGGAAGAATCTGGGGAGGTGGCAAACTTATTTGTTATTTAAGCCTTCTATTTGATTCCTTAAAAGCATTACAAAATAATGTTATTAAATTACATTTTTCCATTAACAATAGAATAGTTTTGTTAATTGTGCTGTTGTGCTGCTTTCTTGCATGAACAGACACAATGAACTGAAGATTTGCATTGGCAGTGTTAGTTGCTGCTTATTTCTCCTGTGGAAATTATCCCTGCTTTTTAGAGGTACCTATAGCATACAGTGTAGCTGCTGCAGATGTTCAGCTCAAGCACAGCAGGCTTTGAAGTCTTGGTGCACGATAGCTATGGGGCATGTCTTGCTTTCCTTGCCTTCCCACTTCAGTGATTGACAACTCTACCTTTCTTTTTCTGTTCATTTTCTTCAGTATCTTACTCATTCATTCTTACAATGTATTTTTCATACTCGAGACCCACAACTCTGTGTCTTTTAAATATGGTATCTCTTTTTTTTTCCCCCCAGATGTGAATTTCAGAGCTTTATTTCTTATGGTTTAGATTTACCTCCAGAATGGAATTAGTTTTTCTTATACCACCAGGTCCTGGACCAGTTTGGTAAATCTGCTTTTCTGGGACTAACTGTCCCAGCATGTAGTGTTTCTTGTTAGCACATTCAAAATGTTTCCCCAATTTAGCTGAGACAAAAAAACATCGTTCTGAAAATCACTTCAGACACTTCTTCTCAGTGCTTAGATTTGTTTCAGCAGTATGTCTGTGTAATTCTGTAAGTAAATAGTCTATAATGTTGTATCTTTCAAGGATGTTATGCGAGGAATTTACTTTTTTATTAGAACTGCTAGTATCTCTTTTCTGTTACTGTTTTCCAAGAACCAAAGCTTTAATTGTGCTTTTATTTACACATAAAAGATTTTTATCCAAGATGAGTCTCACCTTTGTACAAATTGCTCAGTCCCCTGCTTCCTAGCTATGACTTCTATGCTACTGGCAGTGAGATGGATAGCAGACTGGCTGGATGGTTGTGTGCAGAGGGTGGTACTCAGTGGCACAGAGTCTAGTTGAAGGCACAGTCTGGTGACAATGTCCTTTCCCAATGAGCCCAGGCAGTTAAACACAGCGTGCTCAAGGTGAGCTTGAGCTGCTCTCAAACTCATGCATGCTGGCAGCCTCAGCTGCAGGTACCAGGATGGAAGCCCAAAAGCTGAGTCACGTAAGTGCCAGGTGGCAGTGGGCTGTGCAGGTTTAATTTAGTTCTGTTGCTCGGTGAAGACAGAGCAGGAATATCTGTGCGTGTGCTCATGTGACTGACTGCTCTGCTGACTGAGGCACCTTTATCTCCCCAGTGTTCTGTGTGGCTGTGTTATCCTCATGGGGTATAATTCCTGCAAGATTACATACGGAGAAGGTCCTGAAATTAAATTGTCTTTTGAGTTACAGCTCAGTGCTCTAGCTTTCTATTTCAGAGTATCACTGTTTCCTATAGAAATTAAGTTCGTAATTTTTTCTGCATTTAGGCCCTGTTGTAACAGTGAGATTATTTCACGGACTTGCATCTGTTCATTATCATCCCATGTCCCTGTAGGAGCTTGAATGCAGCTTATGAGGAAGTAGTACATGTAGGAATATGTCAAATGTAGTTCAGCTCCTTGTAATGCAGTTTAATAAGGAGGAAATGTGAACTCTCTGAATCATCAGCAAGCACAGTGTGAACTGCACTTGGATAAGCTCTGTGAGAACCTGATATGGTGCTGGTAGGAAGGCATGGCTCCTGGCCACAGCCCTCTGTCCCCACGTCATCCATCCTAACATCAGTAACAGGGGGAGAGGTACACGTTTCCTTCAGCTCTGCACTTGCCTCTTCTCTCAGTCACCTGGCACAAGTTCCTTCCTGTTCCTCTCTGTAAGTTTTCTGGCTGACACAGTTGTAAGGAGTTTGTTTGTCGTTAGCTTTGCCTGCAGCTTTGACCACACTGATGGCTCCTGTGGGAAGGCCTTGGCCATCACTTTAATGGGCAGCTCGAAACCGTAACAGTAATAATTTGAAGTTGTATTGTGCTCTTTTATGGTGTACCCATGAAATGAGCTGGGTAACTCTGTAATTTTGTTAGCAAATAAGTATCTTTATCAGAAAATAGGACATATTCAGGGAAGGTCAGTGGAGGGAAAGTGTTTTTTTTATTAGTTAGCTTAATAGCTTTTGAAGCAGACTTTGCAGAAAACCCTCGAAGTACTTGATTATAAAGACATAACTGTAAAAAGATTGTCTTAACTTTATGAAGGTTCTTGCATATTCTCTGTAGACTGAAAACTATCATGCCAGGTAACTGTCAGCAATTCTAAATTTGGGTTATTATCTTTTTATTCCCTTGTTTATTAGTCATCTGTGAACAAGAACAGGGTTGAATAGATTGGGTCAGTAGTTTTCTGATCTTCAAGAAGCAGCCAGCCTGTGCTGAGCCATACATTCCAAATGGTAAATGTACTGGCAACGAAATATTCCACTGACATGTCTATATTTTCAACAAGCTATTTGTAAAATTAAAAGAAAGAAATTGTTTATCGTAACATTTGTCATACGGGATGAAATGTGAACTTAATGGAAGTTATTTGGAAAATAACTTCTATGCATTTCTTTTTATGAACTGTAAGTGAGATGTTGAGATGCTAGTGAAATGAAATATTTTAGAGGGCTCGAATAATAATTTATGTGAGAGAATTCTCATTGTGGGAATGCGCTTAAGGAAAAGAAAGCATTCAATTTGTTCTAGAATAGAAAAAAATTAAACTCCAGGATTTCCAAAAGGTGAATAATATCTGTTTTCGTGCTTCAGTGACTGATATGATTGTAACACCTATCTGCAAAAAAAAAAACCAAACCTCAATTAATGTATAGTACTGACTTTTTTTTTTAGTAGCTTGAAAATTCATTTACATTTTTATTATGTTAGCAGCATCCATTCAGAACTATTCTTTGTCAGGAAATGTGGAGGGAGTGGTTATCGAAGACCCTTTCTTCTGATTCCAGGTTTCAGTTTAAATTTTTCTGGTATTTGGCAGTGAATTTCTGCATTTAAGGAAGGTCATAGGTATCTTTGGAAAAAGTTTTTTTTTTTTTTTAAAGCTAGTTTTTAGGTAATCACATAAAGACTTTAAGAATATTTGAGGCAAAATCATAGATTAAATAAAGCTAAGAAGAAACCAAGTTTGTTTTGTGGGAAAGGAAGGAGTACTACTGAATGGCATTTCTGAGTACCGGGTTGTTCTATGTGTAACACACTGTGATATTGTGGAAATGGAAGGGGAATATAAGGAGAAATATCTCTAACAGTACTGACCTAACAGAGTCATTGCAAGCATGGTATGCAGTGTTCCCTCAGGACATTCACGTGGTTTGTGCTCAACTTTGAAGATACATTATATGTTTTTTTAGGTACCTTATTTCATGTGCCATGGAATAATTTTTATGCTGTTATAAAATTGTTGGAATTATTCCACATGGCCACACAATTCTAGGATTTTGTCCAGGGCAGCGGGGATGAAAAAGCATGCACAGTCTTAGCCAAGGTTTTGTGCTCCTCATCAAGTTCAGAATGCATAAATAATGGGGAAATTGCCTTTTCTTTGTGCTTGCCAGGTCTGCCTGCCTCAGAGATGAGGCAGGACAGCAGTGCCTTAGGCTGCAAAGCAATGTGAGCTGCCCAGAAAAAGCACCTCCTTAAAACTTCAGTGTCTCGGGCTCTGCAGTCGTGAGCAAGTGCTGTTTCTCTTGAACTTGCAAATTCGCTGCATTATTACAGAGCTGTGCTTTCAAGATGGAATCATAATCAAATGACATTTAAGATATGTTGCTGTGGGAATGTCNAGCAAGTGCTGTTTCTCTTGAACTTGCAAATTCGCTGCATTATTACAGAGCTGTGCTTTCAAGATGGAATCATAATCAAATGACATTTAAGATATGTTGCTGTGGTGTGATTGCTAAATGCTGACTTCTTGATTTCTTTATCAAGCGGATTATGGGAATTACTGCACACTTCCACTGCTGTCCCATTTGCAAGTATGCCTCGGTGTTCTCACATTTATTCTTTTTTATATGATGGCATGCATATCAACTGTGCCCACGAAACAAATCTGTTTCTTTTTCTTTACCACAGATGTTGTTCTTCTAATTCCATTGTATTTTCTGTATGGCAAATTCTGAAAATATCAGTACTGATACGCTCTGAGCTGTGCAGCTGTTGATAAAGTTAATAGGAAAAGTGAGAGTTGAACTTACGCTTGAAATTTCATGTTACAATTTATCTTTTAACATTTTGTAGTGGTGCAGGAGGGGGAGTAAATTCCCGTGGGTTTGGTTTGAGGTGCTGAAACCAGCTTACAAACATTTATTTCCCCTGCTGACTTGTTCTCTACATGATTCCTCCCTTGTTCACCTCATTCTGATTTTTGTTAAGGCTCCAAGTGCAGCAGACCTATGGCAGTAATAAATCTTTTCTAAGACATTTTCAGGAATGGTGCGCATCTTCAGGGATGAACTTCTTAGATCACTTGTGCTCAAAGTCTAATTTGGTCCCATCTTACAGGAAGTCTATATACAGGTGTGTAAGTAAGTGAACATATTTCAGAAGAGAGCAACTCCCACAGAGAGTTGAACAAAATGACAAGATTGCCTTGGGGAAATCTGGCATACTCTGAAAATGTGATCCTAGTCGTAATTGTTGATATAATCTGAAAATGTGTGGAGCTTTTAGTTCAGTCTTAAGTTTAGTTAATGATACAGTGTTAAGATCTTGCAGACGTCAGTGTGGGACAGATCATCTATGGAGTTGCACAGACTTCAGGCTCTGTTGTACCAATCAAGAGAACATCTTGATTTTAATTTTATTTTAATTGA
Organism: Odontophorus gujanensis; assembly: GCA_013399175.1. Lineage (NCBI taxonomy): Eukaryota > Metazoa > Chordata > Aves > Galliformes > Odontophoridae > Odontophorus > Odontophorus gujanensis. The sequence continues at coordinate 465,841 of VXAB01001449.1, read as the reverse complement.
TGCTGAATGCTCTAAGAGTAGTAGCCGGGTTTCCTGGTATCTCTCCCTTGATTTTACAGCAAAACAAGTCTACGACTCTAACTTGTCATCAAAAAAATAGGTGGAGACTTCAGGTTCCCATGTGTTGGACATGGACATCTGCATTTGAGGAAAAAAAAAAAAAAAGACCAAGCAGGTGAAAGTCTAAGGCTGTGATTACCCTTGTTTATCTGTGGATGTCGAGGAAGTTAATAGATGATTGTCAGGGTGATTGCCAGACTGAGCTTCTGTGCTGGTGAAACATGGTGTTTGTTTTTCCATAAAAACAAATCCATCTGTCTGCAGTGACATGTTTTAGGCAGAAACTGTGCAGAACATGTTTGCTTTATTACAGTTTATAGCTGTGTGTGTGTTTATAGTGTGTGTGGGGCTGCAGATAGTGTTCTTGGTCTGCTTTTTTATGTTCAGATTATAAAATGGAGTTCAGAAACAGGTTGCTTTTAATGTTTTCTGTTAATTTCTTCTATTGAAAAGAACAATATTGTACTTTGTCTCATGAAGGAAAATATCTTAGATGTGTTTTAAGCTGATCCTTATATTCTTTTTTAATTAGTCTTTGCGATTGCAGAGTTTAGAGAGCAACAAAATGAAGAATGGCATCTCTGAGTGTGTGACAAGTTATTCCATATCCTAGATGTAGTGAATGAAGGAGAAATTCTCTGTACAAATAGCAGTCAGAAGTCTTTTTGATATAACTGTGGTAGACATCTGGGCAGCTTGGATGGCCTTGCCTTGCCTGGGAAGAGCCTGGCTTCCAGCGAAAGCTCCTTCCTTTCTAGCACACAGCTCCAGGAGGTTTTTCTCCCAGCAGTGATGTCAGGTGGAGAGCTTCTCACCCATGAGCTCAAATAAACATTTCTGTTTTATTTCTTTCCCAGCTGCTCAAGCATCCAGCCTGAACATTCCTGTTGGAATATTTTATCTTCTGTCTTTGATAAACCATTTTCTTTGATAGCTGACAGCTGATTATTTTCTGATTACAGTTTGAGTTAGGACTCGATCTTTTGCTTCTGAGTGGACTTTCTCTCTTTGAGTTCTGTTCTGCATGTTGCTTTTGTTATGTGTGTGCTCTTGTTGCTAATGTTGTCCAGTATTGCTGCTAGGTCTTGAGAGCACTGCACTGCTATTAAGTGGTGCTTTACAGTTGGTGTGCTGTTGCAGGTGTTGTGGTTTGCATGTGCTTCAGAGTTACAAAACCTAATTCTGCTGTCTAAACAATTGTAATGACCTTTTAGGACCTCTTTGGTCTTAAAAGACCTCTTACCACTTGGCAAAATTATACAGGATTCAGTAGGTGCCAAATACCATAGTGCCCTCCCAAACTGTGTTATTTTAAATACTTCAGGAAAAAAAAAAGATGCCCTTCTGTAGTAAAATGTATTTTACATCTACATAAATATGCATACTTTAGCAATCAGAAGCTGGAGGAAAGCTGTCAAAATGTAGAGATGCCATCAACCAGAACACTCGTAGCACTTGTTTCACCTGACCACAATGTTTCTGATGGGGTTTCATGCATTTTTTTTTAACTGATTTATGCAGCATCCTTAATTACATCCAAGTGCAGTGTTGGCAGTGCTGTCACTGTCTGGCTTCAGAGGGGCTTGAGGAGGCAAGGGAACTTTTCTGTCCTTTGAACAGTGTTTGAATGGATCCCTTCCCTATTGGAAGGCAAACAGTGCAGGGAGAGGACAAACAAGACAACAGTAAATTAATAAAGATTGATGTCCACTGAGATCAGTGAGAGCTCTTTATTTAAAGCTAACTTCCTGAGGCTTCTGAGTAGTTGGGAAAAAATGTATCAGAGTAGTATGTGATTTTCAACACTATCCTGATGCACTGACAGTTAAACATGCGTGGAACCTGGTTTGCCTTTGAAAACAAAGCAGTAACTTTGACTTAATGGTTACTAGACAGGGTCTTTTAATTTGTTATATTATGATGTATGGGTTTACAGTGTGGAAATGTCATTCGACTCCATTTTGTTGCCTATTTTTATAGTGCAGAGCAAAACAGCTGTATATTTCGGATATTTAAATTATTCTGTCTTAATATCCACTGCATGCTTTATGCTGACGTGACAGTGCACTTCAAAACACACAGCAGTCTGTGTACCCTGTGCTTGTTATATGGCAGAGTACTTGAATGTGCTTTTCAGGTACCTGCAAAACAGTCTGCACTGTACTTATTTCTAATTCTGTTCCTCAAGCTTGAGAGGATATTTAGCCTAAGTATTAATCCAAAGATGCATTCAAATGCTGACCAAAAAGTATTATTAGTACTCTTTCTAAGGAGAGTGAATTCGAGGCAGAACTCCAGAACTGAAAGCTTGCAAGCAGTGTTTTTAAGTCACCTGTTTTTCCAAAGACGTGTCTTTGTCAGGTTGTAAACAAAAGTGGCTTTCTCTTAGTGCCTGCACTTTGTAATGTGGGAAGAGTTTTGTGACCTTGGAGTGGGGATCTTGAGACAAAAGTGGAACTAGGTTGTGCACAGTCATGCTTGGAGTAGGTAACTTGGGGATTCTTGAGCAAAGTCTTTGAAAGAGTCATCTGGGTTAAATGCGAGGTGCTGAGTATTGAGAGTTCATTTCTAATCCCTGGGCATCCTTTTCAACCCGTTTCTAAAATGAAAAATAAAAAATCTTTGTCCTTATATACATCCTCTTCCTTTTAGGGTTGATTCATACAGTATTTTAGAATCACTTCTTGAACTCTCTATCCTTGTCAGTCTTCATATGGATCGTGGTAGCAATGGTTAGTCTGTTTGTGATAGACCTGGACTTGATATGTAGTCTTTTTATGAATTCTTGTCTTTTTTCTGATAGAGCTGGCAAGGAAATGTTGCATTTGAAAAACTTACTTTATCACAGGATATCACAGGAAGTAAACTATCTGATGTACACCTTTCTTTTTGCTAAGAAGTAAAAATACAGGCAGAGGAGGATAAAGCAGCTCTGGCAGCTATTGAAATTCACATTCAGGTGAATTAACTTTTGGTCTACATTTTTGCCATTTCTGTCTTTCCCTTTTGGACAGGTTAAAGAAAATGATTTGTGAAGAAGGGGGAGAATGGGAGCACAAGGTCTATGGGAAGGAACATAGGGTGTACTTTTGGAACTTCACTGCATAGTGGCAGTTATGACTTACGTTAGAACCTGAGCTCTAAAAGGCTAATTATGTGAAACTGTGTTCATAAATCATAGTGAATTTCCCTAGCATTTAAACAAATTTTAAATAAAGTACTTGTGTAAGCTTTTTGAGATTCTTGTGGGAATTGTTGAATGTTAAACTGAGGTTTTTGGTATTTTAATGAGTTGGCAGTATATCCGGAGCGATTTGGCTGTATTTTAGTTTTTGTAGATTACTTGGATCTGCTAATTAATATGGCTCTTTGAGACCCTTTTGTGAAGATTAGTGGGTTCCCAGAAGAATAACATTCCAAATGCTGGAGATGTGCAAGGCTTTTGAGACTAGTATTATTTTAAATTATGCCAACCTTTACTAGATTAAACGTTATCTGTTGATGGAAGAAGGACTGAAATTCATAGGAGGCATGGTGAAGATAAAACACCCATTTATACTCATTTTGTTTTCCCTTTCTGTAGAAAAAATGCAAGTAAAAAGAAATTCTCAGATAACATTAAGGTCTAGAAAAATTTAAGTGGGAGGGAAACATTTCCAAACAAAGCCTAAGGTGAACAACTCCCAGAGGAAGAAAAGCTCAATTGCTTGGGGTGTTATCCAGCCCCACTGCATGCAGTGTTTGTAACTGGAAGCTAAACTGGCTCACAAGCCTGAGTGATATTGGAAACAACCTGAGGAGGAAAATGGGATTTGGTTAGCTTGGGAAGATCCTCAGGAAATTTAGGAGTCTGGACTACTGTGATTTCCAAATAGAAGCAGCAACACCTTTTGCAGGAAAATAACCACTTCATACTATAACACAGATTACTTCTCTTTAGACAGTCACAAGGTTAGCAGTCTTCCAATCTCTAAGTTGCTTTGAATTAGACTGAGTTGTTGATATGGTCCTTAAATTTGCCCATCTTTCAAAGTTTGTATTCTTTGCTTTTGTTCTTTTCTTTCGGGGTCTTCTGTATCAATCCTGGTCTTCCGTTTTGTGCTTCATTTTGAACTTTTTAGCTGTATCTTCTGTGTGACAGTTGCAAAGGTGTTTTATACTTTGACTCAGGTTTTTGAAAGGGTACGCTTTAAGTACTGTAGAATGGAACTTGGTGAAAACACTCATCTACACATAGGAGAGAAGTTGGCATATATTCTTTCCCATGTGTTGGTTTGCCATTTTCACTGCCCATTGAAGATACTCAGACACCCTCATTAACAGGTGTCCTTTTTCAAGATTGCAGGTAATCTTTGGAAAGACAAGGGAAAGAAGCTTCATCAGCCTTGGAAAGAAATACATCTGTCTTGAAGTTGTTATATTAATGATGTATGCCTATAAGAATGTATGTTCTGAGGTGTGTTTTTCAGATGGGTGATGTTTGTGGTGTGTCTTGGGGATTTTTTTTTTTGTGAGTCATCTGGATTCTGGGCTGTTCAGAGGTTCTTTGTGAATCCCATTTCTAGTAGAAATCAGATGGAGGTTGGGGAAGCCTGCTTTTTCTCTTTGCTCTTCTACAAATTATTTTTCCATCACTTTAAACTTCTTTATGACTCTTTCTGCTTCTCCATCTACCCTGTCTGGAAGAAGCTGCAGCTCTTGAGGAATGAACAGAAGAGACTTGAATTAATTAATTAATTAATTTACATATTATTTGTAACTATATGTTTTTCTCTCTCTTGAGGAAACCAGGGCAGGTGTGAGATATGCTTTTGCAGCGAAGAACGAGGATCACAGATGAATAGAGCTGCAAGAATTATAATTGTTAGGAACAGAGTGTGGTTCCTGGGCTTTTTGAGCTCCTCAGCATTAATTTTGCGCTGCTCTTTGCTGTCCTTTTTGCCTTTGAAAATTTTTCTTTTATATGCTTTGGAACACACATAGATGGATGCTTATCAGTTTGGAAGCCATATTTTGTAGATAAAAGATAGACCTTTGAGCTGTGCTACATCTGCTGAAATGAAGTAATATGAAACTCTTTCTTGAGGTGCTATCAGTAAGTTTCATACTCCTTTAATTTAGAACTATGATTTAGCTTTTATCACCAAATCTAGAATTAACTTTGTGTTGACTTAGATTTTTTTTTGTGACCCGCCTTGTACCATCAACAGAACCTGGTGTGGAGGATGTCATAACAGTGAATTCTGTTCTAAGCTTGATTTAAAATGTTCATTTGCAGTGAGAACTCAGTTTCCAAACCTTCTGCAAGTCTCAGATACCTGCTGCTCGCTGAGCAATTTGCTCTTTTCCTGGAAGCACTGATGGACAGTTTTTAGCCCGGGTGTGAAACATTCAATCAGGGAATACGTTTTTACTGTGTCAAGAGACATCTGCTGTAACACACTTCTCATTCCATGCTGTTGCAAGCCCCATAGTGTTTTTTATACTTCTTACTGCATTTGGAAGTAATGGAATAGCAGTGGTGAGAGGTGATTGGGTGATAATTGAATGCTCTTTCGTTATAAAAATTGGATGTTCAAGGGTTTTAGGATCCTCTATGATTTAAATGGCACAAGAGGTAGAGGAGCTGAGAAATCTCAGCATCTTATCCTGTGAAAATGGAAAAGCTTACAAAAATGGTGTGATAAAGCATCTGTTATTCATATAGCCTAATCTATCTTGTTTTCACTGTTAAGTTTTTTCTTGCTCTTTAAGATGTACACGTTTCCTGTTAGTACCTTGCCAGTATAACGATATTTGTTTTGAGGGGAAGAGTGTTTGATAAAGGCATTATAGTTATTAAACTAGCCAGAACTCTCATATTACTGTCTTTACAAATGTGACTGCTCCAGAGTCTTGCATCTGGTGACTTGTTCTTGCAGATGTAAGATGCTAGTGGGATTTGAAGTGGGGACACCGGCTTTAAGAAGCTGAATAGTCTGTTCTGTCATCAGGTAGTGTGAGCAGGGAACGTGCAGTCCTAAATCAGTTGTTCTCCTACTTAGAATCAATCAAGTCTTTCAATACCAGATTTTATTTGTAGTGAGCCAAATTCACACCATGCTAGTGTTGGTCATTCTACTAATTAGATAGAAGTTGCATGGAACTGTCCTGTTTATTGCTTTTTCATGTTGTTTAAAGTCTTATTTTGTTTGGCTGATGGTGAGAATCCTTTTATCTAATGTAAGGAAAAAAAAAAGGAAAAAGCTCATGTCTAGTGACAGAAAGGTGCTACAGAAAACAATTCTAAGCCTGGAATTTCTTTTTTCTCATTTGCTTTTAGTATCTGTTCTTCTAATTCTGATTTTGTGAGTTTAGGAGTCAGCATTCTGGCAGCAATTCAGTTTAGTTGGGCTAAGGGTCCTTTGTTCTGTTTGAAATTCAAATTTCTGTTCTCCATCTCACGAAGGTTTTCATGCTTTGATGACTTCTGACTCTTACGGCTTTTACTTTTTCCTTTTGATTCCTTTGAGTTTTATGCATTGCTCTTTTTCCCCTTGTGGGTAAACATTTCTTGTTCTTCTATGAATGCATACTGAATTTTTGCTTCCTTTTGTTTTGTTTTTAATTTTCATTGGTTGGAGTTTTGTTTAAATCTTGTAAGGTTGGTTCTGTTTATTGAGATGTCTCTAAAAGGCCGCTGAATATAAACTGCAGCAGGCATCCTTAGCTCTACAGAAGAAATTTTGGCAATCAGTTTGGAGTAGACTGCCAGAACATTGGTGTGGTGTTAACCTTGTGACTGCTCTGAAAGCAGCCCAGTCCTGTGACCACCTCAGGGGTGCTGCTATCTCAGGCTTCATTTGACTTGAGTAAGATGTCATACACTAACAAGTCAATATGTGTGAATGTATTTCACTTAACTCCTAACTTTTTAAATATTCTTACAAAGGCTCTGCCTAATAGAACTTGGACAAAGGTCCAGTAGCACTTGGCAGCATGATCTTTTCTTTCATTAACTATTTTTTATATTACTGATGTTTAAATAACCTGTTAATATGAAATAATGCAACATAATTGTTCTTTTAAATGAAGGAGCTTAATCTCTTATAAACCTGCCTTCATGTTGGTAATGGGTGTTTTAAACAGAGTTGACTAGAGTAAACAGAAAGAATTTGACTATTGCATTTCATTAAATGGGGTTTGGAATACTTTACCATTGGAAAAATCATCTAACTCTTTTTGAAACAGACACAGGAGGGTTTTCAACAGTGCCGTGCTCTCACACAGCAGCATAATGCCTTTCTGCTTATCCAAAAGGCAAATTCAATGACAAATGATGGAACTGCAGTCTCTTATTGTGTGCTGCACTATCATCAGTCTGTTATTCTGATGTGCTGACATTTCTTGCATGCTACAATAACCTCAGTCAGCAGGAAATGCACAAAGTAAATAATTGCAGTTTTTCCATTAGCATAGTATAGTTTGGTATGCTACAAGCTGAATAAAATGTGAAGAGTTAATTGAGTTACAGGCAAAAGCCCCAGAGCAATAATTATTCAGAGATATTAAATTAACAAGTAATTGCATTAAAATAAAGATGCAGTCCTGATTTAATTCACAATATGTTTCATATTGCTCAAGTATTGGATTCCTCTGTTTCTTTTATTCTTGGGAAGTGGAGCTTGATTAGAAGACCTACTACTCAGCAGGGCAACTCTACATTCACTAGTTAGCAGCTGTGATTTTAGCACTGATAACATAGTAGTACCTTAACACCAAACTGTACATAGGACAGAATGTTGTTTGGACAAGAATGTAGCAGTCCCTCAGGGAGTGGGAGAATGCTGGACTGTGTTTGTTTTCTGTGCTCACTTCTGTAGGAGAGGCTGAAGCACTGCTGCTCTGTGAAGAGATGAGTACTGTCTTGCACATCTCTGAGCTGTAGTTCCCTGCAAAGGGTGGGACTCAGGCACATAAGGGCAGAAGCAATGCAATCTACAGCTTCTCCAAAGCAGACATAGTTAAGTCCCTGCTAGTGCTCTCTGCTGTGGTGCTGCACAAACACCAGGACTGGAAGCAAGCTGTAGGGCAAATCATCTCCCCCATCCCNAGAGCTGAGTACAGGGGGATGATCACCTCCCTGCTCCTGCTGGCCACACTATTTCTAATACAGGCCAGGATGCCGTTGGCCTTCTTGGCCACCTGGGCACACTGCCGGCTCATGTTAAGCCGAGCATCAACCAACACCCCCAGGTCCTTTTCCTCTCCTTTCTGCTTGTACCACAGTGCACCTGTGTGGAAAAAATTTGTTTTCATCTTATGGGATCAATGTACTGGATTTATAAGTTTCTTTAAGTTGAATTAGTGTTTCATTTCTTGTCTTAGCTGAAGTTCATAAGGTTAAGCAGAAGAGGAAGGAAACTGAGAGGGCAGTAAACTTATGTAAATTCTTTTGACAGAATTTGTGCTTACTACTTTGATTTCTTGGAGGAAAGTACTTTTTTTTGAAGTGATGAGTGAGCATGTATGCGTCTGTTCATCTGTCACTGCACTTGTTTGAGGAATCAGTGGCCAAGTAAAGTTGAGATTAGAAAAGAGGGATCATGTAAAGAGCAGAAAATGAACAAGATCACTCTGTGATCCCACTTGTATTTGTTGCTAGAGGATCTGTGTGACTTAGAGATATAATGAATGTTAGAAAAATAGGGAGGATCTGGAGTCAGTTTTCAGATCGCGAGGAGATGGATACTGTGGAGTACAGGACTTTATAAATTCCTTTGCTCTTGAAACTCCTTACATCCTCATGTATACCATATGCATACTGAAATGTTTCTAAGCACTGTATTTTTTTTTTTAATAGTGGAATTTTTACAGGTTTTCTTTCAGATGGAAAACTTAAGAAATGAACCAATTTACTGCAGTTCACCAAGTAAAGGTGGGCTGCTTTAAAGAACTGGAGCAGTTTCTGACCTTTGCTTCTCTAGGCTTCCGTTGATATATTTTGATGAAAAGCATGTCATGTTTGCTTTTCTAGGTTTGACACAGTGTGCTTGGTTGGCCCGATCAGGATTGTTTTTCAAAAATCAGGTGGTTTTGGAGTACACTAGAATTGTGTTGGTGTACCAGTTGAGTCAGTAATACCTCACTGAAGTTTAATTTATAGACATAGAAAATTTCCTTATGGTTCCCTGTAGTTCCTCATATCTAGGATCAGGAACTAAGCAGAGTGGCAGACTCAGGATAGCAGTATATATGACTGTGTTTTGGCTGACTTTGATTTCAACTGGAAATGTGCTAATAAGTAATGAGCAACTCTTCACATCCAGTACCATTTCTTGTATGTTCAAATAACCTATTGTGCAGTTACTTCAGGGACTGTAATGGCAAAATTCTGAAGCTTGCATTTTATATCTCATAACTATTGAAATTGTTAAGTTTTGGATTTAAGTGCATTTATTTCAGAAACTGGGGTGATTTTCTTTCCTTAGTTTCTCATCCTGTAACTGGCATCTTGTAAATTTCATGCAGTACTGGAAGAATGGCAGAATCAGTACGTACTCAAACTTCTGATAATTTTGGTTCATGTCATTGTGCTGTAATAGAGGTAAATATAATATCTGTGCCACTAGTATTTTGTTTAATAGAATTGAATTCAATTACCTTTGTAGTTTTTTTTTCAGCTGCTAAATGTAATTATTTTTGTCTGCCTTTAGGGAGTTGGAACTACTTGACTATGGTTTTAACAGGGGGGAAAAAGACCCGAAACTAATCCTTTCTTCAACTTGTTAGCTATTTAGCAGTCTTCTGCCAGCAATGAGCCAGACAAGCAACATGTATACACTAAAAATGAGGTTCAAAAAGGAGATGTTGTATGGAACATCTTCTCCTAGAACTTTGTGTCAGGGCTTCCCCATTACAGGGACAACTGGGACAGTGGGCTGGCAGCCCTGCATGTGACAGGAGCAATACACTGTGGGTGTTACTGCCCTATTTTTTCCATGAATCTTGCGTGGTATGTTTGGTGGAATGGATGTAGCATATGAAAACCATTTTAAAGGCCTTTTGTGGGATGAAAAGAGCTGACTGCAGTTTCAGCTGCTGCATGGGATGAATGATGAAAATGAGTCAAAGTCTGCTTTACATTCAAAGGCTTAAGGGAGTAATAACCCAACTGCATCTGCTGAGGTCACATAAAAGATGAGATTTGTTTTTGAAGAATCTAAACTGTGGAAAGTGCATGGGATGTAATTGCTTACCGTGAATGATAAAGCCATGTAAGAATTGAAAGGTCCACAGATTAAATGTTCTGACTGAAAAGGTGCCAATTAGAGAAGGAAGAGAAGATTGTGAACGCTCTTTAGAAGTAGACATATTAATCAGCACTAACTCTACAGAAGTCAGTGCTCTTAGTCCAGACCCTGTTCTCTATCTATAAAGTGTTTCAAGATCTCTGGATACAACTGGCAGGGCCAGATGTATTGTGTAAGCTAATGTGAAGCTAGGAGATGTCTGGTTAACCAAACATTATTAAGCTGATTTTGTTCTTGGGTTGGAACCTGGTTTTCAGAGGAGGTCAGAGAATAAGCTTTCTTATTGCTTTCACTTCAAACATTGTTTGGTGATGTTTAGAAGTGTTTTAGTGTGTCTACGTTAATAGTTGGCTTCCAAGGATTCTAAAGGCAGCCTTTCTAAAACTTTGTCTGAAGGTTTTGAATGCAGGCTCCTATTGTTGTTCTAAAGTAACATGTTTTTGGGGTTTTTTTTTTTTGAAGTAGGCTTTTGTCACTGGTCTTTTTGTCCTTAATATTTGCAATAAGTAGCTAGCATGCAGCAATGTGATGTTTTGACTGTGCATTTCAGGCTGTTGATATTTTAGTGAAAGGACTCTGGGCTGGGTTTGCAGAAGCCCTGAGTCAGCACGTGCATAAATCCAGAGCTTTGGGTTTTGTGGTAGCGCATGAACCAACCCCTGGTAGTTTGTGTTAACTAGAAAACTAGAAAACATCTAGTTTTCTAACAAAAACTACTAGAAACTAGATGTTTTCTAGTTATACAAAAATGGGTGTTTATTTTTGAAATGCCACAGGTACCATCTCTTAACATATTTGTGTCCCTTACCTCAGTATGGGTATAGGAAAATTAAGGATGCAGTGTATGGAAATCAAGTGGAAAATACATGACTTCTTGGTTCAGTGAGGTATTGCTCTTGGTACTGCACTGTGGGACTTTGTGAGCTCAGAGTTGTCTGTGGGCAACTTTTTCCTGATATAAATTCAGCACAGATTGCCAGCAACAAGTTCTGCATAAACCCCAGCTGCCAAGCATCCTTTTAGTTCTGCTGTTGCTACAAAGCTATGGGATGAGACTATCTGAGTCTATTAGTGTGCTCATAATGGTGCTGCTGCTAATGGCTGTAGGGGACAGGTATGTATTTTATTCCTGAATAAATTAAGTGACATCGTCTTTGGTGTCTTTTCAATGTCTTTAAAATGACAGCCTGTACAAGAGAAGAATAAAGACTGTTAAATGGAAAAATGGGCCACTCTGCCTATTAAGACAAGATTTATGTATGGCACTTGTCAGGGAGCTCAGTGCCTGCGTTTCCACCTGCAGCACCACCTCTGCTGCACCTTGTGACAGCAGGAGCGTGCAGAGCCATGTGTCCTGTGTGTGCACGTGCTCCTCTGTGGGAGGGCTCCTGCCAGTCCTGAGCACAGCATCTGGGCACTGACAAAGGTTTTTATTCTAGCACTCAGTGACATCTGGAACGGGCCACTGTGTGCCTCAAAAAAAAGCAATCACTTTGCATTTGGAAGTTGTCTCTTGTAGGTAGTGTGTAGGCTGGTAGTATTACCTGGTGCTACCAGCTGCAAATGTAGACTTGTTGAAGTAGCAAATGGCTGCTTCAAAACAAACCAAACCTGTGTGATGTGTTCAACCCTGTGTTGAGAGCACTGGTGCACTAAATTGAATTTCATAACTTGTGATAATTATGAGCAAATTACCATTCTTGGGAGTAATTTCTGATATGAAGATAATGACCTTAACTTAATACAGAACATCTAGGCTGTTCTCTATTGACAGAAAATGAATTAGGATTTTAATTCTGTGCAGCTTCGAAGTAACGATGTGTGCCTCAGAACAGCACTGTTTATTGCCATGGAAGCACCCTTGTGTGGATGTGGCAGGAGCAGATATCTGTGGGTGCTCTTGTTCTTCCTGGCCTTCAAGAATGCAAAGGTAGCTCGGCTGAGCTGAGATGGGTTTCTCTTTTGGTAGAGTGACAACAGCGATGGTTGTAACTCAGTTATAGTCACACAAATCTGCTCATGCAGTTTCAACAGCTGTTTTATGTAAATTGTGTTGTAAAACTTTACAGTTAAAATCGTTTTCATTGCTTATTATTCTCTGTAGGGATTTAGTTGCCTTCTCATTGGAAGAAAAATGGGAATATAGAGGACAGCTCTCCGTAGAAACTAGGCTCAGATTTTATTATTTATTATTATTATTTTCTTTACTGTGGTTTAGCTGCACTTCTTTCTCTTGCTTTATCACCAGTGTTTTTCTGACCTTGGGAATGGGATCAGGGAGTTCAGTTTTGAATATCCACAGCCAGTTAAAGCCTGTGCTAAAGCGAAGTGTTTTACCTGCTGTCATTAGTGGTAGATCTTAGAAAATAGCTGTGGTTTAAAAAATTGTCTTCTGTCCTGCTTCAATTATCATCTAGAGCTATTATATCCCCTTTTCTGTGACTTATCCTTTTTATTGAAGTGATATATGACTTGAACGAGTCTGAAATGGCTTTACTGCACTTTCAAACTTTTTAATGATTGTAGTACCTTTATTTTATTTCTCATTGTGATTCCATCTGATAATTGCCATGGGTGAAATCACTAATTTGGGAGCATGGTTCTGAAACCACCATGTGGAATAGCAAATACTGTGCCTGCAGAAGTGCAGGAGATGTGGTGCTTGCCAGCCCACAGCTCATGAGCTCAGGATGGCTTATTATCAGCTATAGGTCCTGACAGAGGAGCACTGAGTTTATAGTACTTCCATGCTAGGAAGCCTGCTTGTGTACTGATCCTGTAGGACTGTTTCACATATAGCAGCAGCTCCACCATCACCTCATTTTTTTTACTTTCCATTAGCAGAATATTTTTTCACTTTTCTAACCTTAAGTTTGAGGTCTAAAGGCAGCAGGAAATGTAGTTTGGGTGTGAGAGGTAGGAGGCAGCAGTAATTTGATTCACACCCAATACGTTCTTTGCTGTATTACAGGGGAACTTCTGAATTTGCTGTCATGTTCAGAAGCAAGTGTTTTTCTCTTACCATTAGTTTTCATTGTGTACATATTTGATGGCGTTGGAGCTGATAAAATATAAAGATAACAGATAAAATAGAAGTATGAACTATGATACATTCTTGAAATGAACACTGTAATGAATGCTAGAGTTGTGCATTTGGCTTGGTCACATTAGTTATAGCTATTATAAATCTTTGTACTGTTGGAGAAGGTATAGTTTTCTTCAATTAAACGCTGTTAAGAGTTTCAAATGAAAGAGAAAAAACACAACAGCAACAATGTGTAAGAAAGATCAGTTTGCCTTAGTAGTCACTAATAGTTAGGTGGTGCTGGATATTTTAGAAGCATCATATTCTGATGTAGCAGTGATGTGGACAGCAGCAGGGCAGCTAACATTCAGACATAGTGCTGTAGTGCTAACAAAGCAAGTGCGAGTAGGAGTCAGGAATGCTGCTCTCGTCTTTGGTTCTGGTTTGCCATTAGTTCTGTCTGTTATTCGAAGAATCAATTTCATTTACATTTGATAGGATTCTGTATTTTCTCTTTTGTGACCTCTGTCTTCAGTATCTCCTTTTAACAACAGAACAGCAGACAAACAAATGATAAAACCTCACCTTTCCTGTTGAATTATGTTATATTTATTTAAGATGTGCAGAGAATTTGAAGAAAAGTATCAATTTTAAAATAAAGTTGTTCATTTTACAAGTGATAATTTTGTCTCCAGGAACAATTTAGGAAAATCTGATGGGAATTGAGCGATGTTAGTGACACACTGGCAATTACAATGCATATAGGTTGTATATATTTGAGGGTAATACAAAACTACAGAGCGGTATTCAGGGGGTTGATGATAATTCCTCTCTGTGTTGAAGTCTGTTTTCTCCCTCCTGTGCTTCTGGAATGCTTCCTATATCTGTCTCCAAAAAAGTATTTGTGCACATTCTCTTTATCTTCATTCAGCCTTTCTCCTTAATGGAATATTAACATTTTAATGTTGTGATACCAGTGTGGAGTTACGCTGTATTCTAACCAGATACACATTTCAAGATGTATGCATAATGGAGGAAATGGAGGAAATCAGCTTGGAAGTGACTTCTGTAGGCTTCCCTTATAATCCCCTCTGAATGAGCTCTTAAATATCCTTGCACCGTTTTTGATTTTCTCCTAAGTAATGCTTCAGTAATTGGATTAAATAATAAAATAGATGTACTTTTAAAAAAGACATGTTCAGAAGTTCTGTGGAGGATTGATTGCAGGAGCTTTCCTGTACTACATCCTTCTTTTGCAAGGTTGGTGTTCTGATTATTCATTCAATTTGAAGTAGTGAAGTCATAGTCTGAAATAAATAAAACATGCTTTGATAACTCAGCACTTAAAGAAAAATTCTCACGTAACTTTGATTTCCACTAATCAACAGCTGAAGGACCATGATGGCTGGAAATGTGCTTGTTGCTATCATTTCTGAAAATTAAACAGCATGAAACAGGAATAAAGGACTTATTTTTTTGGTTAGCCTTTGTCTGCGTATGTGTGCAATTGTAAGAAGATTAGCATGTCTTCTGTAGAATATGTTACGATATTCCTTAACGAGAACGTTTTAGTAAATTCATGTTCAGTCATGTTATAGACCTTAGGGATCAGTTCATATTTTTATTAATTGCTGCCTTTGAAAATCCATTCATCCAGTTCTGCAATCATTAAAACTGTTAAGCAAAGTATATTTGTGATTGTGAATAGAAATTTCCCTAATGAAGTCGTTTAATGTAAAGCATGAGCAATGGTAGTGAGTTTCAGATAACGTGTCCTTTTTATGATCCCACAGCTTTGCTGCTTTCAATTGTGAAATGGGTCAGAAGAAAAGGAGCAAATCAGTCTCTTAGGAAATTTGTTTTAAATCATGAACTTCGTGTACTTTATGAAATAAAGAGTTTAAAATAAGTACCACATTGAATGCATCAAAATGGCACACAAGTGATTTAAAAGGCCTTCAGTTATTTCATTTCCTCTTTTTATCCTTTAATAGACCATTTATGTGTCTTCCACAGCTTATTATCAAAAGGATGGCTTCCACATGGTAATATAATGCTTGTTTAACAGGAAATTGAATGTAACCCATCAGAATGTAGACCTATGCTAACGTTTATTAACTGTGCTATTTGGACAGTTGGAAAGCTTTTCATGTTAGTTTTGCCTAGATGTGCTGTCCTCATCCAATGTTCATGAAGACTAGAAATGCTAGAATTCAAAGAGGTGGTGTTGTGGTAATGCTTTCTATCTTTATGTATAGAATCGCTGGTCACAGGGCTTATTGTCTTCTATTATTCAAGGAGCAATAGGAAGAGAAATTTAAGCTGTGGGCCAGACAGCATAGGTGTTAGACAGCTCTGGTGATTCCCGTTTCAACAGGGAAATCCATTAAGTTTGAATGACTAAATTTGGAGGCTGGTAAGGAGAAATACATCTAAGCTGTGCATTTGAAGAAGCCTGAGTAGTGTGGACGAGATAGTGAGTTGTTACCTTTCACTGCAGAGTTTGTGTGTGGGGCATTCCTGTTTTGGAGGCTTGTTGGAAGTTGGAACTTGCTGGCAGTTCTCTGAGGAGATAATATATGTCTTCATGCATGTATTTAATTGTAATGGAGTGTATATTTCTGAAGACAGATAAACTGAGGGCAGTGTGATACCTCATTTCAGCACTTGGTGCATTACAGCTGTGTTCAGATGAGAATAATATTTGTCGTCAACTGTCTGAACTTTCCAATGCAACAACTGTGTAAACGTGGCTTAGAAATATATTTTTGTATTTAAATATTTTATTTCAAGGTGCTTTAAATGCACTTTTTAGTCCATTAAGTAGATAACCCAATATAAGAATGCATGGAGGAATAATAGAAGAACAGATGGACATGCTATGAAACTAATAATGCTTACCTGTGTAAGAAACTAACTGCCTTTATAATCTTCCATTTCATCCACTTTATAGATGCACTTATTGCTCTCAAAGACCTTCTGTCTTTGAGCTCAGGCTCCTTTACCAAATGCTTGTAAAAGGGCATAAAAGCAGGCTCTGATGTACCAAGGTCACTTCCATTGAGTAGAAAAGTTGCTAACTGTATAGTGTACAGGTTATCTGAAGTTTTATTTTCTGTTTGTCATTGAATACTGAAACCAAATTTTGCTGAATGACACTAGATGTGGGTCTGTACTTTGCTGTTGAGTATATGCTTGCACAAAATGGAAATTGTTTGGTGATCATGAAGTGTGAATATTGTAGTAGTTAATACTAGTAATACTAGAAATCCATTAAGGCGATTGCTTTCTACATCTCAAGTATTAGTTTCTTGCTCCAGTACTGGCTTCCAGTGCTGGCTTCCAGTGCATTTCTCTTCTCTTACTCTTCAAAGCCAAGTATATGGCAGCTGTTCAGTACCATGTGTGGATACCCTCATCTTTGCCCTTTGAAGCAGCTGCTTTTACTGTGAGCTGAAGCTAACATTAGTTATTCACCTTTCCAGTGTGGGAATGAGCTATGCATTTCTTTCTCTTTTTTTAAATCCTTATTGCTGCCATCAATGCCAAAAGCTGCACTGTCAAAAAAGCATTGTGGCTTATTCATTAATGGAAAAGGAGTGGGACAGTTACTATGGCTGGCCGTTGCTCTCAACTTCTTTACTTTGCCTTGTGTGGCTTTTCACATCAACTGAGAATGAATATATTATTTTGAGGTGTAAACCCAAAATAATTCTTGGAGTATCCTCTTTCAGTCAGAACAGATCAGGGTTCTGCATTTGAAGATGCTTGTAATACCCTCTGCTCAGCAAGACCATGGTGGGAAGCAGTACAGAAGGTTAAAGGCCTTCTCATAGCATTAAAGGCTGTAAGGAAATGAAGTGACAGCATTATGACAAAAGTTGTTTTGACTAGTTGTTATTTCTGTCAGTAAATAGTTGGAGGCTTGGAGTGCTCAGTAAAAAGCGTTTGCAATCTGGTAGTACAAAATAAAGGCTGGACTAAAGTCATTGCAAGATCTTAAGAGGTGAAATCATACTAGCAGAAAGAGAGAGACTGAAATGTATCTTTCTGAACTAGAAAAACCTGCAAGTGAGAGTAAAGTGAAAGAAGCAGCAATGCTCTGGGAAACTATTGAAGCTTCACTGCTTTACGTTAATTAAGAGAAAAATGGATTTAATGTCTGTAGGAAGGGGCTAGGATAATTCAGGCACTTTTTACAAAGTAAAAAGTTCATGACCCAAGAAATAACTTTCATTTCTTTGGTCTTTTGCTAAATCTGTGCTGAAAAAAAGAGCAGTGAGGAACTGCTTATAGGGAAATACTGCTCTTAGCTTAAGAGCAAGTCCAGGGGTTCCTTATAAGCGTCTGTTAGTATGCCTCAAAACTAGGGTGGAAGGCTGGCTGTTTTAAAGTGGTGATTGAGTATGAGTACAGCAGTAATTAACACTCTTTAATGAGGTGCAGGGATTAATTCAATTTGTCTGTCTGAATTGCTGGTGTAGGTGTTTATAGGAAGCACGAAGCTGTAAGCGTATAGGAAAGATTCATGGAGAGGGAACAGTGTTGTGTTCTGTAGCAAGAGTGGACTCATAATGTGAATTACGATTTAGGAGCAGTTCAGTCAAGCATAGGTCTTGCCTGCATCTCTTTTACTAAAGAGGCATTTATAGTTTCAGACAAAGCAGAGGTGGTCAGAGAGCAGCCAGGAGGAACAAATCATCCGTGAAATAAGGTGTGGGGCGTGGATCAGCATGTCATTTGTATTTCTTTCTGTCTACGGCTGGTCAGCTGAGTTCTCTGCTTGGAATTTTTTTCTTGAGAGGGATAATTAGTACCTTTCATATATTCATTCACGAATCTTTGTGTTTATAATTTGGTTTTCTTAGTTTAAAACATTAATGTTACGATTTCAGGATGGAGCATCTTAGTGGTGCCCGCTGATCTCTTGGAGTACCATCACTCTTTAAAGAGCATCTCTGGAGCATTTTGCACTGTTCATTGTTCTAGTACGTTCCTCACATACTGGAATGTGTCTTACCTAAGCTGCACAGGCTGGGTTTTCATGCTGCGAAGGTGAAAGTTAGTGGGAAGGAAATGACTTTGGTTAATGAGGAAGCATGAGGGCAGGTGGGATCCCTAAGCATGCATAATGTGTGGGTGGTGGTGTTATTTCTGTATTCTTTTCAGAAATGTTTTGTATAAAATTAATTCTTTGAACCAAATGAATTATTACTGAAGATGGTTTATGAACCGTCTCTGTATTAGAAGGTATAAGAATAGTTTGGAAATACAGATTTGTGATTTGTGCTTAGTAGAAGAAAACATACAGTTAATCTTCAGAGTGGTTTTCAGAAGCAGTATATTTAATTTAATATTTAAAATTGAGGAAGAAAATGATGAATTGAATACCTTAAAGTGAGAAGTTTAAAAATACCTACTTCCTCCCAGCCTTTCTTCCCATCTACGGCCTTCTTAGGCAAACCAGCCATGCAATTAATTGAAGCTTACTAGGAGCCTGTAATGAAAAGTCTAACATCGTGTAGCTGCTTTCATTAATAATATCATTGTCTTTTGTCAACTTTAATAGCTGTTGGGTTTATCCAGCTGGAAAATGTTAGACAAAGATAGATAGATAGGCAAGTCTGTTTACTGTCAATTGTCTTAAAAAGAAATGCAGCTTTGCTTTTTAAATATATCAAACCTGACATTTTATTCACTTTTTGGGTTCATTTCAAGAACTTTATATGTGGATGCTGTCAGAAGTTTGAGTAATGGAAGAAAAAGGTAGGACAGTGGTTGTGACTTAATGGGAGCTACTTTGTTTCGTGGTCTAAAGATAAATATGTTAATTCTGATTTCAGTTTCTGCATCGATATTTGGTGGAAGTTTTAAACAAGCAGTGCATTTTGGGTTAATCATTCTGTAAGACAGACGTTTCTGATGGAACTTTGAGCTCCGTTCTGTTAGTGTGTCGGTATGGTTTTAATCCACAGCTGTGAAGTACTAAATAACGCTGACGTATGCGTCTCCCTTATGTTGACATTGCATCCCTTGACAGTCAAAACTTCCTAGTGAAGCCTGATTTACTGGTGGATGAGGAATGCTGGTGGAGCAGTGATAGCTGGAGCAAAGCCAGTCAGTCCTTATTGCACCACAAGCAGACATTGTTATTGAAATTCTGAGCTACCTTGATTTTCCTCATGCTGAAATTGTGTTGTATGTTATTCTAACATTCATTATTCAGTAATATGATACCAGAACCATACTCTACAGTCACCCTTGTGAGTTTCATCAGCATGGTTTTGTACTTCATTAAATAGCAATTGGTTGGAAGTAAATGATCATCGAGTGTCGGTCTCCACAAGATGCATTGGTTTGCTCTTCACTGCCAGATTAGGAAGTGAATGGAAATTATTTTTAATTTCTTCTTCCTGTGGTTTCTAGCAGACTAAGTCAAATGATTGCAGTTCATTAGTGGTGTGTAGTTGTCTGAGAAGTAACAAGGGAGTGATTGCCTTATTGATGGCTGCAGTGTGGTGGCTAGTACGGCTGTGCTCATGGGAACAAGAATATGCTCGTTATTTAGTTTGTACCATTTTTCTTAAGCGATGTATGTGTGAAGGATGGGGGAGGCACACGCTGTGCTCTTCTCCCCTTGGTGTTGGTGGTGATGATGCTTGCCCCCTGGACGTGAGCAATTTCAGCTGTTCAGTGGAGAGGAGATTGATGGCAGAAGCGTGCCTTCTCCAAGAGCATTTCTGCTGTAGGTGTTGACTTGTTGGCACTGTTTCCCAGTAGTAGCTGCAGGTACACAGGGAGAGAAAAATCACCTAGGTGTCCTTGATGAGAATTGACACTAATAGAACAGTAATGGAGATCTGAAGGCAAAAACACTGATGAATGCAAGTTGTTTTGAGATAGAGCTAGGGAATGTGTACGAAGAACTGACTGAAGTAGCTTAGGATGGCGTCTGGTTGGTAGCATCCAGGTGGGCATATCCCTGTGATAGGTGAGTTTTAACTCCTTGCTGAGGGAGATGCTCCTGACACGTTATCTGTTTTTAGATTAGTCCTCACTGCTTTTTAGGAAAACTAGGTAAAAACTAGGAAAAAATTAGGAAATGGATTCTACCAAAAATTCTTAGGTCATTAGTTCGGTTGAGATGCCTATTTTCAGGAGGAGACATGAAAAGTTGGAGGTGTTATTTGGCAGCCTTACTCTTCGTGAAACATTTGTTTAGGCAGTAGGCATCACTGCTAAGAGGAAATTGTGCCACAGTTGTTTTTATTCTGTTTACTCTTCTGAGAATTGAAACTGCACCTTTTTAAATGGGTACAAAGCAAAGCAGAAGTAGCTGTTCTGGGTGAGGACAGACGCCCAGAAGTTGGACCACCTTGTGTCACTGAGGCCTGACGATTGTAGAAGCTTTGTCTTCAGCAAGTAGAAGGATTTACAAGCAGAACACGGCACAGTGCTGCTAGCTGTATCTGTTCTGGCCTCCAAGACTTGCAGAGGCGTCTTCCAGGCACCTTTGCTTTCTTAGATTGGTTCTGAGCCACACTGTGGTTGGCTGACCATTCAGGTGTGTTTTCATCTGCTGGCAGGAGTTTCTAACCACTGCACATACAGCATGTCTCACATAATGTCACTTTTTCCTCTCGTTGTATTGGGGATACAGTACATGTTGATGGAATAAAGGTGAAGCCAAGCTGGGCTATGTAGCGTACAATTCAGCACTAATTAAGATGGTCTTGAGGCATTTTTGAGTTGGATAGCAAGCAATTATTGAGGCTTATTAATCTCTTGCCTGCTGGGCAGGTGTTTTGTGCACTTACAGGGTTACATTTCCTTATAAACATTCTTTAGTTCTACAGTGCCTGGTTGGAAACTTGGCCTTAGCTTGTTACATTTATAGTTAAGCCAAAAAAGAGTTGAAATTGGTGTAACTCTTCTTACAAGTGCCATGGTGCTTCCTCTACATCTAAGTTCAGTTTTCTGTAGCATTTGTGTCCCATAATTTACTTGGCTTGAGTGTATAATTCTTGTTGCTGTGGAGCTCTGACAACTGCTGCTATGTTACCTCTTTGTGGGGAAAAATTCTCAGCTCAAAGTATGCACATGATCACTATCAAATATTGTTTTCCAAAAGGGCACAGTGGCAACTGGTGACATTTTATTCTTGCTCACTTAATGGTTTTCAAACATGCCATAATACCAAAATAAGTGCTTGTTATAATATGTTAATTGAAATGGCACTGGCTGGGGAAAAGTGGAGGCTGCCAGTTACTAACTTCACTGGAGTATAAAATGCTGAGTGCTTTGTTTTCATACGTGTGCTGGGAGGAATACCAAACAAATGAAAACTTCTAACCCAGCGGAGGTGCACAGAGGAGATTAAATCTGAAAGAACAGATGAAACTTTTCATGATATGGATTTTTATTATGTTTTTTTTAACTATATTGTTTGGAGTTTCTTAGCTTTAGGGTTGCGCTGTGGGAGCAATGTCTCAGCTCGAAGAGCATATGTGAATAGGTATGCTTTTATCTTGACATTGATTTGGTTGTATCATATGCTGTGTTGCCTATAATAAATGCGGATTGAATTTCAGAAGTAATACATCCATGACCAGATTTATTTACAACAATAACTGTGCCAGATTTTTTCTAAAGAGTTAAGGAGTGTGTACAGAACTTGTTAGTTGCATGCTGTTCAAGATATGTGATTTACCATGTGGAGGAAAAAAAAGCAAAGGAGAAAGCAGTTGTGATTACTTTTATTTTAGAGTACTGGGAAAAATTACGAGCCTTGTCTGTGGGGGAATTTGCTTTGGGCAGTTCTTATGAGATGCAAGCTATTTGGCTGCCTTCAGAGTGCATGCTGGATGCAGCTGATGCCCAGTTTTAAGACCACACCGTGCACGGAAGTGAAGCACACAGTGGCTGTGGTTGTTGGCTGGAGTTGTTTGCATGTTCTGCACCAGTGTTTTGCCAAATCAGGTCCTGTGGCTCTGAAGTTAGACTTTTTTTAATCTTTGTGCATCTCAGGTACCTGTAAAAATGTAAAATTGTTTGTGAGATCATTGGGGTGAGAAGGTTAATTGCTGTTTATTAATGACTTGGATGCTGTCAGTAAAAAAAAAAATAAAAAAATTATAAGACATTAATTTGATCTTCTCTGTCAAGTGCCATTGAGTTTCTAAATGTGCCCTAATAATAGCAATAACTTGCTTGCTTTATAATGTAAGACTGCTCCTTGACTGCTCACTAATTGAGCAGGGCTCACCCTAATGTGCCATGTGGTCATATTGGAAACCATAATACGCACAAAGCTTTTGTTTTGGGCATGTTTACTTTTTGATGCTCAATTGCTGCACTTCAGGAATTTCAATTCAGGATTGTTTTCAGGTGTTTTTTTTCACTTTTCTTTGCACTGTGGAATATAGATCTCATTCTGCTTCTCAATTTCACAGCGCAGTGGAGGTATTAAAAATGAGGGTTAAAATGTTTGCTGAGAACAGTTGTGTTAGTTCACACGAGCATGTTTTCTCAGCAGTTTTCTAATTGAAATGGATAAATATATAGGTAATAGGATTTGCTATTAATGATCATTTTTTCCTCAGACTTTAACTTCGTGACTATATAGTATCAGGATAGTCTGTCTCAAATGTAAAAAGCCCTTGTTGCTGTCACTGATGACAGGACTGCATTCTAGCTGTTCTTTGACATTTCGTTCTCTGGACCATACAAAAATACAGCAATGACAGCACCTGTATTCCTTTAACTATGCTTTGATGTTTTGACTCTTGCTGTACCTAATGCATATTTCTAAAGCTTACTTCCTGAAATTTGGAATGAAAAAAAATCAGAGTTTGGGAGTGGATCTTATGATTTTCTGAGCATATATCCCTATTTTTGAGGTTTCTGTGAAGATGAGTAATGCACTCAATGGCTAGCCATGTAAGAATGAAATGGCTGTGTGCTGGACATCTTTCTAGGTAGTCTTGTCTGCAGAAAAACAGTAAAAGCTTGAGTGGATGACAGATTGCTCATCACTAACCAAGAGGAGCTAGTGTGCATTTGGAGCATATGAGAACGTTTGAAGGTGGTCATAGCACAGCTGCCTGAGGAATGCTGCAGTAATGTCCATCTTGCTGTTAATTCTTGTGCAGTTTTGCAGCCTTATTTTGTCAGGTCTTTCCAGTCTTCTGTACAGCAAGCCTGTACCTGAATCAGTTCCAACATTTGGTGCCCTCCACAAGTGATGATCTGCCTTCTGTCTCTGGCTGCCCCCACCCGTTCCCCATGTGTCCTGTCTTATCCCTGAGTTCCAAGCTGACTACTGGTGGAAAATTTGTATAAGGAAGAGGAATTAGTTTGGTGCTCTCTGTGCGTTCTTATACTTACTATTGGAAAAAGTAAGAGGAGAAGTCAGGTAAAAGGGGAAGAGGCATTTAAAGATAGGTGTGTGTTCATTAATCACCAGAACATCTTCCTTTCTTGAGCAACATTTCTGCTGGCATGTTTTACTGGTGTGTTTGGCTATCTCATGATCTGCCATGTGCAGAAAGGTAATGATCTAGCAGTCTGCATTGTAAATGGAAATATAATTGCTGTACTGTAATAATATTGTAGAAAAGGTTCTGTGCATGTTAACATTAGGGTAACATGAAGGAATGGTACAGAAAGGTAATGACGCTTCACAAGCTTTCTGTGATACAAAGAGTTATAAGAACAGATTTAGTTTAAGAATCTCTAAAATAAGTAAAATGAATCTCTAAAATAAGTAAAATCTAGCTTTGGGAGGAACTGCCATGCTTTTAATAGTCTGAATTTTAATAGTTTAGAGTCAGTTCATACATAGAATTTATAACACAGTCTGGTGTTTCAGACAAACATTACCAAGACACCATGTTAAGCAAAAAGATCCGTGCCTGTCATGTGTGACCCAACTGATTTGGGTCTAAGAGTTCCTACATAACATGCTTCCAAATCATGTTAAGGGCACAATGAAAGATTTTGAGGTGTACAGCAAGATGCCTGTTTAATGCATGTCTTGTATAAACAGATGTCTGATGCATTTGAGAGAACAGTCCAGAAACTTGTGATACTAAGGCTGTAGAAACAGTAATGCAACTAGGAATAAAATACATGCAAGCTAGCTGACAGAACCTTGTAGATGCTTCTAATTTAGTGTTTTCCATAATTTTAATGAAACCCTCAAAAATACCTTTTCTGTTCTTCTTAGCCAAGAGGTTTAGGAGAGTTTTGGCTTCTCAGGAAGCCTGAGGAAGAGCATTAAGTGCTAAACTCTTGTGTGTGTGATGGGCTTAGAGCAGATCTCTGCTGTAAGGTACCACTGTAAGGGTCTGTAGCCAATTGTTTTAATTGTGAAGCAGAGCAAGAACTTTGGTGTGAATTCTTGCTTTTGCTGAGCAAATCTTTGTAATAACAAAAGAAAACAAAAACTAGCAGGGTATTTACTGCCCTAAATTGCTTTTTCTTCACTTTAACTAGTTAGACTTCAAGTCCATCTCACCTCCTGAGTAGGCTTTCATAGATTCATAGATTCATAGATGCATTAGGTTGGAAAGGACCTACAAGATCATCTAGTCCAACCATCAAACTGAAGCAAACTGTAGAGTCAGACTTAGCTCTCTACTTGGAAGTAGAGTCTGGGAATGCAGTGCTTCAGGAATGCTTCTTAAGAATGGTTGTGACATACTAATTAATCTGCTTGCAAGTGTGACACACAAAAGTAATTCAGGAGATGTTTGTCAACAGGCTGTGTTGATCTAGTGCCATTCTGTTTTGTGCCGTGTGTAATTAAGAGTCAAAACATATTTGTGTGTTCAACTCTCTCGTCTCTATTAAATTGTTAAATGGAGCATTACGGAAACAACAGAGGCTTAAACCACTAACGAAGTTTGACATCAGATCTTTGAAAGAATGTCAAGATCTGCATTTAGTCTACATGGTAGATTTGGAACAAAAAGGATGATTTTTAACTTTTTGTTACTTTTGATCTTAAGTAAATAGTTGATTTTTAGGTGTACTCTTATGCATATAAGTGATGCTCTTTCTTTCCATAAAGCTAAGCAATTTGGCCTTCCTGGTGAACATCAGCTGTGTGCTCCATTGAATGTAGGAAGGCTCCATAAATCATGGATGTCTTCCCCAGAAGAAATTCAAATACGTAATTTTATTGCATTTTTATTGCTAAGCACATCACAGTATTATACTGTTTAATGAAATGTGACAGGCTTTGCTGCAACAAGTATAATGAATACAACAGCTTTTTTGCCTTTAACAAGATAAGGTACTAACATTTTATTTTCGGGATATAAAGTAATTGTTTAGAGTGGAGACAGTTAGAGGAATTCAACATAAGTTATGTATGTTTCTGCAGCAGACATCTGGTACCTTTATTGCATTTTCCTTGATACATGCTCACAGTGATGGTTTCTGACTTTTCCCCCCCCAGAAATTCCCTTTAGAAAAAGATCCATTCTAAAGATTGATTTGGAAGTTGGGAATAAGACTTTGGCTGATTTTGGGTGACTGTTTTCTTTCCAGGCATCCAGGGGAAAATACTTCTGGTTTCTGCAACCACAGAAGGTAGCAAAACAGCGTTCCCTTTGCTTGAGCTTTTAAGTAGTGTTTAATTACCATTACTTTTTTAATAATAAGAAGTAAATATCAGAAATCATTGCTTTGAAACCTTATGTAATAAATTACTTTCTACTTTAAATATCTGCATACCAAAACTGTTGAGTAATTTAGTGGTCTTAATGTCATCGATGCTTTTATTTTTTAATTTGAATAATATATTCTGTGCAGCTGAGAATTTTGTCACCCAGCCTTTTTTTTTCCATGAGGTTCTTGTCCAATATTCCCCCATCTGTCGCTACATCATTGTCCACTTTGTAACGACAGGTGTTGATAATGGGACAGTTAGTATCATGAAATACTAAGATGCTGAGGATCCCATTATTTTTTGAACAGGTCGTGCAAAGTTGAACAGCCATAGTGCTGTAACTGTTCTGTAACAAAAGATCTGGTCATATTAAATTTCTGGAATGGTATTTACATTATAAAATTACTTTTCCTACTCCTTTTAAGCTTTGGGACTGAATGGAGCTTTCTGCCAGGAGTGCTGTCTTTTAAGGTACCAACAGCTTGCTTTTCTCACAGTGTGCTTTTACTGCTTGATGAGATCATTCTTTTATGTATATATACATATTTTTGCTTCTATAGTCTAATACATTCTTTAAAAAATAATAAGAAGAAAAGCTTATACTGATGCTTAGACCAGGGGTAGGTTCTCTTTAAGAGAGACTCTGTCCTTGGACAAACGTTTTATTTTTCAGTCGTCTTCTCTGTCCACTCAGGATCATAAATTTTAATGCCTTTTTCATTGCTACAAAGCACAAATCTCTTTTCAGGAAGAAAAAGTTTTTTTGTTAAAAGTAAATGCTCAGTGATGGGGATGCTATTCTTTCAATTTTAATTCATAGAACTCATAGCTATGACTGAGCAGAGAACCAAACAGACCTTCTGGGTAGCATTTAGAAGCACTTTGAACTTCTGATCTTTTTTTCAGTGTGTGTCCAGACACATGCAGGATGAAATAAGAGCAGTGCTGTCACCTTTCCCATAATCCAGTTAGAGGAAGACAAGTTAATAGGTGTTTTCATTAAGTAAGTGTGAGCAGTGACAGTGGGTATCTTTACTTGTGGTTTCTGGTGATTCTGTGTTGTTCACCTGATTTAATTCTAACCCTTCTAAGTGTATGGGTTATTCAGGTAATTCATTACTATTTCCTCCCCTCTGTCTGAGAATCCAAATGCTGTTCTGTTTCAGTAATATTCTGTAGGGAATAATTGGCTCAGAGATGCCTTATTTCCCAGTACAACTTGAAACATGAGGTTTTAGGCTGGAAAGCCTCTAGGCAGGGGGAAATTATCATTTTGCTGCATGGATTCACCTATTGTACGTACAAAGTCTCACTCCTGAGTTCCTTTAGTATGTGGGATTGCTTTTTTTTCAATCTGATGGGTCTTGCTGTTTTGAGGTTTCCTTTATGTTTAACACAGAGTGCTAAAGGAGTCAATAAAATAACATCTAGATGGCAGAAACAGCAGAATTGCTACAGGACTTCACTCTTTTTATTGCATTTCATGCTTCATTTCCTTTTCTCCTCCTTAGTATGAAGCCTGACATCTACTGGGTAGGAATGAATGCAGAATAGGTATTTTTTTCCTTTCTTAATGTCTTAATGTGTTACCTTTCTTATTTGTAATTTTGAAATAGCACATGAGATTAATGGTTATTGTATAAGTGAAGAAAATGCTTCTCTTTAATGGAAGTTGTTTGCTACAAAGCAGTTCTCTGTATCTGTGGAAAGTGGCTCTTTGTCCTTCAGAAGTCTGGAGGTGTTCTGTGGGCTCCTTACCTAACTGTAGCACATCCAAGTACTACCTTTCTGTTTTATACACAAGTCTCCTGTTTCTGCTCTCTTCATTGAGAGGTACTGTTTAATAAGACTAACTTAATCAGAATGCTGTGTTTTCTTAAAGTACTGGTATTGATTCTAAAACTAGTATTTTAAACCCAATGTCTGTATTTAAATACTAATCTTCTCTTGTGAGAAGCTAGTTTATCTCTTTCTTGAGGTCAAAGTATGGTTTGTAAATCACTGCATTACTTTGGGTGGCTGGTGAGACTGAGACCTACACCATGCTGTGGGTACTGTAACCCTTTGTTATGATCCCAGCCTTGGTATCAAAGTGCTGGATACTTTTCAAGTCAGAGTGGTTTGTGCCCTCTGGTGTGAGACCATGTGGAAACCTCACAATACAGATGTGTAATGGCTCATTTGTTTTGTGAGCTGTGTAGTAATAATCTTCCTTTCTATCTGTTTTTTCCCTTTATTTTCTGTGTTGGGGAAGGCAGTTTGGTGGTTCGGTTCTGAGTTTTTCTGTTTCTTTAAGTGTGTTTGGTACTGATTTATTTTTGTATTTATTTGGTAAAACGTTCTTAATTGCAACTGGATTACAGTACCTTTTATTTTGCATTAGCATGTGCCCATACAGTAAAAAACAAGTCCTACAGCAAGAGTTACAGATTTTGTTTATTGTGAAACTGTCATATAGATCTGTACAAAACCTGTGGAATGAACTGCTCTCTGTTCAGGTGTTAAGAGAGACGTACAGGGTTTTGGCTTCATTTGCTTATGAAAGTTTGAAGGCATTTACCTGCCAGGAAAAAGATTCATACCAAGGAGTCCACAGAGCTGGGATTCTTGCCTTCATAATCAAAACACATTTGTTTTAAATGTTGACCATAGTATGTACAGGGAGAAGTACATAGCTAGCAGGAGGGGTTTAAAAATAGGATTGTCCAACTTCTACAGTGTCCTTACTTTCAAGCTTTCAACAACTGACCGAAATATGCTGCGAATCACAAGAAAATCATATAATAGTGGCTTACCTATTGTCTCACATCCTGATGTACTGCAAGGAAATGAAGCAAAAGAGAAGAAACATTTCTTTTCATTGCTGGAAAGTCAGCATTTGAAGGACAGTGTTTCTTGCTGGCTCTGAGTAGTGGAGGCTGGAAGAATATTTCTGTAGACAAATTCAATATGTTGAGACGTTGAAGTGTAATGAAATTTGAGATCAAGTTCTTTGATTTTTATTGATGCAGTACTTATCTTGGTAAAGGAATGCAGTATTATCATGGGATGTTTGCTATGTAAAACATTCTGAATATTTGAAAGTACGTTTTGTAAGAAAAAAATGTTTGACAGATTGCCTTTCTTACTATGCAGTGAAAGCAGAAATTAGGCTTCAGGTTTTGTAGTAGTTATTGCATTGGAAGCATTGTTCACAAAGCTGTCTCCTAGATTTTCATGGTAATTATAGCTAATTGCTCACAAGCTTTACAGTGACTATCAAAATATTACTTGTGAACTACAGAACTTGATGTCCCAAAGGGAGATACTCAGAATCAAGATGTTCCTGAGCAAGCTGATCTAGCTGTCCATGCTTTGAGCAGAGATTGGACCGAGTGATCTCCAGGGCTCTCTTCCAATCTCAGGTATTAGGCACTTCTGTGAACCCAGGTGCCACTTGAACTCAACCCTAAAACTTCTGTTATTTTTAAGTCCAGAAGTACTTGTGCAAAATTATTTAAATTTGCAAGTTGGCTTGGGGCTGTATTTCAGAACTTCATGATTTCAGTTGAGGCTTTTGATAGTTTTCCATCAAAATGCATTACGTTAATGCATCAGAGTACGTTAATGCATTAATAAAGATGTAAATTCTCCCATACAGTAATTGATACTGACTACAATTCTTAAACATACTAATTTGACACTGTGTTTTTGCTGTGGAACACGCTCATGTTTTAAATCCTCAAACCAAGCGGAAAAATTAATTAATACATGGAAACTTTGCAAGCTTAACTAACTTGGTAATTTTTCCTGAATATTAAAACTAAGAAATCTTTCAGTGCCTAGAAATATGATTCTTAACATTCTTTAAGGAAGAACATATTCATCGTGAAATACCCAAATTGTAAAGCTCTCTTGGAATTGCTGAAAGTGAGGGACTGCTGGGTTTTTTTGACACTGTAAGTACAGAACAGTTCAATAGCTTATGTACTGTGAGGGTGACAGAGCACTGGAGAATGCTAGCCACAGTGGTTGTGGAGTCTTCTGTTCAAAACCCACATGGATGCTTTCACCTGCAACATGCTGTAGGGAGCCTGCTTTAGCGGACAGGTTGTGTCTCAAGGCATTCTGCCTTACCTGCTGCATCCCGTGTGGGTTGGGAACAACTGAAATCATCATAGCCACAGTAAAAATAAACAGGCATGGTAAGCACTTGAAGAAAATCCCTGCAGCAATGGTTAAATTTTTGAAAATAGTTGGAGCACATCCTGAAAACTGATACAAGCACGTTATTTGCTTATCTCAACAAGTTGGAAACTTTACGTGCCTGTGGACAAGTGATCGGTATTTCATACGAACACAAATGTTTGTGGGGTGAGTTTTTGTTTACTGCACATGTGTATTTCAAGCTCACCAAAGAAACTGAAGAAAGCTTACTTAAGTTGAGTCTGGAAGTCTTAGGTTTGTACTCCTGTCCTGATGGTCTGATGACCTCAGCCAGTGATGTACTGTGTGGTGTAAGAGATTTATGTTTGTATAGCTCTGTTCACTTGAGACTTTAGCATGTTTTACAGCACATCAAATCCACAATTCCACTGTAGAATGTACCTGCTCACAAAATAGAAACTGAGCCAGAAAGCTCCCAACCCCAAGGAAGTTCTGACTCTACCTTTTTGAGAAGAAACTACTTTGGAGTGCTGTATTTTATCTTTCTGCTTTTCCTGCAAGGACTACTGTTTAGAAAGGATATTAGTATGCTGGAGAGAAACGTGACCCCCCAGTCCTTGCTCTACTTGCTAACTGGATGCTAATGTTTGTGGAAAGGAGTATCTGATGTCATCTGTCCAGAATGCATCACAAATGCGTTGTTCAGCAAGGAGAAGAGAGCAGAGTGTCTGACAATTTTCACTTGGATTTTTTAGACATTCTGTGGCCATTGTTGTGAAACGGTAATCAGGTTCAAAATGGTCTCTTATGGTAAGTAACAGTGAGGTAGAGAAAGGAGCAAAACCAACAGAAAAAGTGGAAAGGGAGGCAAAAACCTCCCCAGACCAGTAAGCTCATGAGCATATAGTTCACGTCTTTGTGTGTAGACAATGGATCGATGCTTCAATAGCAGAAACAGTTACAATATATTCTGCAAGATTTTAGAAGTCCCTAGGAAATGTCTCTTGCAAAGATACATGAGGTAGCTTGCATTCTGTTGGGAATTTTATACACCCTCATACTGCTTGTTCTATTAGTATAGTATACAGACAAATTCAGGAATGTAGGAATGTTCCATCCCACTATTGCTATAGGCAACTGCAGAGTTTAATACTTAAGTTAGATCCTTAACTATTCGTTTGTTTTAAATTAGGGATTTTTGCTCCAATTCATTTTTTAGGATCAGGAATAATCATATAATCACTTAGATTGGAATTCTAAAACCTTTCATGCCTATCAATCACTCATCTTTTGGTTTTCAGGTTAAAATTCAATGAGAGGGATACCAAGTATTATTTTTACAGTACTGTTTTGCTTCTGAAATTTAATTCCAGTAACACTGGAAGCATCTGTGTCTTCTTCAGTCTTCCCTTTATCAAGCGGAGTTGTCAGTTTCTTTGTCTCCTCTTTTTCATCTTTAGCATAGCATAGGTGGCCATTCTTAAGCAGGGTGCTGAATGAGATAGACCCAGAGGTTCCTTCCAACATCAGCCACCCTATCTGTTCAGTGGTATGTCAGGAAAATAAAAAATAACACTGCATGAGTGTGAGGAACTGAGTCCTAGGTGGGCTTGATAAATCTGTGTGAAGGAGTAAGTGGTCTGGAGTTGGGGAAAGAAGAATGAGGATTGTGGAAAATTGATCTGGCTTAAATTGAGCTGTGATTTTGGCTCAGCTGCTTATGAAACTGTGGCCAAAGACAGTGGTGGTAACCTTTTCCATGGCTGCATTAATATTTTCTTCATAGCAAAAGAAGATGCTTGTCTCTTCCGGATGTTAGTGTCCCTAGTGCTGTAGTTGCGTGATCTTTTATTTGTGGTATTGAACAGCATCCTTCCTTTTTGGTTCTCATCATCAGTTTTAGTGCTCACTCATCCTCTGGTTGCAGTGCTTCATTACAGTTCTGTAGTTTCTTTAGCAGTTTCTTTAGCAGTTGCTTTAAGGGAGCATTAAATAACACTTGTACCCTAAGCTGATCTTTGAGGGAAGGGAGTAGCCTTCATCAAGATGAGCAGTTCCTTTTTTCACATTTTTCCAGCAGGAGCTGCTACTGAAATATTTAGCTGAAGTTCAGATTAACCAGCTTTGCACTGGTTACCTTGCTGAATTAGTTCCATAACATTGTGAAATTGTGAATAGCTTAGTGAAATTGTTTTCTTCCAAACATCTGTATTTTAATTACTGTTTTCTGTAAAAAATGTTTTTAAGCTTTACATGCTTTTGATACCATGTTGGCTTTTGAAATGGCCCAGCTGCTTTATTTCTCTGCCCTAAGTACAGCTTCAGGCAGTATTTATTCTGTTATTCTAGGCTGCCCTTTTCCAGTCAAGCAGCACCAAGGTTAGTGTTATTTAAAATCCTAGCTAATGCACTTACCTTTTCTTTTCCAGCTCTTTTATTATTCTGGAGTGAAGGCAGATCTGTTGAACAATTTTTTCCTTGTCTTTGTTTCTTTTAATCAGCTACACTTCACTCTGCAAATTTATATAGCTGCAGCTTGAGGAAGAGAAAGAAATGCTCTTACGATGGTCTTCTTTTTTTTTCATTTAAGTGATGGATGAGTTGTACAGTTCAGTAGCTGTCTTCTCTCATCCAGTTTGTTTGAAACTTCCCTGACTAGCAAACTTTGGTCTAAGTTTCTTATCAAGTGTGACATTCAAGCACACGCTGCAGTTCAATAAAAGCATAATATAACCGTGTTTAATTGCATTCCTTGGACAGGAGTCAGTCAAAAGTGGGCTGAATACCTTTCCTCCTGTTTGCATGAAAACTGGATGAAGATGTTACTGTGATGGAGTGGGTGGCCCAGCTGGCTTCTGGGCCCCTGTGAGCATGATGGATAGTGGTCAGCATTTGTGCGATCTTTAATCTGGAATTGGTACTGAGGACCTGAGAAATTGCATACTCTTAAGTGGTTTGGGTTGTTGGTTTAATATTTCTAGCTTGCTAGGCGTTGCTTTTCTATATACCTTAGAAGCGTATGTGGCCTCTAATATTATAAATTAATAATACCATAGACAGTCCCAGTAATATGAGCATATACAGATTTAATGTACTGATGCCAGATTTGTCATATCATTTTACCAGTGTGAAGTTCCTTAAATGGGAAAAAAAAAATCCATGATTTTAACTTTCCTTTTTATAAATAGGATATTTATTTGAAGGTCAAATTAGAATATTTATTCAGGCCTTTGTTAAAGTGAAAATACAGATGCAAAAGTGTGTAATGCATTGCTCTACAGAGACTCTTCTTGTGCTCTGTCTAGCTCACACTCATGCTCTTTCTTACAGTTGTTGCATTTTTGTTGTTAAAAGAGAGCCAACTGAAAATGAA
Organism: Odontophorus gujanensis; assembly: GCA_013399175.1. NCBI lineage: Eukaryota > Metazoa > Chordata > Aves > Galliformes > Odontophoridae > Odontophorus > Odontophorus gujanensis. The sequence continues at coordinate 432,269 of VXAB01001449.1, read as the reverse complement.
CAGTGAGGAAGGGCGGAAGAGGAGCTGGGAGCCAGATGTTACTGCAGGCTGTCTACTGAATTCTTATTACTGTAATGCAATTCACAGAAGATGAAGTTCTTGTTGAATCTCTCATCTCACTGCTTATGGTAGAAAACGTTCATAAGGAGTGCATCCAGGTGGAGCTCAGGGTCAGCTAACGTCTGTGCCCAGCATGTTGTTTCAGGGTAAACTCACAGTGTTGAAGTCTCAACTTCTGCAGGACTTTGCTGGCACTGACTCACTGCTAGTGCCTCGATTCAGTGCTATAACTAATGGAGCCTGAGGAAGAATCGTAAGTTAAATATGTATGTACGTACAAGTGAGACAGTAGGTTTTGGTGGGTGAAGTTTTAGTCTGTGTGGTTAAAAAATGACCTGGTCAGAACTTGCCTCCAATTACTGGGGCAGTGTGACTACATTCACACTTTTTGTTTTGTGTGTTTTTCATTATTCTGTTGCTCTTTTTCCCTGATATTTTTGCTAAGTGTTTAAATCCCGTGCCCCTAAGTAGACAGTATACTATTAAAAAAAGAAAAAACTGCACTAAAGGTAAAAGACAAGAAGGGAAGAACCCATATAGAGTTATATCTTTGTGTCATGTTTTTGCAAACTTGAGTAGTTCACGTGTGAGCACTGGCAAGGTAGATGGTGGAAGATAGAGGTGTTCTCAGAAGTTTCTTCTCAAGACTTGTGTGTGGTGGCAGAGGATCCCTACTGCAGGATGCAATCTAGGGCTCAACTTGCAGTCTGATGTGTACTTTAAGCCAGCATAGCTCACCAGTATGAGGTCTTCCCCTCCCTTTCTGGCATTTGCAGAGTTTTTATTTAATCTTGTGCTTTGCTAAACTGGTAAATCTTCCAGTGATGTGTCTGCTGGGACATTGTAAAAAAATATATTCCTTCGTAGGGCCTTGGAATGGACAGAAAATGAAATCTCAGAGCTGTATGTAATGGCAGAAATGATTGCATTGCTCAGATTGTGTTAATGCTTAAATGATTATATGCACTTTCACTTTATAGTTGTTTAATTCTTCCAGCTGGATCTTGACAAATTACCATAGAAATAACCAATAATTATCTGATCTATAAAAAGAGAAATCATTTGATCTTTTTCCAGTTATTACTGAGTAATTAAATGATAAATTACCCACATGTATACTAATCTACATATAAAAAAACAGTACCTAAGATTGCAAGGCTCTTTTAATTTGGCTCCATATAAGTTAACTGTGGACTGATGTTAAAAAATTTTAACACAGGCATAGTGAAAAATGTGCAGTATTAGGAAAGGGAGGAGCTGAGAGATTCATTTCTGTGCTTTGTAATTGCCAACTAGGTTTGCAATTTCAATGGCAAAATAAGCTTGACTGTGAAAGGCACATATTAATAGCTTTAACTTTATTATTCTATACATATAAGAATATCAGTTTCTTTAAGAAACCCTAGTTTGGATTAGGGAATTGTTACATTCCTACGTACAGTGCTTTGAGTCTGTCTCCTTCATTTCTAAACCAGTGAACGTTTTTCTTAAATGGATCATAGTTTAGGGTATGATCTTTCATAAGCAAGAAAAATATTTAAGTTTTGAACAGACTGAAATTAGCATGTGGCTTCAACACAAGACTTGAGTTCAATTTAGTTCTGATCTTCGATTTAGCTATCATCCAGTTCCTCCTGTGAACACCTTGATTCTGCAGACCCTTGGCTGCTGTTGCTAGCTGTAAATGGAGTTTCAGGATCTTTTTTGTCAAGTTTGACAGTTGCAATGAAGTCCGGAAAGACTTGTTTTGGTTGTCCACAAGTACTGTTGTCATATTCTTCAGGTAAGCAATAAAGATGAGTTTAAGTAAATAAGCATGTTTTTCTTGCATCCATACTACATATATCTTCTTGTTTTGATGTTTTTGAACTTTATTATTACATTAGAAGTATTCCCAAGCCAAACGCTTATGTATTTCCTTCAGAGTGTTTGTCAAAGTTGACCTTTCTGATTTGGTGGAAGGAGAAAAATCCAACATAGCTGTGCATAAAAAACTAAGCGCAAATTGAGTTTTTCAGGTTGAACCAGAACTTAGGTGCAGGGGAAAAACGGTCTGTCTCCTGCTGTGATGTCTGAAAGGCAAAATCCCTGCTCAAGTGCCGTATGTATAATAACATGGAAATGTTGTTGTAATCTAGTTTTAATGAAGCATTGTTCAAATATCATGGTGTATAAGTCTGTTCTTGCAGTGTGCTTCAGTTCCGTATACAATAATGCCATTACTGACTCCACACCACAAGTAGGCATAAAAATTGAGCTACTCTGTAGGATGGCACCTCTCCCACAGCTTACTGTTTCTGCTGGTCATTCTCTAACAGTCTGAAAATAATAGAAGCACTGAGGACACTGCTATGACTTTCCTATTTAATAGGCTTTGCATCCGAAGCTCCCAGCAAGAGACTTTTTCATAAAGCTGTGTTTTCTATGGATATACTTCCTGCTGATGACTGCAATCCTTCTGAGTGCTAGTAGTTTTTTTTTCCAGTTTTTAAGTGCTGAAAATAGCTTGATATTCACTAATGATATGTTAGAGATTTGCATTGGCACCTCAGTTCTTCAACTCCTGTTCACTTGTATCTTCTAAAGTAATGAAAATGTAGAACATAAGAAATCCTTTCACTTCCATGTTAATGGAAAAAAACAGAAGGCTTTTGACTGTCTTTCAAATGGCAAAATAAAAGTTTGGGGAAAAAACATACCCAACAACAACCAGGAAGTTTTGGTTCCATTGCGGAATGTGAAATTTCTTCAGGGGAGGATGTTGGTACTGAAAAGCTTTTTTCCCTTTATCTGAACAAATGATACTCTTTCAAGGTACTTTTTTCAAGGTGTGAAATTAAGTATAGTGAAAAATCCGCTTCCTTTTCATGTTGGTACAGAAGTGGAGCGTGGCATTGCTATTTCTGTAGTACAATGAGATGATTACTAGCTATGGGAAGGCCTTGTTAAACTAAAAGCACTTAGGAATGGTAGCCTCGCTTTTGATAATTGGAGAGATCACCTGTAAGATTTAGTCTATAATCAGTTAATGTTTTCAGCTAGTAAATGGAGATGTGTATGATGTGAAAAATGTCTATGCTCCTCAAACTGTTGAGGAGGCACAGCACCTGTGGGATAGCAGGAGCTTCAGGAAAACCTTATTCGTTCTTCCTCAACTGCTCGTGATTCCTTTCACTGTTGGGAAGGACTGGTTTGTCTTGTGTTCCTGAAGAGAAAAACTATTCTTACCTTCTACCAAAAAGGCAGATTTTTTTGGCTGTGGGATTCTTCATCTGGCTTCCTCTGCTTCTATTCAGGCTCTGCTGGCAGTCCTGTCGAGGCTCTGTCTGCTCTGACAGTTCTCTCGTTGGCAATATTTGTCTCATTTTATCAACTTCAATAACCGTATTCACTTTTAAATTTGATACATCTATAACATGGAGTGATTCTGAATCAAGTCAACTTCATGAATCAGGATTAAGGTGATATTGAGTGTAAACAATGGTATTTAATGCAGAATTTTTAGAATACACCTAGCTGTCATCAATCCAGTAGTGACATGCTCCATTGAGCACTGACAGGCTAAGAACTAGATGGCTGCTCACGTACTGCTGTGCTGAAGTAAGTTAATATCTTACAGAATTGCTGCGTTAGTAGAAGAAATTGAGGAACAGAGCACTTCTTCACCACTTCTTTTTCTTACAGGTAAGGGCATTTGAGGAAAGAAGGCAACTCATGAGTAATGATTCTACAATTAAAAATGTGAATTGGAGGTTGAAATGACAGATTTATTTCCAGTCTAGGAGTTGTGATGATAATTTTGTTTTTTCTATTCTAACTGTAAATGAAAGAATGCTGGATAAACAAGTAAAGATGATTGCTGTCTGTTAGAGTGATAGAGGAGGTGCAGGGGAGAGGCAATGAGAAGGGCTGGTAACTGTGGCTCTTTAGAAGAGAGCATGCATTTGTCTTGTGGAAAAAGCCCTTCTGCTGTACTTGTGAGTGGATTATTGCTTTGTCCTGGGGAAGCTTCTAGGCAGAAATATTAGGGACATTTGGAAAAAATACACTTTTCCTCACGTGTCCTTGCCTGAAGGATTCTGTAGCATTCTTCTTGCTGGTTGCCTGGGTGTTCAGAGCTTCTCTGAGAAAGTATGTGATACTCTCACAAGTTTGAAAACTCCACTGATGTAGCTAAGTGTAAGTGAATGCAGTTAGTTGAGAAACAGAATCTTAGTGACACTGAATACTGTGACCCAGACACCATTTAATTGGTCATATTGCCACAGTCATCATCTTAGCTAAGATGCTAGCTTCATTTTCAGGTTAACTGAACCAGAAATATCTCTGTGGCTTTTCAGATGAAGTCATTGAATCTATTAAGATTTCTAAGTTCCTGCAGCCCACGGCTGAGATATTGACTCTGCACATTGTAGTTGTAAAATACTGTTTTGTGTTGTCTGTGATTGGTTTAACTAGTTATTTAATTTAAGATCTACACATTTTTTTTTTAAATGGTTCATATGGGAATAAAAGTGGGAGTCAGCTGCAGGTTATGTATGGGCTTTGAAACTGGGATAGTGAGACTTAAATATTCAGGCTACCTAAAGAATTTTGTAAGGACCCTAGAAGTGAAATGAGTACTCTTCATCCTGGTAGTAGCAAGGTGGAGGTAGTAGAGTGGCAGTAACCAGGAGAGCTGACAGCTCAGCACAGTACAGAGTGACTTGATGTAAGTTAGGGTAGAAGAGTTGGCTTCCAGAATTGCTGTCCAGATGTCAGCTCATCTGGAACCTGTCATAGTTTGTGTAGTCTGTGAGATCAGTCTTTCTGCCTGTCTTACAGTCCGCTTTCCCGACAGTGTTTAGAAAACAGTGTCTTTGTGGGTAATACTTTGTTATTTGTGTGGACTGTTACAGTGTAAGCTAAAATAAGTGCAGCAGGGAGATACAAAATTGCTGTTGCTTTGTTGTGTTTGTTTTCTTGCATCCTCTTGGAGCCAGCTCACCTGCAGAGGCTGTTTTACCTACGGCTTCTGTGTCACTGAAGACGGTAGTACAGGTCTAGGGCTGAGTTGGAGACTCAAACTCCTTATACCTCTATTTATATGTGTGCTGGAATATATGTTGAATATGATATTTGATTTGTAGGAGATTGATCTTGCTCTGCACGTGTATACAAGGATAACGCAATCTATTACAGTATTATAATACTGAAGTTTTCAGTGTAGTATTTCTTGCTAGGTTCCTTAGAAATAGTAGTCATGAATAATGGCTGTTTAATCACCTACTTCTTGGCAGCTATTTCAACAGAAGACTTAGCAGCATAATGTAATCATCTGAGTTTGTCATACTCACTTTACAGGTGCTAAAGAAACTGATGCTGTATTTTATCAACAGCACCAACTGGCACACGGTTATCTCCTTTTGAATGTATGTGAAACTCCTCAGAAGCTGGAAAAAAGGATATATCCTTAAGCATAAGGGGTGGCTCAAGATTTGAACCTCTCATATTAGTTATTTACCAATAGTAGAGTTAAGACATGTTGGTGGCTAAATGAGGAGAGGCCTGTGTCAGTGATATTTCTGGGGGCTTTAGGAAGAAGTGCTACTAAAATTCTCTAGGTTATCTTTGTAGATTTAGTGTCTATCTCCATTTTGACTTAAACTACTGACATAAGGTGGCTTTTTTATTAATATGCAATTGCCCGTGGGGAACCAGTACACATTAAATTGTCACCTGCACGTGCAGTAATTATGGTTGTGAGCATCCAAGGACAGTGAGTGTGTAATATCTTAATTAGTGCAGGATAATACAATTTTAGTTACATATCAGATGTTAATTTTTCTTTTTATTTTCATGTAATTAATATTAGTATAGTTTTTTGGTAGTACATTGCTTTATTAATGCATGCTTTGTTGGGATAGGAAAATGCAGAATCTGAAAGTCTAATCAATTAAAAACATTGTTTCACATGGTAGGCTGCTTATTTGACTATCACTTAGATACTCACCCAGGAAAAAAAATTGTCATGCATGAGAACGAATAAAATAGTTTCTGCACTGCATAACCTTGGTTTCGTCTTTCTCATTAACTTCTGTGGTATACCAAGGTTTGTTGTCTGAATCTCCAGTTTGTTTTTCTCTGGTAAATTCCAGTTCATGTACATGTTAATGTTATCTCAGAGCCAACCTGTGTGCTGAATCTTAATGATACTCTACTGCTTTTCCAGTAAAACAACTGAATTGCATGGGATGGAGTTCTACCAAATGTGTTTACAAGTCTGTGTGGTCACTCTGTAGAAATGAGAAGTGATTTTCATGTATTTTGACGTGTAGTTTAGAGTAACCGCACTCCAGGCAATTAAATATATGTCTAGAAATTTCAGCTAAGTAGTGCAGCTAGCAATAGATTAGAATAAGAGCATATGCCAAGCTGAAAGGGACCTGCAAGGATCATCGAGTCCGAATCCTGTCCCCATTCTGGACCTCCCCAAACCTGGTGTTTGTGAGCATTGCCCAAACACTTCTTGAGCTTTGACAGCTCAGCCCTGGGCAGCCTGTTCCATGCCCACTGCCCTCTGGCACAGAACCTTTTCTTAACGTCCAGCCTGACCCTCTTCTGGTGCAGTTTCATGCTGTTGCTTTGGGACCAAGCCAAGGCTTTTACCTTGTGTTGCTTGTTCCTCATGCTGTGTGCAGCAGTGGAGAAACGTTTCAAGTGTGTGTTATTGTACCCAGCACCTTGTGTAGAGGTCTGAAGGATCTCACTCCCATTTAGTCCCTCAGATTTTGGTATACTGTCCTGCAGTTTAACACTGGTGAGCCGGGTATTATCCCTTCCCCCTGTTGGATCTTATGCACCCTTCCTCTGCCCTCCAAACTATGGCAACTTTCAGACCATAAGCCCCACATCCTCCATACAGTGATGTTTTGGTCATTGTGGGATGCTATTACTCCCATGGCTTTCTGATGTCCCAGGCCACCTTATTACCTTTTTGCTTCAAGCCTTACAAATAGGGGGATCCTGCAGCCAGAAAACCAGCTGTGAGGTGGCCTGATACTCAGATAACAGAGGTTTCTTTTAAAGAGGACCATTACTGGAGTGTCCCACCGTTGGGGGTGTGCATTGGGGAGCTTCCTCAGGTGAAGGAGGATGGATTCTTTTCCAGCAAAAAATTCTCCAGCTTTGTGGGAGTAGCAGCAGTATGGAGCTGATGGACTTTTGCCATCTTAGATGGCAGTGTCATGCCGGTGGAGGTGGATCTGCATCCAGAAGAAGAATGGATTTATTTCTATTCAGGCTGGGCAGGCACCATAACATTGCACATTCCTGGAGATATCACCCCATTCACCAGGGGCTCTCAATTTCCATCTGGAAGGGCCAGTTCATCACTGAGCATGTGACCATCATCCTGGCATTCCCCATTCCCTGGCAGCTCCCTGCTGCCTCCAGGCAGTGTCAGTAAGCTGTAGGCAGCTGTTCCTTGGGAGAAGCAGAAGGCTGCAGTTTGTATAGCAAGAAGGGCTGAAGTTTAACATCAAGGTCTATTCCAGTTGCTTCTTTATGACTTATTTCAGGGTTGGACAGTAAACAATTTAAAAGAATGATACAAAAGAATTAAAAGAAATAAAATAGTAGTACCACTAAGTATCTCCTGTTTTTTGGTACCTTAGTGTGTGCATGAGGACTCCTGTGTCTCTTCCCTGTTCTCTAGTATGGGAGTAACTTTATCCCATGAAGTCATTGTCCAGTCCAGGTCTCAGGGCTTGGTAGGGGCATGCTGTGTACATTTAGGGGAACCTGCGTGAAAGTAGTTAGCTTGAATACCAGCAGCATGAGGTTTAACTCAGGATAAATGTCTGAATGTTGAGCATTTTCTTGGGTAACCTACCATGAATTTTTGCTTTACGGGTCTGCTGATCTCTGAGCTGCCAAAGCAAAATTACCAGTTGTGCAATCAAGTTTAAGACCAGCCCCAGCACTTTGATTTAATGTTGTGATCACAGCAATCTTCTTATAGGAGTCTGGATCCTAGTGTTGTTTGCTACTTGTTGTGGAAAGGTATGGCATCAGACAGAACTGCAGTTCTTTGTGTCCTGGGTGATTATCGAGATGCTGTGATGTTTTTCTGAGTTTCACTGCAGTGGTATTTAACTGTAATCTATGGCATAAAATCCTCACCAAGTTGAAAGATCAGAAAGAAGGCACTGTTGTTAGCAGGACAAAGCAAGTCTCAACTGTGCGTGCCACCTCCATCTGTTGATGCTATCCCTCCCAAGTACTGCATTCCTGCTGGCTCCATTTTTCACCTTGGTGTTATACTCTTATCACAGTGAACCATCTTTCGTGGTTCTCCTAATGTGCCTTAAACATTTGCAGTACTTTGAAGCTCCTTTATCTCCTAGGTCCCCATCTTCATCCTTGGCTTATCAGCATTCCATTTGCGTGCTGATAATGGTTGTTTCACTTGCTTCACATGAGTCAGATTGTTTTAGTTTTCTGTAAGCTATTAAAAGGGTTTGGCATAGAAATTACTGTAGAAGAAGTACAGTTGTGCAGACTGGAGCCTCTAGCTCTTTATCATCCAAAGTTATGCTGGAGTTCACTGCTTTGCACAGCTCGTCACCTGATGGTTTCAGTTGGTGGAAACAGCTGCACTTTGCATTGAGTTCAAGGTGATTGAAAGAAGTATCTGTATCAGGGCACCTCCACCCTAATCCTGTCCAACTTCTGGGTAGGATAACAGAGATACAGGGACATTTGCACTGGAATGTCCTTTCTCAGAGAGAAACCATCGCTGCAGTGCGTATGTGCCAGCATATGTACATCCCTACCCTGTGAGTGTGTTAGGTATCTTAATACCAAGCATTCTAAGCAAATCTAAGCTGACAGCATTAAGGCCCCTGGTAAATCAGGCTGTATGAGAGCATTGAGTTTGGGGATAGCATGCATGGCTCTGGCTGTCAATTGTTCAGGGGGAGATTTCTGCCAGTTTCACAGTCTCTTGCATCATGTAATTAGCATGTGCATAATCTGTCTTTGATTTCAGTGGATACTTCTTGCAGTAATTACCGGAACTTGAGATGTACACAAGATATTAATCAAGAAGATGCAGGTATTGAATTTTGCTGAATTAAGGTAATCTGTTAATTGATTGAAGATGATTCACTGCAATTTGTGGTACTGAACTCTATATATGGTTCATAATGTTTCGCTGTTTCAATAATTTATGGCCGTGCCATTTTATCTTATATGAGAAATTGAGTAAAATGACCTCAGAAGGTTATTTTCTTGGTTGTATTTAGTACATAAGGGGGAAAAAGAAAGCAGAAAAAATTATCTGAAGTACTGCTCCACTATAGAAGTAATTTAGAACTTCAATAATATTTTCAGTTATTTGTGCTGTAAACAGGATGTAGGCAGGTACAGTCTGTGTAAGGAGATTCAGGCTTTTTACTACTTGGAATATTAATAAAACCTCTCAGAGTCCATTCCTGATTTTGAATAATGAATGAGCTATTTTCTTAGCTGTGTCTCACATACATACCCTCAAGTTATACACTTAAAAGCCTTAATTTTTAAGTCTTATACACTTAAAAGCCTGAAAGATTTTTTGCTTCTTAATGTCATAGTAGTTATGTTTTATGTGCCTGTATCCGTGCTTACACTGGTGTGTATTAATACTTAAAAAATGTCTGGAAGAGAAAGGTTGCTGCGTAGAAGGTGGGAATGCCATGTCCTTTGTTATTTCTTTCAGTGTGGCAGAGGTGCCAAATATAGCTGCAACAGAAACATCCTTTGCTTCTGTTCCCAGAACTGCCTTGAGAAGCAGTTCCTGTATTCTGCGCAGAGCTGCGTTTCTGGGATAGAGCTGCGGTACAAACCTACATTTTAGATTGCTGTAATCTTGTTGTCTGTGCCAGCTATAAGTCTAAATGTTCTCTGTGCTAAACATAGAAAAAATAATAGGACTTGTGAAATCAAATGAAACGCCTTTCGGACCAAGGTGGAGGTCTGAGAGGTGAAATAAGACACTTTGGAAGATGTACTGATAATTAATTTTCTTATCTGTGAAAACTGTGATGTAGCTTTATTCCTTTTGTCTCTTCAATTATATTTGAAAATTAATTTCTGCTACCTGTCTGCTTTTGCTAGTTTTTGTTCTGTGTCACTTCTCATTCATGAGCCGCATTGTGTGATTCAAGTTCTTGGTCAGGGTAATGTTCCCTTATGTTGTTCCTGTGGGATTCTTGAGGCGAAGATCCATACTGAGAGTTTAAGGGCAATCACTCATTTTTCTGGTAGCACAGCAAATAAGTGGTGGGGCCTGGACTGGGAATGGAAAAGAACATAGTACAGTTAGAATAATCTCTGCTAATGAAAAGTCAGGCCAGTGCACATAAAGGAGTTCCAGGCACAGAATCATAGGGGTTGGAAGAGGCTTCTGGAGATGATATAGTTCAGTCCCCTGCTAAAGCAGGTTCCTATAGTGGGTGGCACAGGAAAGCATCTGTGTGGCTTTTGAATTTCTCCAGTGAAGGGAACTCCACAACGTCTCTGGGCAGACTGTCCAGTAATTGGTTAACTTTTCTCTAGCTGCTTCATTTATCATATGGGGTAATACTCACCCCAGGCTTACTGGTCTCAAAGACACTTCATATTGCAGTTGTGTGTGTGTGTTTAGGTTTTTTTGGTGGTTTGTTGTGGGTTTTTTTTTGGGGGGGTGTCATGTCATGCAAAGTACCTGGCTCGTGTACAGGAAGAGAGTATTAGCTTTAATCTGGTTTATGATACAGTTTAAGAAATGCTGCTTATCTCTGCTTATTTGAGGGATTATATATTCTCTATTCTGAAATGTCAAGGGAAAGGTACCTTTGACATTGGCATTCATATTAATTATACCTAGCAGCTGTTGCAGTGGGGCTTCACTGTCTGCAGCCTAGCTGCCAGGGCATTCCCTTGATACTACACTCATAACATCTAATTGATAGCTGAAAACAGAGCTCTGCCAGGGCAGTCTCTGTGTCATAGGCCTAGAGTGAAGACACAGACCTACAGTAAATCTTTTCCATCAATGCACTTTTGAGTAACTGTTAATTAAATCTGATGTGACTTTGTTTACTAATCTGCCTCCAGGATCAATCAATACATTCCTCATCTTTCGCATATGAGTATTTCTTAGTGCTTAGAAAAAGGGTCTGCATTGATAGAGTATTTAACGTGGCTTGGGTTTTGCAGATGGAAGAGAATTCACTTCCATACTCCAAAGGGTTTCCAGCTTTATTTCAGATCTGAAATAATGAGTTAGGAGTAATATCAAGAGAGAAGAGTGGGAAAGAATGTAAAATAAGTTATGAATAATATGCACCTACGTATCTTTTTGGTGCAGTTGGTATGTTTTCTAACTATTGTTTAGGGAAATGAAAGCCTGACTCTGTGTCAAAGTGGATGCATTGCATAATAAATTTTGAGAAGCAGAATTCTGATTTTTTTTTTCCCCTGTTAAGATTAAAGAAGAATGTATTTAGGTAACAAGAGAAAAAGCAGGGCTTAATGAGGCTGTGGGTTTGATGCTGATCTAAGTCAGCATATTTCTGTTGAAGCCAGAGTTTTTGTTGAAACCAGTGTTTCTCTTGAAACCAGAACTATTGCAGTTCACATTAGCAGGGAGTCACTTTATTGTGGCCTTGGTGGACTTGATAGAGCCTGCCATGAGTCTGCAGGGAGAAGAATCATTATGAAGAGGTATGGTTGTTCAGCTTGCATGATCTTTCTTTGGCTTTCCTGCGAAGCTGGGTGTCACTGTGAATGTGAAGCCCTTGTGAGTGTTACAGTGCCCACCATCACTTTTTTCCTCCTCGAAAACCACACCTCTCAGTCTTTGTGTGATTTGCTCTTCATTTTACTGAGAGGATTCATTTATGATGATTAAGCCGCACTACAGAAAATGCATGAGTTGGAAATAAGTTTTAACTATCAATTATTGCTCAACAATTTGTGTCTAGAGAAGTAGATTACTACGTAGAAGAGAGACCTGTGGCTCAATTTATTGCTGCATATTCATTTACAGTGACAAGATAGTCCATGCTGGATGAGGTTTCCCGTTCAGTTGTGATGCAGGAGGCTTCAGAAGGCTTTGTGCTACGGCTGCTCCTAAATCAAGGTCTGTTGTGTTGGCTTGGATTACAAAGGGAAGAAGGAATTCAAGACACAAGCTATTTACTGTTGGGATAAGACATAATAAGCATAATAAGAGGTTGGTGGCATAAGGACAACTTGAATTCAGGGCTGCTGCCAGTTTGTGCTGAAGGCTGTTCTCCAGCAGGATGCTGCAACCTTACTCTTGATAGTGACATATAGTTCTCTTGCTGCTGGAAAAAGCCAGGTGTTCATGCAACTGGCATGCTCAGATAGATGCACTCCACAGTTCTGGCAAATGCTGCCTTCCCTGCAACCTAGCATGGATGTTGGTGGGGGTGTTTAATACTATTTTCTTAAGACAAAATTGTTTTGACCCCATCTGTTGGGGTCGAAGCCTTTGACATTGTCTTCATATCGCATTTAGCAGCTCCAGTTGCATTAAGAACATCTGTCTTCTGATGAAAGCTGGTGAGCTGCTGAGGTACCTCGCAGGTGGCAAGGTATTGTACTACATTAGGAAACTGCAGCCAAGCAGTGTGGAAAATACAACTGCAATAGCAAGGAGATGCACTGCCACCCCTCCTTCAGTGTCCTCTGGCAAGAACTGATCAAAACAACAGATAAATCTGAATTGGTCTTATGAAGGGTGTCCCTCTCTCCTATATCCTTTTTGTTGGTTATGGGATGGTGGCAATTTGTTCTTCTTCATCAGCTTCGGAGTACAATTGTCTGAGATCACTTTGATAAAAGGATAAAGAGGTGCTGCCAAAGCCTTGCCTGCAGATTGTGTCTGAGCATCAGCTCCCTGGATCCCAGAGACCACTGAAGTGTTTAATTTTAAAGAAGTGGGAAGCTTTTGCTCAGCTCAGTTCATGTCAGAAGCCAAAGCTGGGTTAACTGAGATCAAAGTCTAACTACTTAAAGTAGTATTTGCCTCATGGTATTTTAGAGAAAAGCATATCACATAATACAGAAATATCTTTCAGCCTTTCCATTTAGTTCAGCATGTATGACGAATCATATACAACAGAGAATTGGTATCCTTTAAATGTTTATATTAACCATATTCCCAAGTAGTTCAAAATTCTTCTAAGTTAAACCAGTACTAATGTATTAATTTAATTTTTGAGTGGTGAAATCACCACATTCAATGTATAAAATGGAGAAAAATAGGAAACCATTCATCTAAAGAAACCATTCATCTAAGAACAGTATTTATTACCCAGTTGCCATTTTCTTCTCAATACCTACCCGTGCTTAGCTCAAATTACTGCCTGTGTGAAGGAGCTGTTATGTTCTTTCCGTAAGTGCTATTTTACCTTGAGAACCTATCAGTTGGTTTTTACGTGAGTTTGTGATATGAAGGAAGTTGTTGTTTTTTATTTTTTTTTAAGGAAAAATGTCATTTTAAGATGGTATTAGCATGTTTTCATTGTTTTGAAAGAAAAAGTAGCACAGTCATTTTCAAATTGAAGTAATTTCGTTAAGAAATATTCAGTAATCAATTGTTCAGTATTTGGCTTTGCTGCATATCTACATTTTTCCATATTGAAGAAATGTATCCAGCGTTTTCAAGATGTGGTAAACCATGAGAGTTGCTAGGAAATCCTGCTCTCGGATGTTGCATGTTGGGTCATATCTGTGCATTGGGAAACCTCTGTGTTACGTTTGGAAACTTTCAGTGCATCCTGTCACTTCATGTTATGGCTTGCCATTTTTTTTTTCCCTTAAGTATAATCTCATTTTTTACTATTGTCTTGTTTTACTTCCCCTCAACTTAGAATCTTTTTTTCCTCTGTTTTCGTACTTCACCAAGGCCATTTTCAAAACAGTTGCCTAAGGCAACAGTTGTTAAGTATGTTTGTCCCAGCGCTAGGAATAAGGAACAGAACAGTGCAAGCTGCAGTGTATAAATTAATAGCCCTATTTTAGTGCATCTTCCCAGGAAATGTATCTGATACGCAGCTATGTGCCCTTTAAATGACTTTGTCTCTTTGCTTTGTTAGCGGTTGAAATCATGTAAGACTCAAACATAAGCCTAATTGAGAAGATAACAAATAGCAGTCAAGTTGGATTTTTTCATTGCTGTTTAGCTCCTGATTTTGTTTTTGCTGGGTTCTGAACTCTGGGAATCTGTTCTGAAATGTTCAGCTCCATAGCCACAGGGATGTGGCTCAAAGAGATCATTGTCTCTATTGGAGTGCAAACGTATGGAGTTAATATGCAGTGCACTGTCTCATCTACGTGCAAATTGTAACTCTCATCCAGTCCTGTTCCCCAGCTGAGTCTGAAGTGTTGACTTTTCCAGGAAGGCTATCCTTTTCTTTTTTTTTCCTTGATGTTAAAATCCTCATACTGAGAGGAGGTTTGTCACTTCAGGATGTTTATGTGAGCAATGCGAATCTGTTCTTTTGTGAAGCTGAGCAAACAAGTGTGGCATATGAATTTTAACTCTGACACGTAGGTGTCTTGCATGGTGCCTGGAAGTTTGCTAAGTGTTTGTCCTGTTTTTTAAAGAGGTTTCTGAAGCTGTGGTGTGTAACTCGATGTGTGTGCATCAACACCACGTAAAAAGATTGCCAAGACGTGTGATATTTGTATCTTGTCCAAACCTAAGAGAAGGTCATGTTGTAATAGTAATAAAACATCAGGATTCAGTGGAACGGCCACCACCAAATATGTGATTGAAAATGACTGATTATTCAGAACCACGGATCAACTGCCTGTGTGTTTCTGTTAGTCAAATCTTTTTAATTATTTAAATCTATGTACTTCTGCACAGTATCGTGGGTACTGAAGCACCTAGTGATCCTGCTGGGATTGTTTCCAATAGAGATTTTAAAGTGAATGTTTTAGGTTTAAAATATTTGGGTGATTCTTGAAGCAGTTTGAGTTTTCCATCATTAACTTAGCTTTGGCTTCTGATGTAATATGATGTCAATTTTTCCCTTTTACTGAATTGTGCATTAAGTGTAATATGTGCTTTTACTTTTCCTTAACAGATTCTTCACAGTTTAGACTGTGAACTCCTCAAGGCAGATACTTTTATATTTTCTTTATGTTTGGGGCAAAGTGGGGCATCAGAACTGAATAAATACGTAGAACAATGCTTATTAATATTTCAACTATGAGGAACTAAGATACAACACTTCTTTTGTAGGCAAGGATTAATGAGAGAACATCTGTACAGTGTTTTCAATATGTATGGTAGAATGTAAGTGCCAAGTATAACTATCACTTAGAGTTTGTTACGAGAAAGGGAGGTATTTATCAACATCTGTAGTGACCTGAAGATGAAACATGCACTCAGTGTTCTTTATATTTGGCACGTTGTCTTTATAGCAGCTCAATAGCTATACAGAAATGGTGTGCAAAGACAGTAGACCGCTGGAAATAAGTACTGTGAACAGAATGGTTCATGATCGCTCCAAATGGTGCGTAATGGAGCACTTGCAAGAGTGCTGGTTGTTTGGAGGTGTATTCTACAGGGTGGGGCTTTAGCAGGAGTGAAAATGGGATGCCAGCATCTCAAGATCTTGTAGCTGCCCAGCATTCCTGCCCTCACTAGTACCACCAGTGTGTGTTTGTAAGAGTTAAATAGCCTGAGAGAAGGCCTCCGAATCAGCCATAGGTCTGGTAGAGAAGACATGTTTACTCTTCAGTTTTATACTCTACTTTTGCGTATGGAGAAGGAACACAGTGGCATCCTCCACTGACATCAAAATGAAAAAGTTATTTTGGGATACCTTACTTAGTACGGGATGCAATCTGGGGGAAGAAAGCCCTTGTAAGTTGCACTTAACTGAACTGTGCTGCAGCCTTTCAATTGTGTCTGTAGATGTTGATGTAGCTCCACAGTATGTAGATAGAGGCTTCATCTAGGCTGTAGGAAGAGATCACCTTAAAGGCAGCAGATGTGGGGAAGATCCATTGCAGGAGTGAGGTAGTTTTGCACTATAAGCCTCCATAAACATTTGTTTGACAGTCTGTTGTTTTTGTGGTTTATGTATATGTACTTAGCAGAGTGCAGTCTGTATAAGCTAAAAGTGTCTTGCTTTTTTGTTAAAAGCATGTTACAGAGGTCTTACCATGATGGGCAAATGTGCCCATTCCCTGTTTTTTTTTGTCTCATGACTTTGCCCTTGGCTATTGAAGTCCAAACCACTTTTATGGTAGAGCTTATTGGGCAGCTTTACAGTGCTCCATAACTCTTTCCATGGTAGACTATTCTTTGCTTTTGCACGGATGATGTATTTTTCTTTTCAAAAGTTCTGTGATTCATCTTAGCTAGCATGCTAAGTGAGCTTCAAACCTTGCACCTGATCTCTTTTCTCTTGATTCAAGGGCATCTTCCACGCACGGAATATTACAGCAAAATATCTTTATCCTGGAAGAGAGTAGTTAGTATCCTCATGTAGAACTGTTCTCTGAAAAAAAAATTCAGTTCTGAATTGTGGCAGGTGAGTTTACAGGAGAGTTACTTCCCAAGTAGCAGCTTTCTGCAGGATAGCACTTGGAAATATATTGTTCTATTTCTCTTTCAATAGCTTGTCATTAATATACTGACTAATTTAACATACATTTTGATGCCTTAATGTGTCTTAATGCACTCGGTTTGGTCATGATGACTCTTAATGGCTCTTTGTTAACAGCCAAATAAGTAAACCATGATTGGGCAGTATTGGTTTTGTAGTAGAAAGGCTTCATGTTCACATCTTAAGGAAAATTAATGCTTACCTGTCACAGAAGTTCTGCTTTGTGGCGCTGGATTGCCACAAAACCAGGGCGTCTGTAGATGAACCTGCCACTTTCCAGTTTACAGTCTTGTTTCTGAATCTGTGTTGCAAACAAAGATGAAAACTTAGGAGACCAAATTGCCTTGTGGCACTGGGGCCCTAAGAACTGCTGCTGGAAGGTCATGCACGAGCCTGGGCTGAGGGAAAAGGAAGCAATTTTCAGAAAACAAATGGTACAGCAGGAATCTGGTTTACCCTTCTGTGAGGTTGTGATGGGACAAGATCAGGTGCAGTAGTTTTGTATTGGTTTAAGATATCACTGTGTGTATTTTTAGTCCCTTGATCTCACCAGCCCCAGATATAAGCTATTTTCTCAGTGCTCTTTCTTGCTTTTATTTCTGGAAGAAAATGTTTGAAGACTAACTTTGTTCGGTGTCCCATAGAACAAGTACAGCAGATTTGCTATTTGAGCAAAGTGCAAAATTATTAATGTAGCAAAAAACTAACTCCTGAAAACTCTTCTCTATCCAAATTCTCCTCCCTGCAAAAATGGGGATCTGAAAGAAAGCAGGTAGTGCAAGTTCTGCGGGGACTGCTGTCGCTACAGATTAGCTCATCTAAGGGCAAACTGGATGGTCACCTCAAGTCACCTTTCTAGGGCTGACTGATTCCTGTTGGGCTAATTATGGGTGGCTATGTGACTTTTTAAGAGGACAGAGAACTCGTATCTGTGCGTGTGGTTTGGGTAGGTGGCTCCAACCTCAGTGTTATAACGTTGGATTTCAAATATTTTCTTTTTTGAAAAGTGAAAAGAGTTGGAAGGGACTCCTAGAGGTCATGTGGTACAACTCCCCTGCAGTGAACAGGGGCACCTACAGCTCCATCAGGTGCTCAGAGCCCCATCCAACCTGACCTTGAGTGTCTCCAAGGATGGGGCATCCAACACCTCTCTGGGCAGCCTGTGCCAGTGTCTCACCACTCTGATTGTAAAGAACTTCTTCCTTATGTCCACTCTAAATCTCCCCTCCTTTAGTTTGAAACCATTTCCCCTTGACCTGTCACAACAGATCCTGCTAAAGGATCCTGTTGCTGCCCTTTAGAATACTGAAAGGCTGCTCTCAGACCTCCTTGGAGGTTTCTCTTCTCCAGTCTGAACAGCTCTAGCTCTCTCAGTTTGTCCCTCATAGGTGAGATGTTCCATCCCTGGGATTCTTTTTGTGGCCCTCCTCTAGACATCAGTGGCTCTTCCCTTGTCTGCTGACAGTTATGCCATCATAAAAAGTGACAGTGTTTGTCAGGCAGGACCTGCTGTACTGAAACCATGCTGGTTATCCTATATCATCTCCCCTCTCTTCCATGTGTCCTAGCATAGCTTCAAGGAGGTTCTGCTCTGGGATCTTCCCTGGCACAGAGGTGATGCTGTGAGATCAGTGGTTCCCTGAGTCATCTGTTCTACCCTTAAAAATGGACACTGTACTGCTTTTTTTCCTAGTCACTAGCTACTTCACCTGACCACCAGGACTGTCAGATATTGTCACAAGTGACTTGGTGACTGCATCCCTCAGGACTCTGTGATGCATCTTATCAAGACCTATAGATTGCAGATGTTCAGGTTCCTTGGGTGATCACAAACCTGTTCTTCAGATAGAGCAGGGGGAACATTGCTCCTCCAGTTCCCTCTCCTGAACCATCTGCTTGAAGGTTGCATGTTGTGTACTTCATTATGTTTATTAAGGAAGAATGTTATATATGGAATTAGAAGGTTTTTTTTCTTTTTGGGAAAAAAAACACTGCAAATACTAATTTCTCAAAAATCTAAGAGAAGATAAATGAGTTAAGAGTAAAATACAAACACACTTTCAGTTCCACTTTGGAATTCAGTAGCCAAGGGTTGGTCTGCTGTTTTTGGGACAGATGCTGTGATGGAAGGATGAGGCTGAATTCTTCTCAGTTTTGGGCAAGTATTTGTTGAAACTGACAGCAGAGTGCTGTGAGCATGTTAGGGGTCATAAGCAGGTGATGCTGCCAGAGTGAGCAAACTTTTCCTCGCTCATTTTTCAGCTTTCTGTTCCAGCCTCCTTGCCATCCTCAGGCTTGCAGTGGCATAGAGTTTCTGGCAGCTGTGCTGTGAACTGAATCAGAAGACTGATAGATATTAAAATTAACCCAACAAAATGAAAGGCAGTTATTTTTAACACAGGCAAGTTCGCTGACCTAATTCATTGTGTAGGTTCTTATGCCAACATGAAGAAGGAGATGGCAAGGAAAGAAAAAAGCAGAAAGTGGAGCTGCAGTGTTTTTACTGAGTGCTGTCTCATTCTACCTTAGGGTGCGTGTGGAAACACAGCTGAAGAACATCCTAAAACTATGATTTATGCTCAGGGTAACCCCATTCATCTGTCAGTTGCATATCTGTATCAGGTCTGGTAGTTTTATTTTATTGTATTTTAATGTCAGTAAGAGTTTCTTTTATCAAATACACATCTATTTATATCAGTATTGCATTTTTCAACTGTTTTATCTTGCTCTGTGGAACTCTAGTATACATACTACATACATACATACACACAGTTTACTTGGTATTACTGTAGTGAATACGGTTGCTTTGGAATTCTGTATGAGTTAGTTGAAATTTCATCGTCTGAGTTGAATAAAAGCTGAGGACCTCAGCATGCAGCCTGCACAAAGGTTTCTATATCCATTCTTAGGCAGAAATCATGGCAGGTGTAAAATATACTAATCTGTGCAGCTATTTGGCATGAGACCACTGATGGCTGTCGTCACAAGTAGGTGCAAATTAACATGGCAGCTCTCACACTGGGCTCATACTGTGTTAATGCAAGGCTTCAAACTAGGTAATATGATATCTGAATTGTGAGTATAATATTTAAGGCTCCACAGTTGGAGTCATTCAGTGTGCTGATTACAGCTGTGCATGAGATTCTTGGCTAGCCAGGCTCCCCTGTTTTCCATGCTTGATTTCTAATGACATACAGGCACAGCAGATGCTCATTAGTTAGGGCAGACTGGCACCAAGTAGATGTGCAGCTCCTTTGTAATGACCAGCTAAGGAAGGAGCCTCCTGAGAATCGGAGGGACCTTAATGGTTGTTCTTGGGGTGGGAACAGGGTTACAGAGCATTGTAAGAGCATTGATGTGGCTTATAATCTGTAGGAAGACTGGTTGTGTTTTTCTGCTTTGATGTTACGTGCACATTTCTCAGTGATTTTCTTATCTACACATGGTAGGTAAGAATGATAGCAACACGTGAAATGCTTTCAGAAGCTGTCTGAAGGTTGTTGTGCTTTCCGTGCGTGGGTTTGTTTTCATGCTGTTGGTGAGTTCTCTTTGTTTTTAGGCTTTCCAAGCTGTTTTTACTGTGTTACTCCATTGCAAGTAAGGGCACTGTCTGTGCACTTACTCCAATGGTCTCTGCCTGTTCTATTCTTTGCTTAAGGGAAGAAGGGAGCAGATATGGCTAACAGGTAGATTGTGCAGGGGGAGCCTTTTTTAGAGGATGTAGGTAGCTGTGTGGGGCACAGGCAGAAGGGGAGGCTGTCTCTTTTCTACTAAGAACTACAAAAGCAACAAATACCTCCCCACAAGGGAGGACAAACAGTTGTCAAGGGAAGGAACTGGCTCTGCTCTGTGCACGGCCTCTCCTGGAGCACAGTGTGCAGGTTTGAGTGCAGCAGTATAGGAAGCACCTAAAGTTTTGAGATGTCAGTGCTCTGGTTGATGATGTCCAGAATAAGATTGATGGGTATGACTGGTGTTCGTGAACCTGATGTTGACATGGTGCTTGGTAGCTGGTAAGTTGCACAGTCTCCCTGTACCTTCATTCCGTGGTCATTCCTTACTTTGTCATTACTGTGCCTCTGCTGCTCTACTTTTGTGAAAGTCAGTTTTGTATATATTTCAGTGTGTGGGACAGTGTGTTGTTGTGAGCAATGTACATGCATGTACAACTTGATTCCAATTCATAGACATTTTTGCATAACATATTCAGGTAATCTGTATGCTGAATAAATACATTAACAATTTTCATCATTGACATAATCTCCTCGCAACCTAATTGATTTCAAAAGCGTTGCAAAACCAAGTTCTTATTCATTTTTTTAATCACTTAAGCTATGCAGACTTTGCTTAGACTTTAAAAGATTATTAACGAGTTTTGAGATAATTTGCATGATCATTGAAAGGTGTCTCAGTTCTGTATTGACGTTATGTTACAGTGATCTTCCAGTGGAATATGTAAAGTTAATTTAATGCTTGTCAGGCTTTCTGGTAGGCGTTGAGATTTCAGGTGCTAGAAGTGCCAAGCTGCTTGGAGTAGCATCTCATACCCATTGATGTGATTTGCTTACTTGGATCCCATTTCTTAAAAACAAGATGCTCTCATTTTAACATAAGAATGCATTTGTCACTTTATTTCTCTGAAAACTGTACAAACTTGGAGTGTATGTTTGTCATCTTAATTCCAGCTGTCAGCTGACTTGCTTTTTGCAGTGCCTGATTTCCACTCTGGGTGCGTACACCCTTAGCATGCTCTTCTGTTTCGAGAGTGCAGTGGAGATTAGAGGATATGGTTGGTTTGAGTCTATTTCACCATGTCAGATTAGGATGGAGCTGTTCTGTATTAACCAGACATAAAAGCTTACATGTGCATGACCTTCATACCAGTGGACCTGGGTAACTGACACTGACACATTTGTCCAGAGTCACTATTAGTTAGGCCTGGACATATTTGCCAGTCAAGGAATACTTTCAACTGGTATTCTGATATCTGTAACATCAATACCCCTGCCACCTCATGTGAGAAAGAAACCACAGGTTACATTTTTTCTTTTTATTATTAAATATAGTCATTAACACGCTTTACATGATGATACCTGACTTGCACTTTTCATATGTGTAGCTGTTCACACTGCTGCAGAAGAGAAAGCAACATTCACCCAAATGTGATAGGTATCAAAGCTTTTCTAATTTTTGTAAATAGCTAAACTACATTACGAAGACTTATCTTATGAACATTTGGCCTCTCATGTTTTGAGTCCTCCCTTGTGTAAAGCATTGTACCGAGATGGCAGTTCTGCAGGGTCTGAACTTGATCTTAATGAGAGAAGAAGCAGTAACACTCAAAATGGAGGGTTCACATCAGTCATGAGTACATAATGTACAGATGCTCTTTTTCAAGAGCGCAATAATAAAACTGTTTTTCTTCTGTCTGGTACAAAGAAAAAAACCTGCTGCAGTTTGTCTTTTTAATACAATGTTATCAATACCTGAAGTCATTTATTTTGCCACATGGGCTATTTAGCAGATGGCTTATCCTGATATACATCTCTGTAAAGGTATTTTGACATGTTTGTGAGCTATATAGGAGATTGTATGACGTATTACACCTGTATTAATTGCTCAGGAGAAACACCTTGCTGCTTAAGACGTAGGAAAAAAAAGTGTGTAGGGGAGCTGTTAGTTGAGGGCTTGAAGTGGTGATGGAGCACCTGGTGAAGGGCTGTGTCTGCCCAGGGGGCACAGGCAAAGTATTTGCACCTGTGCTCCCCAGCTGGCCAGAAGGGGTGGATCCAGGGGGAAGCCACCCTGGGCTCATATCAGGGGCAGCCATGGAAAGGAGAGCACCTCTTGGAGCTGGGGCTGCCTGAGAAGGAGTGCTGTATGGCCAGAGAGCTCCTTCTCCAGTTGGGTGAGTTCAGCTCTTCTTTCTGTTTATGACTGTGGGCTTAGCTGTGAATGCTTTGTCTGGTAGCACCAAGAATGTGACAGAAGCAGTTTTGCTTCTTCATAAGCAGAACAGGAACAATTTACAGTCACTGTTGCTGGAGTACTGTTAGGTTCCTGCTGGAGGGAGTCTGTGATGATCTAGGAGTTTTGGATTCTTTTAAGAACACAGCTGTCTCAAGAGGGAGACTGTTCCATGCACTAAAGACCTATGTTCAAGTTCTGCTAAATATTTTGCAGTTGGGATGTCACGTTGATAAGTGATTTTGAAAGCTGAGAGTTTGGCTCAGGTCAGTGGAGGTGTTCATATAAGCGAGTATTCATGGTAGAAGCTGCTGTTAATCTTAAAATGGCTGTTATCTTTGTGAAATTCTGTTGTAATTTTCATAAATATACCTTTTTATGCATGCGAGCAGTGGAGGATATAGATGTGCCCTGTTTGGATCTTATTTAGAGTTAAACCATTTCTGAGATCAGCAATACAGGAATTTCATTCAACATTTCTCCGTTTTCCTTAAGTTGAACTCTACCACTTTGCATCAGAAGTTATTATTTGTGTGATGGCATCATTAACATGCATTTTAAAGTTAAGGTTGAAAAGTAAAGTTATCAACTGTGAAGGATATCAGTATTTCAGGGTTTTAGGTTGAACTCTTCTTCCTGAGAAGACATCCAAGGTAACTGCAAGTCTTTCAGACTCCAGCTCTGGTGTGTTTCATGGGTTCAGGATCTGGGTGGACAAATCAGGAGAAAGCAACTAAGAACCAGTCAAATACTTTTCGTGGTTTTCATCAGTGCTTCATTAAATCAGGGTTTCTTCAGTTAAATATGTAGATTTAGACAACTTGGGTGATAGTTTTCTCTCAAAAAATAAGTTGTTTCAACTGGTGTGAGTATGCATTTCTGAAGGAGAGACTGTTCTGTTCTTTCAGTGCCCAGCTCTTGGCAAGTATAGCATAGCTCATCATAATTCCTCACAGTAGCTGTGTTGGTAGCACTAGGGAAATTGCTTATTATGCACACAGTGTTCATCGTGGTGCTGCCTCTGCCTTCTCTGTTTTGTCTTTTCATATCTTAAGCTGTGAGCTCTTGAGGCACAGACTTTATTGTTTGTGCAGCATCTTGTGAACTAGACTACCTGGTGCTAATTGGGACTGCCATATGTAAACAAAAAAAGTGGGCAGCAATTTGAACTAACTTTTTTTTTCATGTTTAGGCAGAAATTGATTTATAAATATCTTCTTTATCCTGGGTAGCATTCTTTTTCCTTTTGTGCTTGTCCTCCATGAAAAGCATTTAATAATATCTAACTTGAAAGAGGTGGTCGTTTCACAGTGAGGTATCAAGGCAAGCTGCAAAAGTGCATAAATCTAAGCTGCTTGGTTACTCTGACACACTGTGTGTTCAAATTGGCACATACAAGGAGGTCTTTCTGGAAGGATTGTTTGGTAAGTAGTGGTTTAGATGGTGTAAATATAGGTATTAGCATCTGTTGCACAACTAAAAGAGATGTGTGCTTCTGGCTTTAGGAGCCAGTGATGCTGGAAACTTCTGATGCATCTTCCCTGTTATTTTTTTAGATCATAATTCTGCTAGTTTTCCACGTGTGTTTTCATTAGGTTTGTAAGGAAAGCACAGTAGGCATTTTCTTCATTTCTGAGAATGCTGCTTCTCAGGGCAAATGGATAGGCTTTGACATCTTGTCTGTGTAGTAGCTATTGAAGCTGTCCAAAGAGGTTTACCACTCAGATTCACTGGTAACATTCTGAAAAACGATGCCTTACCTCTCTCCTTATGAGGCAGCTTTTGCTGCTGCCCTTCAGCCTGCTGTTATGCCATGTTATTTATCCTAAATGTGTTGAGATTTAAACAACTGCTTAAGAAGTATGAAGCTGACAGTAGGAGCCCAAAAAGGATGGAATGGTGTGTCTGCATGGGACTCCTCCTCCCTTCAGACCGAGAGTTGAGGATCAGGTTTTCACCTTACCTTTGTGTTTTAATCCCAAGAGAGTAGGGAGGTGGCCATCTTTCAAGTTGCAGAATGATGGATAGCTTGAAACACTCCTTTGAGTCCTTCAAAAATCAAAAACAGTGCTTTTTAATTATTTTTTATATAGAGAAAATATTATTTTGCTATATAAAAAAAATCAAATGACCAAATTGTATTGCTGTCTTGTCAATTCCATGCAGTGACAGATCTATAGTAGCTCTAAATCGACACCAATCTGCTGAAATGAATGTTACAGTGCTTCATTATAGTTATAAATGATAATGATCAGTGTTTCAAATGAAGTGTGTGCTAAAGATTTCTGTGCTATCTGGAGATTTGACACAATAAATAAGGTCAAGACAGGCTTAGGGTATGGCATGCCTGGGAGGTTTTTGGGGGATTTGTGGGAGGAT
Organism: Odontophorus gujanensis; assembly: GCA_013399175.1. NCBI lineage: Eukaryota > Metazoa > Chordata > Aves > Galliformes > Odontophoridae > Odontophorus > Odontophorus gujanensis. The sequence continues at coordinate 407,205 of VXAB01001449.1, read as the reverse complement.
TGGGCTAGGTAATTAACCTAATTTCAGCCAAGATAAACGAATTTATTTGCAGTGTAGCTTGTTCCTTTGTGGTTCTTTCTACAATATAGATGATGTGGGTGTCTGATTTCTGAGGCATTTTGCAGTATCCTGTCTTTCTGGTGCACACACAGTGAAGGGCCTTTTCCTGTGGTGTATCAGATGATATTTTCTGTACTTCTGTGGCAAAAATTTCATCACTGTTTAACCAGTTTCCTTGCTGATTGCTGTTGATTTGATACCAAGTAGGAAGTTGGAAAAAAATAGAATCTTGTTACGTAACAGAAAGCTCAGTGTTCCAGTATGCACAGCTCTACAGGAACTAGAAAATTCCCCATGCTGTCAAAAATAACTTCAGGTCTTTGGTACATGAGCAGGCAGTCATGGACTCTCTGAAAGAACTCACACAGTGCATCATTCAGAAGCTCATCACCTTCCCGCTCTTGTGATGATATCTTTGATGTAAAGGACTGAGTATTAGTACAACATTCATCCCTGGAGTAACATTTTCTTTTGTGGTCAGAACCCAGTCAACATAAATCACATGAATTTGTGCTTGTAAAATATTTCACTTGTGCATCTTTTTTCATCTGGTCATGAGTTGTAACTATTGATTATTGGATATTCTCGTGTTTCTCTTAGCATGATTTTGTCTCTATAGACAAAGGGAAGCTGTTCTTTGAGAAAACAGCTCCTCTAGAAAGAGCATCCTGAGTGAAACTGAAGTTCCGCTTTGAGGCTCTGAAGTTTTTAGGGAAAGGAATGAGGTTGCAGTAACCATTCCTGCAGAGAACCTGGGTCTTTTCTGCCTCAAACTGTACATCATGGTTCCCTACCTATGAAGATTGTTTTTTATTCTGTCTTTTCACAGAATCATAGGGGTTGGAAGGGACCTCTAGTCCAGCCCCCCTGCCAAGCAGCTCCCTATGCACAGGTAGGCATCCAGGCAGGTCTGGGACATCTTCCTATATTCTCTTCGAAATTCTTTCTCTTTCTTGGCCCACTGAAATAGAACCTTCACAGGAAAAACAAACAAACCAAAAAAAGTAACTCCGTAACACCAACTAGTGAGGTCTGTCTCCTTCAATTGGGAAGGTACATATCCTTCTTGAAATTGCTTTCTGTATGTCTGTATGTTAAGCTCAGATGCCATTCAAATACTTTGATGTGTATGATGAAGATATAAGTTCAGTTTCTTGTTTGCTATAGTGTGTTCATGGCCACAGGTTGAAGAGACAGCTGAGAAATTCACAGTGGCAAGATTAGTGTGGCCGTTGGAGAGGCCCGGCTAGCACAGATGTTTCTAAGTAAATCATTAACACCTGCAATCTTGATTTAATTGGAAACTGCTGAAAATAGCAATGTGCAGAATGGTGTGAGAGTTATGCTTGGTTAACTGATGTGTTCTATAGCAATTCCAAATAACATGCGATTATCTTAAGTTTTGGGCATGTGGCCTTCGTGGAGCTAAAGCTACACTTAACATGTGTCTCAACTGGTGTCTCAGGGAGTGTCAGTAATGTTTGTGGTGCTTTCTCAATGAGAAGTAGAAGATTATTTTTCTGCTCTCCTGTTTTGTTTTTCCTCTTTTTTTTTTCCTCCCACCTTTCTCTTTCTTCTCTTTCTCTGATAAAAATCTAATTTGCCAGAAATTTATTTCAGGAAAGTGGTACCTAAAAGAAAATCTGTATTAGAGGAGCTTCCTGGCTCAAAAGTATGGGTATTTTCATTTAACACCCTGAAGTAGGCTAGAGTAAGCATCAATTTTAGACTTTCCCAAGTGAAATATAAACTTCCATTTCATTTTTCCTCTCCTAGAGTAAATCTCTTTAAGCATGACTACGTTGTTTAGCTTTATGCATACCTGCAGCTCCTTTCCTCATTAAAGATAGGACTGAGAGAGTGTGTGCTTCATGTTTGTATATATTCTTCTACTTTTCTAATTCACTAGTAGCCTAGGCACACAGCTTTTTAAGTCGCAGCTTTCAATTTAATTTATGGGTTGTGTTTCCTCATGTGGTCTCCTATGTTGAATTTCATCCCAAATTTTGATCAGTGTGAATAGCATGTGGAGGGATACAGCCATTACCACTATGAAATCTGCTTGTGTTTTAGTTTCAGGTCAGATTTAGAGCTGGTATAATGAAGAACTTCTAGGATCATACTGAAGTCAAGATTGTCATCATCAGTGAAGAAAAGGATGTTTCTCCTGGGTTTAATACTGTATTCTGTACAGGCAGAGAGAGGCTTCTAACTTCATGTGACTTACTGCTTTCTTTTTAGCCTTTGCATGGTTATTTGCATTCCTGATCTGAGAAATGGAGGGCGCACTGCTGATACATTTGCTTGATGTGAGGGCTTTCTGGAAATCTTTTTCTTAGTTCCTTCTTGTATGCCATCCATTCACCTCCAGTGAATGAGAGTAAGGAGTTTAGCTGTTTTATTTTTGGAGAAGTAGGGAAGAAATGTATTTCTTGGACCAGACTGTAATGTGTGAAGAAACACACCTCACTTGTATGAGTGAAGAGCTGCAGATGAGTAGGTGGGTGAACCTGGCCCTGCAGGAATAGACACTACTAATTCTGTGGTCTCTCCCTGACAATTTTACTTTGGCTGTTACTTCAGTGGTTTTTGAGCGTGGTTGCTTGTTCTTGCATGGAAATTTCCTTATATTAGTGCTCATTCCTGCTCTGAGTCTAGCTGATTTTGTGGTGCTGAGTTCTGTCCCCTTTTACTTGTCTGCTTCTGCTAAACAGTAGCAATTTTAACTGCTGGATGGAGATTGTGGGTGGGATTTTGCTGGGTGAACGAATAGTTCTGCATTCCAGTTTATTTAAGCTGCTGTTTAATGTGTAATGACATGATTTTGTTTTGACAGATGAATGGTGTTTCTGTAGATCTGCGGTGACATTGCTCCAGTTTGACTTTGTGCTGTCAGCTTGGTACATTTATCCTGACACTGCTGTATTTCATCTTGATACCATAGTCTTGATTTGACATTGCAATGCCACCTCCATAAATTTGTATTGACGTTCTTAACTCATTTTCTTGGTATTTTTCAAAGTGAATGAAAGCCTGACACAGTTAGAATTGGGAGCGATATAAAGGCAAAATTGTGGAGATGTATCACAGAGAAATGAAAAGGGCAGAGATGCTACTTGGCAGGGAGAAGCCAGTTGTGGGAGATGCATGGCTGGTGCTTATGGACTGCAACGTGACTTTCTGGTAGGGAGACTGAGTGAGAAATAAATGTATTCTACTGTCATGTCAGTCTGGTTTTAAGTTTTTCAGCTCCTTTCCAATGGCTCCAAATGAAATTCAAGTAGTCATGCCACAGAACGTGCTCTGTTCAGAGTACTCTCACAGTTCAGGATCACGTTATCATTGTCTCAGTGCTGTATGATTGCTGTTATGGGAACAGTCGTTTCCCCTTGATATCGTTATTGATTTAGAGCTTCACATCAATACCTAGATTTCACCATGTGATATCTGAGCAGGCTGACTATATCAACCCTTCCTTTTTTTGGCTTCTTAAGGCTGTTACTACTACTGCTGTTCAGATAAGGGAAAGCTACATGATGTTGTGTGTGTGCAGAAGGTGTAATAGCAGTTTTTATGGGCATGTTTGCTGTGGGATTGTATGCCCAACAGTGTACATACCCACCCTCCCACTCTGTTCAGTGCACCCTGGCTACATGATAAGTGCAGTGGGCACAGACCTGCAGGAGCCTGCAGAAGGCTCCTCTGAGCATCTAGAGTGACTTGTGTATTTTGAGATTGTCAATGATGAAGTGCCTTCCATCACAGCCCTGGTGGCTGAACCAGATGTGTATGTACTGCTTAATCATCATCTGTATGCTCAAGTAATAGAGTTTTTGTCTTGGGATTAGGCTTTTGTTTCTTTATTATAAGCACTTTGTGGTGCAGTTTTTGTTTCACTGAGATTATGCAGAAATTTCATGGGTTTAGAAATACTTCCTGAATTTAATAAGAAAATAATGTTTTGTGTATATTGTCCAGTGCCATCTGTGCTCTGTACTTAATATGGAATTTGTTCAAGATTATCAGTGATATATGGGAAATAATGACTGTGATATGGAGCTATTATCAACCTTAAGACTGTGTAGTTAAAGTCGGTCTTATTTTTTCATACTGAAATGTTTTTTCTTAATACAATGGCAAGGATTTTTTTTACCAGATGTCTTGCCAAGTTATTTTTTCTCAAAATGAGCTTTTTTTGTCAAAATAATGTGAAAATAGAGGCTTAGTCAATGACATTTTTGAATCTCTCTCCATTTTACCATTATCATAAAATTGTGAATCCTTCTCCAGATGATTAGTAAATAAGATGAAGTAATTTAGCTGAGGGAATTGACCAGATACAGTGCATGAGCTGTAATTGTGGTATTAATGTCAAATAGAGTTTAGTCATTTTCTCTTATATTCTGCTCTTGAGCATGAAGTGCTTTTCCTTCTGAACTTAAGAGCTGCGTGCATGCAAATAACTGGAATATGGGCCTTGAGGTCACAGCCAACTAAATACATCTGTGGCTCATGAGCTAGAAAGGTTCATGCACTCCCTTCTCCCCTTCTTTTCCTGAAAAATTTCCATAACTTGAAGGTCATACTTCAAAACTTGGTAGTCATGCTCCATAAGCTGACCTTCCAGATCATCAGTGACAAAGCTGTTGTTGGAGGACAGAGTTTGACTGGATGTAGGGAGGAACTTTTCCATCATTAAGGTAACTGAGCAATACAAGAAGCTTTCTGGAGAAGCTGTCAGTCTCTGTGCTTCAAAGTAGTATTCAAGGTCCAAATGGATGAAATCTTGAGGCGTGAGAGTGCAGATATAGCGTCTTTGACCTATGACATCACTATATCTTGCATGAGTTTTTTCTCCTTTTTAATTTGTTAAAGGCAATAAAGGTCCTGTTTCTGACTCCCATGCTTATCTCGACAGCCTCAGTGGTGGCACAGTGGTCAGCAATTGCAAACTGGAAAAAAAAATAGACTAGAGATTTCATCGTAAGTGTCAGTTTAATGTGAAATCTGTTTTTCTTGAGATCACAACTATGGATTGGGAAGTAGTGAGCTAAATGCAACATGAGATAACAGTAAGAATAGATAGACTTCTGTTTTCTGATATTTATCTGGTGTTCAGTGCTGGAAAATGCAGCAAGATCTTCACATCTGGATAACCATTCACTACATGAGTTCTTAAAGCCCTTCATTATTTTATTTTTTAAGTGAAATAGAAAAAATAAAACAACAGAGCAGTCCACGTTTCATAAGAATTACCTTGTCATGAGTTATGGAGCTCACTGAAACCACTAAAGAACTGCTGGGGAGGGGACAAGGAGAGAGAGGAGCCAAATGACTCAATTATGTCGTCATCTGCAAAATGGAAAGAATGTGCTTGCAATGTGTGAGATATTACAATAAACTATAAGTGAGGAAAGGTCAGAAGGTTCTCTGGAGTAGTGTTTAATATGCACTTTAATATTTAGTGTGGCTACTACAGTGTGGGTTTAAAACTGTGCCAGAATGCTTTCTCAGTGGTTTATTGCTGCTGTTCAGCATCTTTCAGTATGGTGGGCAAAGTGATGAACTGACATTAATGTTGTTTTCTTTATTTCTTTTTCTCATTTCATTCAAAGTTAAAATTAATCAACAGCTTCTGCGTGCTATTCCAATATGCTTACAACAGCTATTAATGATGGGTATTTTTCTTTTCCACTTACTTGTCTCTGTTTCAGGGAGATGAATTGTTCAATTGTCTGGCTCAACTCCTCCTAACTTTTATTTAGTTGCAGGGCAACATGTGGTGGCATTACACATAAATGGATACACGAGAATTAAAACTCAAGTGATATTCTGTTTGCTTGCCTCCATGTGAGATTGTGGTTGTTGAACTGGTAGGTAGTGCTCAGTGTCTCCAAATGTCAGTTTTACTAAAGCTTCTGGAATATGTTCTTAATTACCTTGAGTTCCAGTTCCAATTAGGCTGAACTTGGAAGAAATTACTGGCCTGTTGCAAAGTTCTTTGGAGCTTATTTTCCAGCAGGCATCTAAGCAAATTGGTCACGGTTAAGCTGGGTTACAGCCAGGCTAGGCTCGAAGAGGAACGTTTAAAATATCCCGCAAACTTCTGGATGACTGCAAATCAAGTTCCCCATAGAGGGTTGCTGTAATCATTGTTTACTGCAGAACTGCAGGAGAACTCTGCGTGCACGGTATCAGTGTAGAAGAAGTGATAGTGTTGGATCTATGGGGAGCCATATGGATATGTCCATTGGCAATCTGCCGAGCACAGCCATAGATTGCTCTGGATAGTTTTTCTACTGCAGAGTTGCTATTAGAAATCTCCAGATGCAGCACAGCTGCTGCACTGAACTTAGCTACCTAATCAGAAAGTGCTGATCTTGAAAGAGCTCTGTTTGTACAGGTAACTAAGCCAGGAAGCACACAGTGTTTTGTGTTTCCACTTTGTTCCACTAAAACAGTAGTTCGTATTTCAAAACCTTTTTCCCCTCCCCCTACTGTTTGCCATAAGATATTATCTGAGATTGCCTGGCTTTATACTGTACTTAAACCGGAAGACTTCTGTAGTAATTGTTTGGTAACGAATGTAAAACTTTGGCTGCGATGCTGCTTGAAATGTATGAAGAATCATATTGTTAACTTATAAAAAGAGAAAGGGGAAGAAAGCGAAGAAGTGGAAAGATTGTTTGATTAAAATACAATTTCATTAAAAAATAAAAATGCAGTTCTGTCATACAAAGAACTGTATACATGAGAAACGTTGCATTATTTTACTGAAATTGATTGGTAATGGCTGTAGGTCCTAATTCAATAATCACACTTACAAAAACACTCCTTCCTGTTTAAGTTGTTGGTGCTATTTTTGTCATTACAGGTCAGTTTGCCAGTAGCCCAGTCTAGGGGACTGTATTGTGTCATCAACTTCTAGAACTGTCCGTAGCAAAATCATTTAAAAAAATCCTTAACGGGCTCTAGCTTAGTTTCCAAAATATATCAGGAATTCATGATTGAATGGAGCATTGGTGTTTTAATAAAACCATTCCCAGACCATGCAAATTAAGAAAGCCAGAATGTTTGTTATGAAGCCCATGATGACTTTCAGCTAGAATAATCCTGGTGTTGTGGGATTTATTCATTTTTGTAGCTTCTGCATTTCTTAAACAAATCTGTAATGTGTTTTCGGGAAAGGGGAGGGAAAGGATCAGTTGTCTATTGGATATGTGGTGAGAGATGGAAGTAATCTGATCTTAAGAGGCCTAATTACTTAATACCCAGATGATAATGAAATTATCCCTTTTTCATTATGATACATTATAATTTTCCCCTCACAAATTTTGAACATGAAGGGAATTTCTTTGTGACTTGTAAAAATGAAATCTGATTGTTTGCTACAGACTCAGTTAAGTCCTGTTCTTGTACAAACAAGAAAAAGCCTTCGCATATTTACATGTAGCACTACGTGTTCACTTTTCCAGTGCCACAGTCAGTAGTCTTTGCTTAGTAATCTGTGCTAATGAGCAAAAAATTGACAGTAACACACAGAAATGCTTCTGTAATTTCTGTTGGCCCAACTCTTGATTTTTTTATTTATTTTTATTTTTTTTGCTTTTCATCAAAAACAATAGTTCAGTTTTTACTTTATTCTCATGTACTCTTTCCACCTGCTAGGGCTGTGCAGCTCTTTGCATCTCCCCACCAGGTATGTGTTAGGGAAGTGTTTGGAGGTCTGAAATGTGACTTTCTCTGTTTGTTCAAATGGACTTGAAAGAGGAATAAGGGGAGAGCAGTGCTCAGGAGCCTTATCCCCATACATTCCAGTTGCTAACTGCCTTGCAGAGCAGGTTTAATAGTCGCATAGGCTCTCAGCAGTTGTTTAAGTGAGGAGTCCACAGATAGTGTATCAGGATGCTACAGAGAAACCAGATGCAGCTCCAAGTCAATCATACATTTTCAAGTTGGAAGCAAATACCCAGGAGCTGCAGAGCAGTCTGCTCATTGCAGCAACACCTTGCTAATCCGCTCACATTATAATTACCAGATGGAAAATGTGCCTTTCTCTTCCTGCTGTTCAGCAAAGGTTTAGCAGCAGGATGTTGTACTGAGGTCTCATGTTCCAGTTGACTTTATTGGCTTTATGGAATGTTCCATATTACGTTCACCGTAGATGATATTACAGCACAAATGTTGTGAAACAAATTATGGTGGTCAAAATGAATGAACAAATAAATGAGCTGGATTAACTAGCATGTGCCAGTTGTTTTCTACTGTTCTAGTGATGCAAAACAACTGTAAATGCAGTGCAAACAACCAGGAATACCAGAATTATTGTCCTGCTTGTTCATGCGCATTAGTTCGCTCTCATTGTAGTGCTAAATGATTTAAACTACTACACTGAAACCATCTGATGAGGTTCGTTTATGGCAGTGTAGATCCACAGCTTCTGGTTTTTGATTGAAGTTTCTGTACTAAGCTGCTCATCGCTTCTTTTGTGTTTGTGCAACTGGCACTACCGATGATCACTATGTATTTAATGTGAAATGGGAGAAGAATGTGAAAAGTTTTGTGGTGTTATTTGTTAGTTGTGTTTTTTTTTGTATAAGTCTGTTGGTCTAGTACACTAACCCTGCGTTTCAGCTTATGTCAGGTTTTCCAAGCTGCTAATTCATTTTTGAAAATATAATAGCCGGAGAAACATTTTCTCACAGTTAAGAAATGTGAGATGGTAATAAAATTCACACTGCTATTGTTTCTTTCTCTAGAATGAATCAAATGTTTTCACAGACTCAGACAGCTGTTGCTGATTATATGGGTTCCAGTTAATAGTTACAAGCAATCAGTTATTTGGCAACTTACTTGTTCTTAAAGTTTATCAGATATCCCATTGGAGGGAGGGCATTCAGAAGTGCACCGATGAATGCATCGCGATCGTCTTCAGCTCCTTGTCACTGGATCTTATTTAAACTGCATAAGACTGCATCTTATTTAAAAAGCAGGGTTTTGATGAGGCTGTTCTTCAAGGAAGCTTGTAGTTAACTGGGGAGAAACAGGTCTAATGTGATTGAAGGGTTTTAACTAACCATTCACTAAAGATGTTAAGAGAACACGTGAAGGAATTTAATATCTGGGCTTTCTAATTTGTGATGCTACGTTCCCCTTCTAGGATTCATTGGAAGTGCTATTGTAATAAAGCTTGCTTAGATAACAAGGAAATACATTGACTGTAGGGACTTGAAAACACCTGTCAAGTAAATGCTCATTATAATCTGTAGAATGTTTTTGTGTCTAATGATAGATTTCATATGAAAGAAGTTCTCTAATTTTGTATTCAGAGAGCAGAAATGGGATTAGAGCACAGGAAGGTAAATGAAAGACTCAAAGGATGATGAGTTAGGAGATTGAACTGGATATTGGCTGATGTAAACTGCAGAGCTTTCCTAATTTTGGCAGATGTACCATGACTAACAGGAGCTCTTGCATATTCCTTGAGACAGAATTCTTTAGATGAGTCACAACGATTATGTCATCTTGCCTCTTGTATTCTGATGAAGCAAGAGCCACGTTGACATGATTATTGTAATTAGTGGCCACTTCAGGCTGTCCTTGGGCTCTTCCTGTTCCTGATGTAGCACACAGAGCTCCATTTCCTGATGCACTGTGCACCACCATAGGCTGCAGGTGAAAATCATGATATAAATGTTCAGAGGGCATGTGGGATATCTTCTGAGGGGCAACACAATTTTTGGCTCCGCGATGAGTTCTTAATCCCTCATCTTAATTTCCTTGATAATTTAGCTTTTGCTTCATCCTTCCTTGTTTGGCTTCACAATTTGGATCATTTCTTAAGCACACCAAATTCTCTTTTAGTTTCATCCATTTGCACAAATAGACATTTTTTATCTTCCAGATTCCATTGTTTTTCCGTAATGAATCAAACGTCTTTTTAAGACCTACTGATCTTTTTTCAGTTCTTAGCTCCTTTTTTCTCTCACCACATCTATTACAGCTGATAATTTTGTAGTCAATACCATTAGCTCTACTTTCTTCTACTCTGCTGCTGCATAATCCATCTCAAACATAATCCTAACTCATACTATATAGCTGCTTTTGATGCTATTGCTCCAATGTCAGAATGTATTTCTCATACAGATAAGTTTAACTTCTTAACCTATGGACTTCCTTATTCCTTAATTTCAGTTCTGTTAGTCTTCCTTCCTTTGTAGGCTTTCCCTCTTGCTTTCTTGCAGGTCTATCTGCTTCTCTTAATAATGCTGATCACTCATTCTCCATTTCCTCCCCCCCCCCCCCCCCCCCCCCCCCCCCCCCTCCGCTGCCATAATTTCTATTCCTTCCCTTGCTGTGCAATTCTCCACTTTTGCACTCAGGCTCCTTGGACATCTTCTTTTCTTTTGTAGACATTTTCATTGTTCTTTACTTTGTAGGAATGTTGTGTTGCTTTTGACTTTGTTCTCCCTGCGAGTCTTATCACTGGATGACCTCTTCTTTTCAGACATGGTCAGATACAGGATTTATGCAGATAATTTGTAAATCTGTTTGTCAGCCTGTGGTTTGTTTGCCTCTGTTCAGGCATGTTTTTCATCTGGCATCTTCAGTGTTTCTGGCTTGACAGCTTGCTGATAACAAAGGCAGAGCAGAGCTCTGTATCTCCCCCTCTGAAGCTCTCTTGTGTCCCTTGCTTTTTATCCCATACTCACCATATTACCAACACCCTCAGTCAGCTGTTTCTTATCTAGACACACGCAGTTATGAATTCTTCTGCTCTAGTTTTATCACTGCCGTTATCTCTTCCATCATCTAGAACGTGTCCTCAGTGTCATTTTCTTAACACTTCAAATTTCCATTAGATTCTTTCTAGCTCTTTTTCCTCCCTCTTCTTCAGCTGTAAGAAAAAAAAGAAGTCATGCTCTATTTTCAGAAGTTAAGTTTTCATTATTTTAATTACTTTCCTTACCATTGCTCATTTTAGCCTACCTCATTTTTAACCATTCCTGCTGGGATCATTCTAACCTGATACAGCTTGGCTCATTAGAGTACATTTTCTGCTCGTTATCAGTGAACAGCTTCAAGCTTTCTTCATCTGTGAAGCTTTTGAGATGCTCATAGGTAGCTAGCAGTCTGTCTCAATTTCCTGTAGTTCTCTAGAATGTTTTCCTAACTGTTCTGTTGCATTTCTTTCTTTGTGCTTTCATGCTTTCAGAAATACCCTTGCTTTCTCCCTTCAAATTTAATTTCTTAATCTTGTGGCTTTAAGACTTTTCCCGCACATCCTTGCATAAATATCTCTTGTTTGCCATCTGTGCAGTGTTTGTCTAATCTCTTTAATAAGATAGAACCAAGAACTTAGTTTTTACTGGCGTCTTTTATTGCAAGTTTTTATACTATTAAGACACTAGATATTTAAACTGCTCTCGGTAATACTTTGTTGGCTTTCTTTTCTCTGCAAGTACACTTTATTGTGTTTTATGCATACTTGTTTAGGTGGAGATTACATTGTACTGCGTACCAAATTCAGTTGCTGAGATGAAGTTGCACAGATCTGTGTGTGGAAAGCAGTGGGGAAACTTCTGCATGTACACTGATGGATCATGACCACTCCTTTGTCTGGTCAAGTGGTAAGACCAGTGAGAGTAGGACAGCTAGTAGATGCCTGAGCCAGTGCTGTGCATGGTACATACATCCACAGTCAAGGAGCATAACTCCGTAGTGGGGAATCTGAATGAATTACTCTTGCCTTGTTCACCATGGAAGAAATTTGAGTTGGCACGTGGGAATCCTTCACAGTGAATATCTTGGATCTAAATATCTGCTGGGAGAGAATGGGATTCTGTATAGTGCAATAAATGGATGACAAGAGTAGGAATAAGTCACTAAGACCAGATCCTATTGACTTGGTTATCGTCAGTAATGATTTTTTAGTTCTATTTTTTTCATTTTAACGCTATGTTCTCTGAAGGCTTCAGGGGTGGTGCACATTCATACTTCCATTTGCACTCAGGCACCGTGGTGAATATGTGGAAGATGTATTTTGTTTTTATCTGTGGGAGTAGAATGGTATCATTTTTCACGCTAGCAGGTTTTCCTTAAAGCAGTAGCACCCAGCCTGCATTACTTCTTCCAAGCTGTGTGGCTCCTTTGTTTCTAAGTAACATGATCCTATTAATAAAATCCATGTCAAATATCTTACTTTCTTTGTCTGACACAGTCTGTGTATCATGGTATGTCATCGTAGTCCTTCTTCATGATTTGCTTATGCTGAAGGTTGTCCATTTTTAGTTAATAATCTCCAAAGCCCACTGCCTGAAAGGTATATATTTCATGTGTTATAACAGACTGCTGTTTTTTCTTGCAGAACATTTAATTCTGGTGGTGCATTTTATATTTACAAGGAGAAAGAATTCAGAAACTGGTAAAGTGATGCATTATAGTTATATTTATTAAAAAAAAAAAGTCGTTGTAGAGTAGAAGCTTGCACACATTTTCTCATAGTTGAAATGAGAATGAGCAAATCTGCATTCAGCAATGGCTGAACTGGCAGCACAGCTACTTTGAATTCAGAAGGAAAGAGGAAAAGCAGATATTGATATCTAAGTGTTAGGGTAAGAACATTTCTAGGTGGAATGCTGAGATTAATGGAGCTATGACAAGTCACAGCAGCTCATATATTTATGCTTATAGTTTGTTTTCCTATATCACTCAGCTAAAGGATTTAAGGTTGTAAGCTGGATAGCAATTCTACTTCAATTTTGTGAACGTGATTTCATAGAATCTATTACTATGAGCTTGAAAATGGCTTTTCATTTTCATTATTGCTATATTTTAGGTTTAGTTCTACTCTTGTATGTCTAAGTAATATTACTTGTTTCCTTGGGAAGGAAAAAAAGACTGTAATGACTCTTGAATGACTTGAGGCCATTAAAATGTTTATGATAAGGATCTGCATCTTTCTATTGACGGGTCTGGGAATCTAAGATCTGTGGCTTCACTGATCTATGCTGCAGTTTTCTTAAAGTTGCAAGTATAGAATCATAGAATGGCTTAATGACTGTGAAGATAAGCTAGTTCCAACCCTGGCAGAGTTGCCCTCAACAGCTCAGGCTGCCCAGGGTCTCACTGAACCTGGCCCTGGGTACCTCCAGGGCCAGGGCACCCACTGCTCCTCTAGGCTGCAGTGCCAGGGCCTCAGTAATGTATAGAAGAGACTTACCATGCAGATTGAATTGACAGACCAGTAGAAAACAGTCTAATAAGGGTATTAATTACAAACGTCATAGCTTCTCATCTTCCATGTTGTAAAATGCTAGTGATTCTAAGGAGACTTACTGCTTAAAGACTGCTCTGACTGGATGTGCTAAATCACTTAACCATTTTTTTCCCAACAAATGATTCCAAGTGTGTGAATCTAGAGTTATTTTCACTTTCAGGCTTGCACTCAACTGTGATCCCCATGGCAAGGTTTTTTCTCATAATGAAGTAACGCTTTTTAATCACTTTTTACCTATTAGCAGAAAACTTACTAATGGATCTTAAGTTTCCTTGTAGAAGTGAATGAAGCAGCTGTTCTCTTTTTATAAGTGAGTGAAGAAACAAATTTGTATATAATCAGAAAAGCCCTGTAAGAAAAACCTGTAAGATTCAGAATTAATTTGGTTTCCTTAAGAGCACTAAGATCCTTTAAAAAAATAACACCCAAGTGAAGTTGGAAAAGACAGGGGAGGGAAGCAGAAAACTTGCATGCATCATATTAGCTACTGCCTCTGTTTCCTTTTTCTTCTGAGGCTAATAACTGTCGGATTGATGTAAAACTCCTTTCTAGTTACATTACAGCATCTAGATTTACATGTAGTAAATATACTATAAGGTGGTGAAATAATATCCCACTGCAGAGCAGGTGAAGCTTGTTTCATTTTTAACAGATGGGTTTTCATGCAAACTTTGTCAGAAGTTTTCTTCACTCTTTGAAGAAAGAACCCATAAACAACGTAAAAATAACAATAAAAAAATGAGGGGTTTTAAACTGAGAACAGAGAACATCTTCATCTTCCCCATTATGGTATCTGAAGAGTATGAGAATGACTTACAGGAAGAGTGCATTGCTGTAAATAGCAGCAGTAAGATGTAGGATTTTTTGCTTGCTTTCTTTTTTTTAGTGAGATATGGGATGTGCAAGAACTGAGAGAAATCAACGCGTTCTTCTTTGTTATTCAGGAAAATGAAAACTTGCCTGGTTTTTGCAATTACTCTCCTGGCCTTTATTGAGTTTAGTTAACAAGGTAGCCTGTTTTGACATCACAGTAAAGGAGCTGACAAGTGCTTGAATCTCTTTATTCTGTGAACTTTGTGAATCATTATTAAGTGAGATGTAAGCTGAATTGCTCAGTGTGTCCATTAAAAATTAACATGTGGGGAAGAATTTCTTCCTGCAACTTAATCGAAGTTGCAGGAAGACCTTTTTTAGGTTAAAGCTGTTACTCCTTGTCCATCAATACACTCTCTGGTAAGCTATCCCTCCCCAGCCTTCCTGTAGGTTCACTTCACAGAATCTTAGGATGATTTGGGTTGGAAGAGACCTTAAAGATAATTTTGTCTGGCTGCAGGGTTCTTCTCATGTGGTACACTAACACAAGTTGCCTGGGGATGGGAGAATCCTAAATAGCTGACATAGTTAATTCATTTTGCATAGCATCCTGAGGTGTGGCTGTTTGCATGTGTAAGAAATAATAGGGGATTGTTATGAAAAGTACCTAATTTGAAACCAGTAATATGGCACTGTGTAATGCCACTAATCCATCAAACTTATTTGGTCTCATTTCTTATTTTAAATGTTATGAAGCAGTATTTTTAATAGAAACATTTAACATCAAACATGAATTACAATTGTACCAAATATGTAACTTCTAACAGTGAGTTTTACCCTTTTTTTTTTTGTCACAAAGACTCCTTAAAGCTTTCCTTAAAGTTAAAGAGGCAGTTCCTGTAGGACGTCCATCTGTCAGGATTGCTTAATAGCATGAATGGGTTGCTTTTCCTTGTCATTTTATGTATAGAGGCCCCTTAGGATGGTATAACTGTTCCCCTTGGCTTCGCTGACCACAGGAAGGATAAATACTTGTCTAACACATGCAGCAGCACATCTTTTGGCTTCTGTGCTCTCCTGTCAGCCAGTGAGGCTGAAGCAGCAGTATCTGGTGACCATTAAGTACACTGTATGTATAAGGAATGAACTACAGCAGCAGTACAGAAGTGGTTTATTTTCTGCTGGAGCATAAAGATCAAGGAGACTGCATTACAGAGAGGAGGAAAAACTGTGTTACAGGATAACTTCACGTACAGCATGTTTTCCTTACCATTTTTTACACAAGTCTGGTTTTCATGGGAACAGATGGCTTAAAATCTATGCCACCCAATAACCTGAGACTACTAGGAAGAAGACACGGCCCAGTCAATAGCAGAAGTTAAGGTCCTTCACTAAAATAATGTCTTTGAAGTGACTGTCTTGTTAACTTCTCACTTAGCACATCAAAGCAAGCAAAGAATGCCTTTATTTCTTGTAAATCCAAATGCAAATTACGGCTTGTGATTGTGGAAAGCCTCACTTCAAAACCTTGCACATATCCTGTCTGATTTTGATGGTGAATGTTTTGTCATTGGTAATATAGAAGCAGCTTTCCATTTTTAATGGAAATGATGTCCTTTGGTGATCACGCTGCAGCAAATTGCATATAGAAATTGATTTTTCACTGGATCTTCTTTTAAGGTTTACATTATCACCACAGAAAAGAAAAAAAATTCTTAGTCATAGCACCAAGGCTGCAGAGTGTGGCAGATGGTATTACAGTAAAATTGCCTATTTCTGCTGTTTCTTTGTAAGATACCTTTAAAGGTCCCAATGATGCTTAAAATGATTGTACGATAAATTGTTGTATCTTAGTTAAATGGTGTTTAGAAACACTATTCCCTGTGTTTTCTTGATGTCTGTTGTCGGGTATACATTTGTTTTATTTTCTTGCTGTTTTTTTGTTTCTTTTATTATTCATGCTGGCATGCAAGTCTGCTCCTTAGCATAGCTTGCTGGGCTGAAGGCAAAGAAGAGTTTGTTTTGCTGCTTCTCTTTGTTGGAGTGACTGGACTATAGCATCATTCATAGATGCAACGATGCATTCTTGTGAATGAAATGTGAATACTTCATCAGATTCCCTGAAAGTGCAAAGGGAATGCTTCACTCGTGGAAAGTGGCATTATCTGTCCCTAGATGATGGGTGGCTTGATGGGGTGAGTAGAGCAAGGAAACTGGAACGGTGCCCAACTGCTGTAAGGGATGGCCTCATTTGTTAACCCTGCAGTCCATTGCTGTAGTATGGATGGTCACAGTAACTGCGTGGTAAGCCTTTTCTTTCTGTGAAACAGATGAGTTTCCAGCATTTTGCTCTTTGCTATGAAATGGTGTATATAAAACATTCCAGTGAATATTTGCATTGGAGGGAATGGAGAGAAAATGTGGAAACTTCAGCTTCATGCCTCTCTTACCGCAAGGGGGAGCATCATTACTGGAAGCGGCTGTCTTAACACTGAGCAAGTCTGCCTTTGAAGATGAGACTTGCTGAGGTGAGGCAGGTAGGAAGAAAAGGTAGAATACATTTCCTGAAGTTGCAGAAAGCAGAAGCATTGAAGAAACTGTGGAAAACAAACAAAACCTCCAGCAAGTGTTGACAGTAGGGGGGATAATTGGCCTTGTTACCTGCAAAATGTGGGATCAGTAATGGAAGACTCAAGAAAAAAGGTCTTTTGTATCTATCCATTGTAAGTGGAAGTCAATATAGCTGGGAGAAGGCTCTTTTAGCCAATGAACTTCTCAATGAACCGGGCAGTATTTACAAAGGCAGAATGATCCCTTGGCTTTTAAGTATGAAGCCCAGTTCATCCTACCACAGCTGGTTGCAGCTCGTTTCCAATACCTGGTTGTCACAGAGGGGAACTACCCTGCTGGAAGGCAAGGTTGGAAGGGTAGAGGCTGTGAGGGTCACTGAAGTGTTTTAGTCTTCAGCTGTGTTCTCTGTAAGTCATGGACATCTTTGTAGGAGCTCGTATGGGCCATCAGTAACTTTGAAATCTTGAAATTTTTGAATGTCAGAAGGACTTAAAGCAGGTCCATTGGAAAGTAGGAAACACCAAGATGAGATACAGCCTGGTAGTTTCTCTCTCAATTCAGCTATTGATGTACAACTCCAGCAGTCGTGAATGAATGGTAGGTTGTATATGGGGACCTACCCAGCTACAAATGTCACATCTCAGAGTAACTAGTCATATTATAAAGTAATGATTTCTAGAACTGGTAGCTAAAATAATTCTGGTCATCTGTCTGTCATCATAGGAAGTTTGACTGAACTGAAGTAATTCTTGGTATGATCTGCTGTGAAGTGCACAAGTAGGTAGGAAACACTTGGACTGTGGGCTTTTTCCATCCCTTGGCAGCATGGACTCCAGTTTTCAAAAATGTGTGATTTCTTTGTCAAAGATCTAAAATGTAAAAAGAAAAAAAAAGCTTAAGGATTTTTTTTCCCTTTTTTAGTTTTCTTTACTAAGGATTGGATGTGTTCTGCTTTGCATTTGTGTACTACAGTGAACAATCCTAATACTGATGTCAACAGAAAAGCAAATAGAATCTTAACAGAGATGAATAGCATCTTGAATGCAATATCTACTGTTGTTCCCCTGTGTTTTTGGATGCACTTCTGATCTGTTTTGCTTAGGGAAGGTGTTTCATGATACAGCATCTTATAAAAAGTTATTACGTTTCTCTTGAGTTCAGTCTTAATACTGCTCCATCCAGATAGTGTGACAGTAATTCAGCTAGCTGGTGCAATTCCTTTCTTCTATGCTAAGTACATGAACTGATAATAGTGTGGAACTTTTGCAGCAAACTGTAGTATATATGAAATTACAAAATAAAATTGGGCCACAGGATGGTAATTTTGTTCCCTTCTGCTTTGTGGTGTTTATTGCATTACTTGGTTTGGATCCTGAAATGGGAAGACCAAAAAATAGTGAAGTAAAAAATACAGATCTATTTTTTTTATGTCCTGTCTTAGAATTTTTACCTAAATACCCTTCCAGCTATCTCTTCTGAGTTGTTGTTGGAGGTGTGCTTACTGACTCTCGTAATTAGTGGGTTTAACTGCTTTGATATATTTTTTTCTATGGTTGATGGTAGAGAGCTAGGGGTAGCAAATAGGGTTGTGCAGCACACAAAGTGACCTGTTCATGTTGAGTTTTCCACAGTAAGGGGGCAGACAGCTGCTTTTGAGCAATTGGAGATGTCCAGGAGGCATTGAAGATATCTCTAGAGTTGCTATTGCTTTTGTTTTCTAATGCTGGAAGGTACATAGTAGCTGGGATAGGCAATAAAGTGATGAGATCTTTTTTGAGTGAGTTTATGTAGTTGTGCATCGTTTGTTAACCATCTTGGAGTTTGTGCTGGCTGCTGGTGAGTCAAAAAAACAACAACTGACTGCCTGATTCATTTGGAACATGTGCACCCTCAGATTTATTTGGTGTTTCTTGGATAGCTTGATTCTTCTGAAGCACTGGAGAAATGCATGAGGACAGAGCTTAAGTTTTGTTTGGTAATCCGTCGTCTGAGAAGCAAGTTGGTAAATCAGAATGATCTAAATTCAGGTTCAAGTTAATAGAGCACTTTACTCAGTTGTATGTTCATTAAAAAAATATAGGAATAAACATCAGTAGACTTTTTTTTTTAGTGTAGGGATGAGTGGTACATAAGTTCCTATAGCAGAACATGGTATAAGCAAAAGCTCCGGCGCTATGCATATAGCTCTGTGCACTCAGGCTATACGTACTACTATCTGTATGTGTTTTAGGTATACTTGTTTTTTTTATTTCTGTTTCCCATAGACTTAATCACCTGTATCATTCTTGACTATGGGAGTTCCTTATGAGGAAAGCAGAAGTCCCCAGGCTGTAAGAAGTAGTACTGTGCAGTTTCCCCTGCAGCCTGCCTGCTGTTTGTTGTGGGATCGGGTTCTCTGGGTGCTGGGAAGCTTTCTTTCATGAGGTCAAACTGGATCAACTGCTGTTTAATTAGTAAATTCCATGTTATGTCATTCTGTCTCATCGCCTGTCTTACATACAGAGTCCTTCTCTCAGTTCAACCTCCTCAATCACAGAGCTCTTAAGAAAAATATCTTCCCTTGGTGTTGGTGAGCTGATAAACTACCCCTTGGTAGTTCAGCCACTTCTAGCCAGATGGTGTCTCCCATGCAAATAAGGTCTGGATTGCTCTGTCCTTTCCTCTCTCTTTTTACTAGTCTGCAGCTTGCTTATCCTTAGAGAATTGCATGATGTGATGAGATATACTGGTTTGTATTTTAGAGAGATGCTGCAGTTCACAGGAGAGTACTCGTAACTGCAGGAAGCTTGAGCTAGTGCATGCAGTTAATCTGGCAGCTCAGTTTTTAGGGGCTATTCCTTACTGGTAAGCAGTGAGAATCAGTAAGGATGAATCTTGAATGGCTGATTTCAGTACATAAATCAGTGGGTGTTGTACCAGGTTTTTCTTGGGTTATTTCCCTTTTTTGCAGCAAGGCAAATAACAGGAAAATTTGGTGCCTTTTTGTTTGTCTGCTCAAATGTGTCTCTGTAATGTGGCCTTTTCTTGTGATCTCTATGTGTGGTTTTTCCCTTCAGACAGACTCTTCCATTTGAGGTTACTTTTTGGGCAAATATTTTTGTTAATCACCTATTTAATTTCATTTTAACTTTTATAAATAGTTTTCTTCCATCACAGTCTCCAATGGTCTTATAAAGTTTCAAAAGTCATAGGGGAAAAACTGTTTTCCTTCTAAAGCTGAAGAACCTAAAATGTGACTTTGAAACTAATGATTATATGTTGGTTTCAAATTAGGAGCTGCATTACTCAGTGCTCTGTAAGATTCCTGCAAGGACAGACGTGTATGGCTAACGAGAAGATTAAAGGAGTTAAAGGGATCTTCTGTTCTAAGTTCAGAAAATGGATGTAGAAAATAACAGCCTTTAAAAGATGGAAGCTCAGATGTTCATTTAAATCAACAGACCTTGGAGAAATACTGTCTTCCAGAAGTAATGAGAAGGGTCCTTTTAACACTTAATCAAAAAGGTCGTTGAGCTATAAAGGAAACCACAGCAGCTGCAACTATTTGTGGAGATTTCTGAGGGATATTGGTGAAGGTTGGCACATAGCAGGCTTCCTCTGGTCTTGGCTGAAGATTTTTTTCACTAAGGGCTTGGGATTACTTTTTGTCTTGTTAGGAATATAAATAGTTTTCATTTTTGTTGCATCTCTAAAAATATCAGAGAAGAAACAGCATTTTCTGAAACTTTCTGAAATAGACAAAGTGCTTTACGTGGAAAAGAATAACAAAAGAAAAATCTGTGAGCAAAATGTATCTGCACACACAAGTGTTTCTTGGCCCAAATTCTGGGACCTAAAGGGGTTGATAGAAACTGAGAACTAAGGCAAGTACAAGAGAACTGAGATTTGAAGAGCTTTTAAGTGGGTGATGTAGGAGGCTTTACTGTCTCCTCCTGTCGTGAGAAGAGGTCAAATGCTCGGGGCAGGTTACTCCTACTGACTCAGTCTGGTTAGCCTCATTGTATGGTGGGGGAAGATCCATGGTAGGTAATACATGCAGTCTGCTTTTGGAGAGCATTATAATTATCTTCCTCTGTGGAAGAATAGGAGAAACAATTAAGAAGCAGATTGTCTTGCATTCATGTCTGTATCAAGATTGCAAGATATGTATATTGAGATGTATATACAATTAAAAGAAAAACAAACAAGGTTTAGACTGAAATTGCAGTGCAGAAGCAGAGAAGTGTCATAGAATGTCCCAGAGTTATAGGTGTGTGCTGGGTGTGTGTATGTGTAATTTTAGGATGCATGCCATGTAAAGCTCTGCTCACCTGAATGACTGCATTACAGATGATGGCTGTTAAAGGCTTTCATTAAAGTTGAATTTTCCCATTCTCTTCTGGAGTGTTTCTTTCAGTTGCAGGTATTGAACAAGGTCTATTTGCTGCATTGTGTAGCAATTTGTATTCTTCAGAGCATCTGATAAAGTGTTCCTTCAGCATGCAAGCAGAAAAAAAATCCCCTTTCAGAGCTGTAGAGTGATATTGGAGTTTCTATAATTCAATCAAGGAGATCCAACTTTTTGTTTCTGTGAAAGCCAAGGACTTTTTCTAAGAACTGAGTTGCTCTGCTTTGGGAAGTTTAGTTTACTTGCACCCCACAATTTAAGAGGACAACAGCATTTCTGTTACTGTATTACTGCTATGCTGATAGCTGTCACTACTGTCTATGTTTAAGCAAATTATGGGTTGATTAATAAGGGCAGATTTTATCAGGTTCTGGCAATGTTATTTCCTTTATTTGTGCTGGGAAGTAAGCAGATATCTCAGAAAGCTTACCCTAAATTTTGTCTGCTGTTTTATGTTCATTTGCGGTCTGGACTTGCTAGCTGGTGAATTGGTGAAACTAAGTGACAATCAATCTGTTGTCCTTTAAGTCTCTTTGTGGCTGGAGTTACATGGCAGAATTCGGTCTTCAGATTTTGTATACGTGTGTGTAAGCACACATGTGACTTAAGTGATAGCTTGTGAATTTGGAGTGTTAATTTTCTTATTAATTTATTTACACTGTCGTTGACTTTGGGACCAAAAGTTGGACTCTTGATACTGACATGTCATTACTAGGCTGAATTACCAATGCTCTCTTTGCTTGTAAAGTTGAAGATAGATTTCATATTAATTTCGCTGTATGTTGTGGTAGAGATGGTGCAAAAACTTCACATTTGGCAACAGATGATTATAGTTAGTGCTATTGAGAACACAAAGGAATGGAATCTAGAATTCTGCAGTGCAAATACATGGGAAATTACAGTCCATATTGAATGTTCATTGCAATTAGTCTACTGAAAATGTGGCAGCTGTCGTTCCTAAGAAATCTATAAAGTTCTTTCAACATAAAAAGCTCTGATCCCCTCTGGGTACTGAAATAGAATAGAAAACTTGTTTATTACCTGTGAGAATTTTTGGTTTGACATCTTCTGGACATGAGGCATCTTGGCTCTCCCAGGTAAGAGCAAGAGTTGAGTGGAATATTTATTGTGAAGATATCTGTATTTCCTCACTATTTATCTGCCTTCTGTAGGTGAGTGTTACTTCATTCTCTGGGGAAGCAGCATATTTTGTAGGCTTGAGAAGACTAACGTGATTCAATGAGTTGAAGCTGATTAGTTTTAATTTTGTTTTTGTATTTACCTGCTTCTTCTGGTTTAAGTGCAGGCTGCAATGATGTTCTGAGGAGGATATATCATATTTGGGATTGAAAGAAGTACTTTCTGCAGGAATATCTGCTTTTCTTAACCTCTCTTGAAAAGCCCTAAGAACTTTCCTCAGCCATCTCTGCAGGTTTTCCTGTAAGCCAGGAGACTTTGCCTTTCTGTTGCTTCATCAGCTCTGCTCAACATGAGGCTTCCTGGAGCCATCCCTCTCTTTTTTCTAGCAGTCTGTCTTCTCTGTGTGAAACAAGACAAGCTGCAGCTTAACCAGACAAAAAAAGCCTTCCTCTGTCTCAGCCTGGTAACAAGAGAAGTGGAATCTTTATGATAGTTTTCATATCTGAAATCAAAGGTAGACTGGCATCTGAGTGTATGATGAGGATTCTGGTGTTGGCTGTGTTATGACATTCTAAATGATTAAATAAACAAGTGTAAGTATTTCCGTTTTAATATTCAGGGGATGAATGCTCACTTAGGATGAGTCCATCTTTATGGAATAGAAATGCATTTGTACTGCTTCATTTAAAAACAAACAAAATCCTACAGAGAATTCTGGATGGATTGTGAATTTTTAGTTGCAATTATCATGGTTGGCTAAGGAACTCAAAGGCAGTCTTCGTACAGAAATTGACCTGATAGGTTCGAGGTGGGGAGAGAAGGCTGGAGCTGTAAAGCAGGACCAGAGAGATCCTGATTTTACAGCAGGTGTTTCTTTTCTTTTTAATTACATGGCTTCCAGTGTTGTTAATACTGAATTATTGACAGATGAATAGTGTCAGCTGTGATAATCAGGCTGATGTTAAAGAATATCCATAAATGATGGTGATTTTAAAGGATTTCTTTGACCATAATTATTGTCCTAAAAACCACTTGGAGAAAGAGGGGATTGGATCTGGATTTTTTTCTTAGCTAGGCACACAAGGCTTTCTGGTTATTCCGTACATCTAAACCCTGAATAACAGAACTGTTATGTACTTCTGTAAAGACCTAAAAAGAGCTGCGGAGTCAGGTTTATCAGGAGAAGATGATTAACTGTGTAAGCACTGAGCTTATTTAGATGGTTGCAGATTTAGGGAAAGCTATGTTTACTGTGGAAGATTTAGAGGCTTAGTACAAATATTAGCTTAAGTATTATTAAGGTAATAGTAGGACATTTGTGCTTACGTTTTGTGTGAAAGGTGGATGGGTTTTGAGGAAAATAAACGAGAAAGCTTTACTCCTGCTACTGTTTGCCCTCTCCTATTAGTTTTCTTATGCATAATTCACAAAATACTGAAGCTAGTTTAGATAAACGTAATAGTTTCTCTTTGAAGCTGGTGATAAATGCTGGGTTTGAAGTGGTGACAGCGGGGAGAGCGTGTCAAAGCTGTGATTTTGTACATCAAACTGCTCAAGGTATTGAATGGCTGCACCAGAGACGCTCCCCTCAGGACCAGTCACCTCTAAAAACATGCCCTTTGGAAAGTAAATACTGCTGAAAGCGCCAAAGAATTAGCTAAAAACGTAATTAGTTTGTAAGGAGTTGATGATAATTTAATGAAGAGCATAAATTTGCTTCAAGCCTTCAGAGAAGAAAAAAAGTTGGGAACAGAATGAGGCCTGTGATGTTGTGTGTGTGAATGAGCAGGAGCTGCTACCTTGGAGTTAGTGTGAATAGTTACCTGGTGTGAGCTGGTGAAATGCCCTGCTTGCATCTCTGCACAGGGATTAGTTAAAGGTGTAGTAAACAGAGGGTTTTTCCTGGCCCTCTGTATCAATAACCACTTAATGCTGATGACAATATTGAGCTACTGGCACAGCATTTAATTAAATGCAGACAGTCGCAGTGTAAAATTAAAAATTGTTTCAGCAGTGTCTTAGTGAGAAAATTAAACTCCTTTGTTATTCAGGGACATGTAACATACCACAACTCTGCTGCCAAATGGTTATGTGCTGTTTTATGTCAGTTCATCTCTAAACTCAAGTATAATTCTGCCTATATTTTTGGAAAGAGGTTCCTTGAATTGACATGCAACCTCACAAAAGCCTCCGAGACACGTTCTGTACGGCTGTTGTTGTGTCATGGCAAATGTAATGTTGATTTCTTTGGCCTTTTTCTTTGCTAATTTCTACTCTAGAAAGGTTTTAAGTAAATTTTTTTTCTTCTCATTAGTTCATTGATAGTCAGAATATGTAAAATCTTAATAAACCTTCAAAAGTTTTGCTTTTAAATTATCTTTTGTGCCCTGTGGATATATGAGAAAGAATTGTCAGTTAAATTGCTTACTTGTGAAGGCAATTTGGGATAACAGGATTTAAACATGAAGTTTATGCTCTGAGGGGGTGTGAGCACTGTAGGATTTTTGTACAAAGTGTGCTTATTTCAGTCCTGGAACACGCTGAGCTTCCTTAACCCACTGCACTGAACTCAAGGATGTTATGGTGACTGTTGTACAGGTGGGAGAAACTGGAGCTCCTGGAGTATGAGTAATGTCCCACTATGGAAGCTGTGTCCCCCAGTACTGACTCTGTACACCTTTCTTGAGTAACCCACCGAGTTAGAGGGAAGATGGTGTGCTCTTACTGTGAGACCATTTAGCTTTGCTTTGCTAGACCTGCTGGTATTATAGTTCATTACATCACTGATATAAGACTGAGCTACAGAGCCACTGCTGACTTATTTTGTGCTTTAAGGAAGAGTAGCTTCAGCTGCTTGACAGCACATGCACCTTGGTCTCCAGTGGCTTGTGTACTGTGAGGTGTAGATGTGGAGCTCAAGGCACTTATTGCTCCTGTGGTACTTGAGTGCCATGCTGCCTGTACATAGCATAATGCTTGCATTTTTAATTTGGGACATTTTAATTTTATTTTATAAAAGCCCCCACTGTCATCTATTTAAACTGTTATTAACTAGCAGATAATTGCATCTAACAAGGTGTTTTGGAGTCATAGGGGAAGGAGAACAAGATTCCAATTTTAACATGATTGACTGCTACACTTTAAACATTTGCTGAAATGTCTTGCTTTCCATTTTGTCTGTACTACGTATTGGGCTGGGATTTAAGTACAGATAGTCACTAGTGTAACCCTTAGCTGCCTTGTCTTTGTCCCTTTCCTTGAAGTATATCGAGCTGCAGCACATAACCTAGCATTTCTGTAGGTAATCAAATCATCTTACTGAGCCTGTCCCTTTTCATTTGTGTTTTTATTCTTTTGACTGAGATTACCTGTGAGTTACTGGCCATGGGGTATAACTAATCAGTTTAAAACATCTATATTCTTCCACATATGTCTTCTTGCTGCCTGCGTCATGGAAATGCAGTACCTTGGAAATGGATTCAGACACATTTTTCTGTTGTCATCCCTGCTGCCAAATGTAAGGAATGTTTCAGGTGTTTTAATAACTGTATTAGAAAACAGTAATTGGGGTTAGAAATTACAGCATGTAGCTTTTCTCTTACCAGTTCAAGGTTTCTCCTTATTGTACAGGCATTTTGAAGTGCATTGTTTGTTTTGGTTTTCACAGATGCAGGCAAAGAACTTGTAGCCATCAGAAAGTACCCATTTCCTCTCATTATATATAAGATGAATTTGTTTGGTCCTCTTTTTACTGCTGAATTACTTCTCCAATTATACTTCAGCTTTAGTATTTCTTGGTGCCTTATGCTGGTAGCACTCTTTTCCCCATTGAGGAAGGCTTGCTGATGCTTGCGTTGTTCAGGGGTCTTCAGTAGTCAAATTTGTGCAAATGACAAATGCTTCCGTCCTGACACCCCTTCATCTCCTTCATGTTCAGCCTGCTAGTTATGTGGAGAAAACCTTGTTGATAGAATTGCCCTTTTCCCCTGCTCTTTAGGGGTGTGTCCCTCACTGTTCATTTGATGTCAACCTTTCATCTGTTAGCACTTTAGCCCTTCTGCTCTTATTTTTCTCTATCAGTAGAGAGAGAACTCTGCTGTTTTCTTTGCATCTATCTGTGCCTTTTACAACATCTTTTTTCCTCTAAAAACCTTGTGGCAGCATAATATCTATCTCTGGCTTTGAACTTGGTGGGATCATTCACATGAACGGGAAGATTTGTGCTCTTAAATATTTGTAAGGGCAAAATCATCATCTGTAAGGATCAGATTCATAAAGGATTAGATTTTAATTCAATGTTTAAAATAATCATAACTCTCCAATTCCCAACTGGAGGTGGTTGCAGTGAAGTTCTGATGGCAGTGAAGACAGTGGGAGGTGTTTGGTTGTCCACTGGGCCAGAGTTTCCTACCTGGTGTTTCTCTTCATTGATTTCATGAGACCCATAGGTTTCTGCAGAGATATTATTTAGGTTTAGCCAGCCCTCAGCTCTAGTGTTGTAGGCCTGATGGCTGAAAGCAAAGGAATGTTAGCTTGTTTGCAAGTGGTTGTTCTGCCTTATACATGGCAGGTATGTCTTTCTGGGAGTTTGTACTTCATAATTGTATCTTGTGTATTTATCTCCTTTATGCAGGGATTTGTTCACCTTTCAGTAATTTCTACTTGCAGTCCTGAAGTACTTCAGGAAGACTTCATGAAGAGATCAGCTGAACTTTAGTATTAATAAAACAGAGTTTAGCATTTATAATCTGTAACTTTATTTCAAGAAGCTGGTGTAATGTATGTTAAAATTTGTAGATGAGGAACTTCAAAGTATGTGATCTACTTTCAGCAGTATGAAAGCATAGTTTCTTACATAAGTGGCACAATCCAATACCTTGTTTTAGATTTGAAAATAGAAATAACATGTTAGTTTTCCATGTTTGGAACAAAAAAATCCAACAAAGGACAAAAAATAGCATAGAACAGCAGCAAGGGACTTGTGCGTTAGATAAGCCACTTGTTTCTTCTTCCCAGACTGACATGCTTGCTTGAAAATGTGGAATGCTGACTGTTCTTTCTGTAGTCCCATTGCCTTTTGAAAACCGTGTTCACTCATTCTGTCTTGAAATACCATTCTCTTACGGATTGCCTTTATGGACCATACACAAAATAAATACGAATTAAAATAGCTTTGTTTTCTGCATCAGTAAAAATGATTTTCTGTTACAACCTATTTAATTGTGGCTCTTTGACATTGAAACAGACTACTTATTGTTCCACTCCACTCTCTTTGAACTCTGTAATGCATTTTTGCCTTCCTTAAATTTGCAATTGAAATGTGGGTGCTTTGAGGGAGAACCAGATTACTGGAACTGAAATTGGTAGGAAAATAAAACTCAGGACAGATTTTCTTACATTTTTTGTTACTTGTATGACTTGTAGTTTTGCATCTAATATGTCACTGGGCAGTGTGGCAATCTCCCTCTGTGAAGGGTGGGGGACCAGTGAAGGTCTACCCTACAGGATGTGGGAGCAGGAGAAGGACATACTTTCTCCAGTTCCTTCTGCATTAAGAAAAACCATCATGCAGCAATAAAGAAAGACAAAATTTGTCTCAGAGTAGCAAACTGGTTTCTGTGATAAAAACACTGTTTTAACACATGGAATAAGCTGTACTGTCTGTTTATGAAATAAACTGATTGCGATCACGTGCAGAAAGTCAGATTGAAATGAAATGCTGTGATTTACATTTCTTCTGTCCTATATGTTGCTGTAAGTCAGCTTGAGGAAATGTTCTGGATTGCCTCGCAAGGGAAACTGTATCTCCAGAGAAAGTTGTTAAAACCGTTGTGTTTCTGGAAGGTAGCAATTCTTGAGTTGGTGGACCTTCTTTTTATCTCCTGAGCACTTATCTAACATAAGAATATTTCAGAATTCAGTGATTTCCCTTTTGGCTTTCCAGGAAATGGGAGTTGGACTCAGAATTCTCATTATAATCAGTATAAAAGTCCTCTGCTTTACTCCATTAGTACTACGTTTCAAAGTAAAATATTCACCTCTTTTAATCCTTCCCTAAACGTTGGGTAGGTTGCATGCTATTTTTATCATTCCAAGAGAGTATTTTCTATTGTGTCCATCTTTAGTGCTTTTACTACTTCAGGTTTCAGATGACTTGTCTTCCTGTAGTCGTGGACTCACTTAAGTTGAAACAGGTTTTTGGAGTTTGTGTGGTCCAGTGCAGCATTTGGATGATGTCTGCCTAGATGAGTCCAGTCAGGGACTTCATTCAGACAAATAATATCATCTGTGGGCATGGAGGTTTTGCAGCCTCTATGACGTTTTTTATATATATATAAGGTCTTTAATCACCATCATGTTGAAACTTTTTCACTACAATCTAGTCTGAATATTTTTTTTTTTGCAGCATGTCACATCTCATCCTGTCACTGTGCATGCTTGAAGTATTTGAGTCCATCTTCTCCGTACTCAGACATTGTGAAGTGCAGCTATAATCTCTGCTCTTGATCCATTGCAGGGAGACACCTCCTCGTAAACCTAACAATGATGCATGTTCTGAGAAAGCTTCATCTGCAGTTGTGCTCTTGAAAAACAAATTGGGTGAATCAGTTGAAATATATCAGTTTCAGGCTGTCATCTGTGCTCAGGAAATGGAAATAAGGAGGCTTAAAATTTCAGAGCCAAAAAGCATTCAAAATATATCTGCAAATACCTGTTTTACTCTTTAATTTCAGCTGTCTACTGGAAATGATTCTCATTGTAGGTGGAGATGTCAAAATAGGAAGAGTAAAGAATACAGAACAGTGCCATCACAACGTGTAATTCATCTGGAAACGTGATGTGTAGACTCATTGGGTTTATCCTAGGATTTGGAAGGACGGAGCTGTGTGTTGTCTTGCTGTAACATGAAATCATGTACTGAGCTTGTAAAATAGCAGGTACTGCCCAAGCTTCCTGATTTACTGCTGGTGGTATTCTCTGCCTATTGTGCTACAGATGAACTAGCCCAGATCTTGTTTTTCATGTCTTCCTGATGTTATTTCCGTACCTGTTCCCATTTGATGCGTCTTTGATCAGATATTTAAAGTTATTTACTTACACACACGTGTAAGAGAAACTGTTGAGAAATTCTATTAACATCTCCTGAAACGTAGCTTGTTCCTTGTTAACCTAGGGGAAGAAATAAATGAGAATATATTAAATAAAGCTCAGAAATAAGTTTTCTGGAAATTAAACCATTGAGTTATTTATAAATATATTGAATGAACATTAAAGAATACCAGCCCAGAGCTGTGGGCACTGTGGAATAGCTAGAAAACACCAATTTCCTTATTAAATATTCAGCGTCCAACTCATAATTGAATTTTTTCCAAGTTTACAAGCTTAACAGGAAATTGATAATACTGATTGTGTGTTCCCTCCTACCATGGCTCCTTGCATGGAGCCTGATGCTAGATACCCCTGAGCACTGGTCAGAAAAATCCGACTCTAATTTGTGTGAAATGTGAGTTTGCTCTCTATTCATACTTCTCCAGCAACCAGATTTAGTGTGACCTAGCAGTTTCCTTGCCCTGCAGATTTCTGCTGCTGCTGTGCTTAGCGGTCACAAAGCCCTCTGCATCCTGTGAGAGTGAGGCAGTCATCTTCCCCACCTTCATCCTGGGGCACATTACATGCAGTCTTACTGTTCCCTTCAAGCTGGGTGAGATTGTGTGTCCAGATCTCAACAGGAGGTTGCTGAGTACTGTCAGCAGTCCTAAGATGTCACTAACAGAAGATGAAAGCACATCAAGCAGAGCTCTAGAAGGCTGAAAACCACCAGGATATGTATGCACTTCCTGAAAACCGCTTTCCTTGCAGAATCCCAAGTGTTATGTGTCTGTCTGTTTCTTCCTGTCACAAACACTTAAGAGTTGTCTTTTCTTTAGAATGATGTGACTAATGATCTAAGCTGTAAATTATATTGTGAAACTGATCTTTTGTATTCCTGGAGGGTATGTGAAGTATGGAGCAAATGTGAAAGGAGAACTGGTCTTCAGGGTTCAGTAATCTGCTGGTGACCGGGAACTAAACTGAGCTCCATTGCTGCACTTCAAGGAGTAGCTTGCTTGAATCCATACCAAGCTGCTAGAGAACAGAGCATTTCTTGTTTGTGTGTGTGTACATATGCATAACATGGTATTTTATATAATTAACTGTAAAGGCTGTGTCAGAGTACAGGAGGGGGACTGCAGCATCTTATTCTACTGTTCTGTCTCTACAGTCATGTATTGCATTGCTGTGAAGCATGATTCCTTCTTGCCAATTTTTTTCCTTTTAGGCCCAGCTCTTCCTCAATTCTTTCTCGTAACAAAAGCTGTCACAGTTTTGTTTATTTGAAAAAATGCCCTTTTCACATTTCTTATCTTACCAAGACTTTTTGCTCAAGTATCTGTCACAGTGTGTCCTTTATGCATTGATTGGAGATGGATTTTGTTCTGTGCTTGAACTGTATTTTGTCTTCTCCCCTATCACTACATGCACGTTACAGCTGCACCTTCTGCATCAGAGTCATTGGGAAAAGGGCGTTGCACAACTTGGGCTGTCATCCCTTGGGGTCTGGTTTAAAAAAGAAAATTGTCTAAAGGTCTATCTCATATTTCTTCCATGCTTAACGCTTAGGACACTGGAAAAATGTGGAGAATGTGATCCATGAAGTATGGTGGCAGATGGAAGTGGCAGCATTTGTTTATTCAGATAGAATCTGTTATGCTGAACCTTCTTATGTAAAGCAACCAGCCCCCTCAATGGTTTGACAGTTTGAATGCAGACCTCACTTGCAAAATTGGGTTAGTAATTTTTTGGCTGTCTCTTGGTACCAATCCAAGGTAAAAACCCGAAGTATTTTTATTTATTTGCATATCTGAGGAGGAAACAAAATGAGTTTGAAAGTTGGTTTGTATTAGATATCGGTATTGCTCTTTCTGTGGAAGCATCATCTAGAGTCTTTCGGGGAGTAAAAGAAAAGGAACATCAAAAGAAAAGTTACTGAACTATAGATATTTCAACAGGAATTCAAAGAGCAGAGTGCATTTGGATCTGAACAGCACTGCTGCATCTCTGATTTAGCTCCCTTCTCCCCTCTACTCTCCCAAGCTGCAAACTGTGGTAGGTGAGCAATGTGCGTTGCGTGCTCATCTGTTCTCTGGCTGCTTCTGAAAGGTGTGGGAATACTTCTCAGTTCTGTGAGTAAATTCTGCCATCTGGTGATTGCTGATGTGGTGATTGCTGAGCCTGGGGTTATTGCTTTGAAGAAGTTGGGCCTTTGGAAAGGACTGTGGTCTCTTTACTTGTTCTCCTTTCTCCTCTGGATGGGCCCTTTTGTTGCACATTATATTGCATTTAATGGCTTTATTTTGGATGTGCCTTAGTCAGCAGATCCACCTCATAGTGTAGCCTCAACTGCTGTGAAAACAGGAGCCTCGGGATGAGCCCTGCTGGTCTGTTACAACCAGTTCTGTGTTCCCAGAGTGTATTTACTTCATTTCTATAAAGAAATATATATATACTATGCTCACAACCTTGTAGTCTTCTAGCTAAAGCTTGCTGCATCTGCCTCTTCCTTTCATCTTCCATTCCTCTTTCATTCTACACACAGATGAGCAGAGGCTGTGAAAGTCAGAGATGAGCACAGAGAAAGGCAAGTACTGGCTGACTGCTGCACTGTCCAGGTGCACTGTGT
Organism: Odontophorus gujanensis; assembly: GCA_013399175.1. Taxonomy (NCBI): domain Eukaryota; kingdom Metazoa; phylum Chordata; class Aves; order Galliformes; family Odontophoridae; genus Odontophorus; species Odontophorus gujanensis. Next base: position 375,234 of record VXAB01001449.1, on the reverse strand, counting down.
GCTCATTTGTGGTGGTGCTTTTTGGGAAGGATGCAAGGAGGAGGAAGGGGAACTGAGCATCATGTCCCCATGTTGTTTGGGACGTATGGCGTGTGATAAGCAGCCACAGAGCCACGCAGCAGTGAAGCTGTATGGCTCAGACAAACTCTCTGACCAAGTGGGCCATGTGGCACTGTCCATATGAGCTGTTTTTTTCAAAATGTCACAAATTAAAATTTTGATTTACTGCTAACGCATGCAGAAAGAGTAAAAGGGGATTTTCTTGCAAACAAAAGTAAGAAAATGACATTTAAAATGGGAAGTCCCTAAGGGAAAAACTATCTGTGCTGTGCTGTTTAGAGGGATGTGTCTCAGCAGGGTTTCCAGTTTTCAGTATTATAATAACTCCCTTGAGGTTCTCAGGGCTTCTAAACTAGGTCAGTGCATAGACTGGGGGGAAGGAGGGAAACAGGCAGGATGGTACTGCTGTCTGTGGCAGAGTCCTGGTGGAAAATGTCTGTATGAAAAATGTGCATGTGAGTTACATACATGCTTTGTGGCTATGAAGAAGGTTTTTAATTCTCAGATGGTTTGGCCAAGATGAGAGATAACAGCCTTAAGTTGCTCCAGAGAAGGTTCAGGTTGGGTATTAGGAAATAATTTCTGAAGCTTCTGAAGAATTCCCTCTGGCACGGGCTGCCCAGGGAGCTGGTGGGGCCCTCATCCCTGGAGGGAGGTGTTCCAGGACTGTGGTGGTGTGGCACTGAGGGACGTGGGCACGGTGGGGTGGGGTTGGTCTAGATGATTTTAGAGATCTTTTCCAACCATAATGTTTCTATGATCTAGAAAACAGCAAGGCAAATTCACTCATACAGTCAATGCAAAATAAAACAATTAGATGCATGGAGGAGTGTGCACCAGCAGAACAAGGAATAAAATGGGGTGCAGTAAGGTTTTTAAAGTATCAGCTGGTATTTGTTCAAGCAGAGCAAGAAGACTGTGAACTGGGGAGCAGGGAGAAGCTGCACTACACTTCTGGTTTTTTTCCCCTTCAGGGTTTGGAGAGGCTTGCATTGATGGTGGGCACACATTTGAAGGGAAGGCCTTCGCTAAGTTTTTAGGGTAGCATAACTTGGTGGGTTTGAGTAAGAAGAGAGAAGGGAAGCTGATGGTACCTGCAGATATACAAAAAGTTTGCTTTGCTTTGGTGCAGCTGCAGTGGGGAGAAGCCCATCAGCCCCAAGCATTGGCTTCTGAAGAATTCGCCAAACCATTTTGGTTGTGTGATACCCATACAGGAAGCTATCGCAGGGCCCTCTAAGAATTCTTATGCTTCTAAAGCTTATCTCTCTTCCTTTTGAAAGGGAATACTGAGCTGTGAGTAGCACTACATGGGAACAGGAAAGAAGAAGAGAGTTTTTCCATTGCGGTGCAGCAGAGAGGGTGGCAGCTTGCAGCGTCCATGCAGGCAGGTGGAGAAGGTCTGCATCTCAAAGCTGCCACAGGAGAACTTGCAGGGGGTGGGGGCCACAGGAATGGGGTTCAGTACTGGGGATGATGCCTGAGTTTGTGTACTTCTGGTGGTTTTCTGCATTTCGTTCATTTGTGGTCGGTTAATTAATAGTTTGCATTAGTTATGGTGAAGGAGTTTATGGAGGAGTGAATTAGCGCTTCATTTACATTAAAGAACAACATGATTGATGTGCTAATTACATGGATACTTGTTCTCAGTATTCTATGTAAGTATACCCAGATATGAAGGCCAGCTGCAGAAGCAAGCTCTGGTAATGTGTATACAACAGCAGGGCAAGGCATTGTTTCTCAGGTTCATAAAATGAATTTTTCACAGTATACAGCTCAGGCAAGAAGTGGAACCTTTGGGTCTGATATGAGGGAGCTGGGAGTAGAGGCCTGTAAGTGTGTAGCGTTGTGCTGATGCCTCTGCACGGGTGATAGAAAGGCACAGGGCAGTAGTTAAGTTTAAGGATGTAATTAATCCTTGTGACACGAGAATAAATTGCTGTAGTTTGTTGGTACCTCTGCTTCGTGGAGTTGATTTTGTATGTAGGGTTTTGTGTGCAGTTTAAATGTTGGGTTTCATTAACATCACAACCTGCAGCATAATGTAGGATCAAATGGTATTCTAAAATACCAGTGATGCTCCACTTTTGTATCCTCTCAATAAGCTTTGTTCTTCCAGGTTTCCTCATTTTGAGTCCTTGAATTTGTACAGAGAGCACAAATTCCTCTCTTCATCTTGTGTGTGTGTGGGAGTAGGTTTTAAATAGAGCATCGTAAAGCTGTGCTTTTATATGCTCGCGTACACTCAAACATGAGACTGATTTATTATTTTTAAGGGAGATTTTAGGTGTGGTTTAACAGGCTGTAGTATTTTGGCACAGCTGCTTTCAGTGTTGTCTTGCTTGTAAAGCCCTAATGGTTTGAGTACACTTATTTGTATGGGTTTGCAAAGGTAAAATAACTAGACCAGATACTTCAGCAGCTTTAAAAACAGTTTAAAGTAGATATTTCTATAAATCCCAGATTTATTACTGTAAGTGTGGTTGGTGTGTGGAATTAGGACATGGGGCATTGTTTCCTGCAGCACTGCAGCTGGTTGCACAGTTGATCAGTGGCATTTACAGAGGGATAACAGGGCACACAGAGGAGCTGTTTGTAGTGCTACCTGCTGAAATACTGAGTCAGCCCAAGCTCCCATGAACTGCAATAGTGTTTTTTTTTCTTCTGAGTGATTCTCTGTAGAAGCCTCATTGAACAATGGCATGGTTCTGTCGCTCTCTTTGGAAACCTGCCTCGTGCTGAACACTTAGGAGCTGTGGTGAGGCTGATGGAGAAGAAGAATGGGAACTGACCTAGGAGCAACCACATCTCAGGGCGGATGTGTATGGAAGCCCACGATACAAGGCAGAAATCCTGTTGCTCTGTAGGTACAGCTGTGTACCTACTCCGTTTTCAAAGCACAGGAGGAATTTTACAGCTCTGTGCCTTTGGATGATTTTAGTGTGGGCTGGGGGAGAAGCAACTTAGCATCAAACTTCCTCTATGTGTAAACTGCTGTGTGGTGCACAGTGCCAATCCAAAAAGCCACGAGGAGGGAGCGCTGCGCCTGTCACCTTTACTTGATGTGCTGAACTTGAGTGTCAGCACAGCTTGCTTGCTGTCTGACACTCCACTTCTGTCTCTCTGTAGCTATTGTAAGGGGTTTTTGTCTGTACGGGTACCAGTTCAAGATAGAGAGTTCAAGCTTCTCGTGTTCAGATTGCTTCCCTTTGTACTCTGCGTGGTAGGGGAAATCATGAGACTGCTCTTAGATGACCACAGCTATATGTATAGTGGTTTCAGAAATTTCATCAGTTACTTTCACTTTTGATGCTTTTACCCAGTTAATATAATATAAAAAAAAGGAAAAAAGCACAACAATCCTTCTAAAAATCTTAGGGGGCTTTCCATTAGAAAACAGAACAGTATTAAAATCAAAGTTGACTTGAAGTTTTCTGCCAAATTGAAGCAATGAATGGTTATATAGTTTGTGTAATTCCTGAGTAATGGATGATTTAAATTCTTGTTTATGAGTAACAGTAGAGCAGAACTTGTTGTAATCTTCAGTCTACAAGAAAATGCTCACATAAGAGGCATTATTTAGTGCTTTCAGAATCACAATATGTTGCTGTTATGTATAAAGCTAAACTTAATCCAAGATGTGCCTCATTAGTTTTTTCACTGTGTGGAGTAAAAATTTGCTGCTCTTGGTCCTTAAACAGTATTTTGCTCTTCTACAATTACCATACTGATGTGGGTTTTTTTTCTACTGTGACAAATAGATTATGGAGTTGTATTGCTTCTCCCTGCTTCCTAGCAATTCTTAAATAACACTGAGCAATAGTTGTGGAGGGGGTGTGTGCATCAGTCTGTCATATACATTGATCAGAAGTAAAGAATAGTGTATGGATATTAAGACTAGATGGATGTTGTAAAGCTGATAAAGAGCTTTATTTAGCTTGCTTGTTTTATTTAGTACAAAACTATTAGTTTTAGTCTACAAGATTTTCTGATATCTTGAGTTCAGAGGAACTGGGATCTGTCCTTCAGAAAACTTGCATGTTCGTTCTGGGTATGTTATATAGATGTAACTCATAGGTGCTGCTGGAGAGTGTAGCCTCATCAGTGATTGAACAGGTGATCAGTGATATCTTAATATTTCACTCGGACTCTCTAGAGCAGCTGTTGGCAGCATTTCTCATGTAGCATGCCAGATCCTGTTCACTAAATGTCCAGTATCTTGGTAAAATATGTAGCCATGCAGGTGTGCCTTACTGCTGAAAGGAACCTGTTCTTTGTGGCTGAGCTTCATACCTTTGCTTCATCAGCAGTAAGTCTTGCTATGATGTACATGAGATTTTTATACGTGGTGCACAAGGTGCAGCGTCATATTTCCTCTGGATTCTTCTCAGACATGATTATTTTTTTAACAGGAAAACATTATGTCACCCATTCTATAGGTCTTGTATCATGCCAAGAATAAGTAGAAACCTCCCCTCATTCACAGCCCTGTGGTATCTCAGTGATACACTGCTCTTTACATATAGAAAACTTAGTTGGTTGTTTTGTAGTGTTTGGTCAGATTCTAATAGATCCTTAGCAATCTGCAGGCTGGTGTTGTCTGCTAACCAAAGTTCAGGAATCTGTTTTTCTCTCATAAACAAATGTGATGTTGTACATGCATCACCTGATGTAGTGATGACAAAACAGGAATGAGGCTTTCTTAGCTCTTTCATGACTTGGATGAGGAATGCTTTGACTTTTTTTAATTAAAAAAAAATATATATATATAAACTGATTCATAAATAGACTGTTTCTTTCCATAGATGACTTAGTCTTGCAGCAATACAGCAGGTGCCTGTTCTCCTCTTTTTCATACTCCAGAAGCAGTGCTGCACAGAATACTTCAGAAGTACATCTGTTCCTTTTCGTTAACGAACACTGTTGGTGGTGGTCTTTTGAAACTGATCTTTATCCTTCGTTATAGCTCAGTTTGAAATGAATCAAAAGCCATTCAAGGAAGAAGGATAAATGCTGACCCTTAAGGTAAGCATTGCTATAAAATTGCTGTTCTTGGAAATAAGTAATCATTTCAGTTGCCTGTATGTTTTTACCCTTCCAGCGCAGTATAGAAAGTGTCTTTGCAGGAGTCTCATTTTTGGATGTTAACCTTAGACAGCTGCAGCTGAATGGTTATGATGAGGGCTAGAAAGTGTGCTTGATCCTGTGTGATACTGCATTAAAGGAGGTTGCTCCTAGCAAGCTAGCTGCTGGGCTGGCTTCCTGGTACAGCAGATTTTAGGTTGTTAGGACTGTCCTCAGATTTAGAACCATTCCTGAATGTGCAGTCAGGGGCTGCAGATGGTAGCAGAATGCTAAGAAAGGTGGGAAGTTCTAATATGGTATCCCATCACTTTTACTTGGATTTGATTTGAGAAAAGGACTCTTGACTTGAAGGTTTATCAATGTTGGTCTTCAAAAGAATCATATTTTTAGCAGTGAGAAGATGTATTTTAGGGAACTACTTCACTAAGGAGATGATAGCCTGCAACTTGACTGGAAGGCTCCTGTGTGTGTGTGTATATATACCTACAAGAGGGACTTATGCTTACCTGCAATAATTTTTAACTATATATACACACTTACATGGTGTTCTTCCATCTGCCTTTTCTGATGAATCTTAAAATTTGAGAATTTATAGTGTCTGGTAGGTAGTTTCGTACATCTGAAAGAGTATAGAGAGCTATGTGGCAATTGAGAGACTCGTGAGAATTATTATTCTACGTGAGATCAGCATTCATCATATGAAGTATTCTCAGATATTTGTCAAAATGCAAATACTGTACCCATTGTAACAATGCTAAGGTCATGTATAAATGGAATTTGGCTGATAGGAAGAAGGTGGAAAAGCAGCCGTGCCCTCTGGCCATACCTGGAAAGGGTGTGCATGGCATTGTGTAAAGAGCTGGGAATTTCTAGCCTGTGTTGTTGATAGTTGCTTAAATGAAATGGCAGAGTGCAGTTGGCAGTCACGTTCTAATTATTCTGCTGCTTGCCAACATAAGCAGTGAATGTGACTGCAAAAGGGTGTTTTGGTGACTGAGCTAAATAAATACAAGGTCCAGAAGAAGGCTGGAAAGATGAGTTTAGAGCTCATGACCTCATGGACTTATATCTGGGCTTGCCTAGGACACTGTTGGGCTGCATCTCCTGTGACACTGCTATCATAGAATGCTGGCTGATTTTTAAGGATTGCTCAGAGGTCAGGAGAAAACCATTCCTTTGTGCAGGGCACTGCTGTGGGAGACCTCTGTGGCTTAGCAGAGAGCTGCTTTATTAACTGGAATGTGAGAGGGTCGGATATGGGAAGTAGAAATTTGGCAGGCTATGTAAAAGCATTTCCTGAGGGCTCAGTGGCAAAATCAGGAAATCCAACCTCAACTGAAGCTAAAATGGAGATGCATTGCTGATTGCAAAAGGCAGTCCAGTGACAGATAATAAGAGAAAAGCTGAAAAACTCTAAGCCTCCAGAGCAAGTCTGCTCCAGAGGCCACTGTGTACCATCATGGCTTAGTAGGGGGAGGAATAGCCAACAGTGGGAGAATGGAATAGCCCCCAGGGTAGAATGTCAGAATTGCCAAGGTTGGAAAAGGCCTCCAAGATCATCTATGCCAATCATCCACCTATTTTCTCAACAAACCATGTCCTGCACTACATCATCTGCGTGTTTCTTAAGCACCTCTAGGGATGGTGACTCCAGCCCCTTCCAAGGCAGCATATTTTCAGTGCATTACTGCTCTTACAGCACAGATATTTTTCCTAATATCCACCCTGAACCTCCTCTGGTGCGACTTAAGGCCATTCCTTCTTGTCCTATTGCTAGTTACCAAAATGGATAGAAGATAGTTAACATGAGTAACGTTCTATGTCATTGTAATCATTACTCTGTGCTTCTATGTCATTGATTTTGTGAGACTCCCCAAATATCACCACTGCATTTGAGTAGGAAAAAAAGTAGGATCAAGGATTCTGGCAAGGCAGTGTTTTGGAGGTTATTCCTGAATTACAGTGTATTTGCTGTGTAAGTATTAAATCTGATCATGGTTGTCTGTTGTGTATTTTGTTCTAGTTGCTGAAATATATCTTGCCCACTCATGTGGAGTTTGTATGTTTTATTTCTTCAGATGTGTGTTACTCTGCAGTACTGGATGTAGTCAACAAATCAGATAGTTTGGCTCATTTGTTATGCTTTAAAGGATTGGAGAATTATCAAGTAGATGAAGATATTTTTCTCTTAAAAAAAAAATCTTTGTTGCAGAGAATGCTCAAAATATTTCTTCATGATTCTTTTTGTTACACACACAGAAAGAGAAGATGTATTCCAGAATGAGCATGTCATCTCCTTTTTCAGTACCAAATCATTTTAGCTTGTGCATTTGGGAAGCTGAATGGAGTCCTTAGATCTACATCTAGTTTTCCACAACAGATGTAGATTTGAGTCTTCTTCCAGTTCTGAAAGTTCTCCTTACTGCTTTCTTCCCAGTAATGCCTATGGACAGTGGATTTAATATGGAGGTGGAGAAGGTGGCACGGTAGTTATTTTAGAAATTACCTGTCTTTAAAAGTTGTGCTCAGTAAGATTTCATTTATTTATTTATTTTACAAGTGATGGTACATAAGTTCATAGCAAGCCCATCAGTTGCAAATAAATTATCATTTGATTCTCCTAGAACAGAACTTCTTGTTCAAGTCTTTTGAAACATCTCGGACATTCTTAACCTCACTTAATGCTTTATTTAATCTGTATAAATTAATCCATAGGAGTTTTAAGGAATTATCTAGTTGTGAAGGCAAAGAGGCCAGCACAAACAAGCAGGTGTTACAAAAGGAAGGAAAATGAATGCTTACCTACAGTCAGTAAGTCTATAGTTCTTGAAATCTTTGCTGTGGGTATTCTCTCTTTGATAGAATAAATGCATGTTATGTGCAGCTGGAGGGTGAAGCTGGCCACATTTTCAATTTCAACTGTCTCAAGAAAAAAATAGATTAACTGTTGTAACAGTTTAGCAAGGCAAATGATGGCTTTTCTTGCACTTATGGTTTTTAAATATTTGTTGTGTGTCTTTCCACCAGGTAAGATTTAGTACAAACAAGTGGAATGGAATGAGTGCAAGAACTTCTTGGTTGAACTTCAGTCTTTGTTTCATCCTGAGAATTTCCTTGGAAAATTAGTTCTGTTCAGTGTTTTCATTAGCAGTGAGAGTGATGGAATACAGAATAGCTTATAAAATGTGCAGATGGCACCAAGTTAAGAGAAGATGCAAATAACTTTCTTCATCAGATCAGAATTCAACATAAACTTGACAAATTGGCAAGGTTTCATCAGCGAGATGAAGTTCAACAAAATGTGTATGATACACTGAGGAAAAAAAATTCAGATACACGAATGTAAAATGGAGTATGTGTTGAGAGAACACTGGAAACTCTAGTCTTTAGTGCCCTATTTCTGAAAATAAGGGAAGGTACTTGTGGGAATGTGTGAAGAGGGATTTCTGCCTCGTTAGGTCTAATGGAGCCTCAGCTGATGTATTATGTCCATGTTTGGTCTTGACTTTTAAGGAAGTTTAGTGAATTGGATGAATTAGAGAATTGAGTTAAGGTTTTTGTGTATCAACATTGCCTCTCAATGCTGGATGCAACTGGAGGACTAACTGCGAAGGAACTACTTATGCAACTTTCTTTCCACAAGAGTTTCATCAATTCTGTTGATGGCAGCATTCTTCTGCATTATGGTACTGAAACAGAGCACAGAGCACACCCTTCCCTGCTTTGAAAGATTGCACGAAGGAAACACAGGAGGAAAGTGACCTTGAAAAGTTGATGCATTTGTTTCTTATTAATATAGGAAAGTGAGTTTTAAATATTTTTAAATATTTTCTTTAGCAACCTTGATAATTTAATAGAATTTACCAACTGGTAAGTTAGTAGTATTCATTCCAAACTCTTTTATACCACAACGCTGCTCCTAATCATCTGTGAAAAAACTGCCATGCAACAGGAGCCTGGGAATTGTTAACAGTAATGATGAAAACTAATTCAAACCAGGCCACAGATAGCAGCTTTTGAGAAAGCAATCTGCATCTTTTCAAGTTGGTCAGGCTAAAATTGCCTTTTAGAAAGGCAGTTTGTCTTTCATTACAAGGGAAGACAAGCTATTATCTCTGTACCCCACAAGCGCAGGTCAAAACCAGGCAACAATTATGTACTGAGTAGAGAAAGGCTTATGCAAGTTTGCCTGTGTTACCTTTCTCTTGGCCTTCTCCATGTGTGAAGTGGTTCATTGTCACAGATTCAGTGTAAAAAAAAATAAAAATAAAAATAAAAAAATATATATATAGGGTCTTGGTGAATGCTGGCCTATGGTCTGACCTGAACTGGGGAGTTGTCTTGTGAGGTGCAAGTTCTTTCAGAACTGGCTTCAAGGCAGTGTGGACCTGGGGGAATCTGGTTTTGTTGCTTTTTTGAATGCTTTAATTTTATACTGCTGACAGTAAGAACCATGGTTTAAATCATTCCTAGTAAGGAGTATAGTTCTCATTCCCCATTGGAGTCACTGGGGGAGGACGTGAATATTTCAACATTTTCATTGCCTCTAGTTTATTGTTGCTGCTTTCATACCCCTTTTCTTTTGGTTTAACTACTTCTTGTTGTACGACAGGTACCTGGTAAGTTGACTCAGCTTGGAAAATTGATTCAGATGCATATGAAATGAGAACTTGTGACCTCAGAATGACTCATGGCTTAGTTTGTTGTTCTGTGCTTTTTTTAAAGCATCTGGTCTGATGGAAGCATCTCCAAACTGTGTGATCTGTCTGTTGTTATACGCCCAATTTTGTCATCACCTGAATGGTAGGATTGTGGAAATGAAAAACAAAAAACTAAGATCAACACAACAATAACAAAACTGCAGTCTGAAAATAAACAGCAAGGCTACCTAGATTGCCCTCTAGTTTGGTTTAAGGCAGGTTAGAAATGCTGTTTCTGTAGTATTAACAGCTGACATTGTAGACAAAGTGACTTTTTGGGCCAGCAGTAATGATCAACAATCTTGTAAGCAAAAGGAAGGAGTGAATAATCAAAGATGCTCTAAGAAGTGATTTAGATTCATGCCTGTTGTTATTTACAACGTTGTAGATAAAAGGCTTAATGTTAGGTTGCTGAGGCTTGTGGTATATGGGTATCTAACAATACACACAATTTACTTGTTATCATATAGGTTCTCGGAAAATCCTTTTTCTGTGATGTGATTACTGGGAGAGGATTATTTATGTTTTTAAGCTAATATGCTGTGAAATGATCAGGACTCCTGGCTGTACGTAATTCAAGAATGTGCATATATTTTCAAAGGCCTGAAACCTAAATAAAGCATATGCAAATCAACATGATAGTTTTGAGTTTTTCTAAGATGTGATGTAGGGCTAAGCTTTGCTGGTAAGAAGATAATGATTTTAGAGTGGCCCAGCATGTCCATAATCGAATCTAATGCGGTAATGCCTATGTAGGTTACAAATACTCAGAAAGCTGATAGAAATCAGTGAGTTTTGATAATAGCAGACACAGTGGATAAAGTTACCAAACATGGAACATCACAAAATACACTCTACGGACTTATCACTATAACCACATCTATATTTGTGAGTGATAATAATGTGTTTAGTACAATTATATGTGGGGGCTTTGTTTGCTGTGTAGAACATTCACTTTTTGAAGTTATTTTTTGTTAAGAGGAGGGCTGATTTGGGTACATTAAAAAGCATGTGAATTTATGCTTTTCCACAAGAATAAATATGTTTGCAGTTAAGATTGAAGATCTTGTGTGCATAGCAATGGGAATAAGTGCATTAGATAGCATTTTAAATTAAGTCTCATGGCCTGTTAGAAATGTGGGTTGGAGTTTCTGTATGACTGTTCTAAATACCATCTCTGTATGAGATGGTGAGGCAAGAGGGGTGAGACAAGGCATGGTGAGGTCCCAGCAATGCTTGTTCCTGAGTACAGGAGCTTGGGATTCAGCAGACAGGACTGAGATTCTTAAACGTGACTGTGAATGAGATCCGTTGCAGTCTGCATTTACATAAATGAATCAAGAGGTTCGAGCTCTGCCTTATGGGTGCTTTCCCCTACTTGTATTCCCTTTATAGTTTGTTTCATCCTTTTTTTCCTTTTCAGTTATTTTCTCTTTTTAAAGCTTTCTTCCCTATTCCATTTTGTCACAAAGAGACATTTTAAGACCTCAAACAGAAATGCAAAGCTTTTCAGTTATGCTACCCTTGCATAATAAGCCCCTGAATTAAGTGTGTCAGGGTTACAATTATTGCTCAAGTATACTGGCAGGTGAGACCAGATAACTCAAGCCAAGATGAAAAGGTGGTAGAAATGGCTGTACTAGTGAAACGTGGTTCAAAGAAAACAAATGAGGGCAAAGCGTAATGGGCAATAATGTCTGATCAGGCTTCTGTGGCGTGTCTGCTGGGCTGATGTGGCTGAGGGCCAGACCCCATCCAGCTGCTCAGCAGGGCAGGAGAGGAGATAGGCTGAGAAACTTAAAATAAGATGAGCTCCTTCTCCTGATGCAGTGGGGGCACTGCACACACTGCTGTTCCTGAAGGAAGGTCTTCTGGTGTGGGCTCTGCACAGGCTGGGCTGCAGGGAGAGCTGCTTGCAGCACCTGGCTCAGGGCTGCGTATTCCTGTTGGCAGCTCAGGTAAATCTTACACCGGGGACCAGATTTTAACAGGAAATGGATCATGAGAGGCATTTTGGTGTATCCTGTTTGTCCTTGCTGCTGTTGTGCAGCTAAGAGGAAAAAAGGTGTGCTGAAAAGTGCTTGGGAAGGGCACTGACTGCGTGTGCGGTCCTGTTGTTCCCTCTCCACAGCGAGTGGAGGGAGAAGAGTCCATCCTGACTGCCAGCTGTGGCCTTTTGAGCTATTGTCAGATAATAATTTCAATGATGTGAAACTCGTGTGGTGTTCTTCCTCTGTATTTTGTCCTCACTTGAGAGCAAGGCTGCACAGGTGAGGGGATGCTGTGTGTGGGGCCTAGTGAAGCGCCATGGGTTTCTGGCCTCCATTTTTCTGCAAATACAGGAGGTAGAAAACTGCAGCACAGTTACATGGTGCTGTGTGCACTTCTTATGTTCGTAACAAGTTGGTTTACTTGTCTTGGGTCCCAGCACAAGCTAGGTGCCAGCAAAATTAGGGCCAGAATAAAGTTTCAGCTTTTAAAAACTCTTCAGATTTTGAAGCCCCATTCCAGCAATGTAATGAGGTGTATGCGAGTGAAGAGGATCCATGGCTTCAGTAAAACAGTTCCTAAAATTTAAGTGTACATCCTTTTGCTTTGAGGCCTTAATGAATAGCCATCCTCTTGAATTGGGTGCCTGTGATATTCCTCCCTTCAAAACCTGCTCTGCTTTTCCATTCCAGCATGCCTGGAGAACCCAATGGCAGAGGTAGAGAGATCTGAAGTTTCCATTACAAGGCTGGGTTTTGAGCCATTGCTAATTTCACCAGGGTGTTGCTACTCAGACAGGAATTTTCTGTGTTAATTTTAGAGTTCTGGACTCCTGCTGCTTCTGTGGTCTCCTGAGATCTTGTACACTAGAAATGCTGAATATCTAGTAATTTCTTTTGTGACCTATTCTAGCCCCTGAAATTATTTTTGAAAAAATAGGGTTTTTTATTATTATTATTTTATTTTTTATGCCTAAGCATCCTGCATCTGTGAAATTGGGGTTAACTGCAGTTATTTCTTAGGAGTGGGCTGAGGTGGTGCTTTTATTATGTTGATGGTTGCCCTTCAGGTGTGAGTGCTGCTTTGTGCATTGAATGAGCGGGGACTCAGGAGGAGCATTGCTACTGTAGGATTTGGAGGAACCTCAGACACCAAGCAGTCTGCTCTGCCTGGGTAATGGGTGTGAGGTGTTGGGAAAGCTCTAAGAGCAGCCTACTGATGGCAGGTAGCTGTCGGTTCTGGTGCTGCAGAAATCTCACTGCCAGAAAGCTTTCCTCAGCATCAAACTGAGATCTTCCCGCCCTGGTGCAGTGGAGTTAATGTTGGTATTAAAACAAATGCACAGTTAAGGTTACGCAGGCTTTGTCTTTAACACTTTTTAACCAGCAGATTGATTTTGTTTGTGTGGAGTGATCAAATGTAGTGCATGTTGAGAGTGAAAGTGTTCTGCATCTTGAAGATGGCGTATTTTTATGTATGATTTAGTCAAAATAAATCAGGGTGATTGATGATCGTTCTGAAAGCAACTTACTGGGGGCGCTCTATATCTATCATGGCAAGTGCTGAAGGAATGAGAATGGCTTATAATGCCAGAGTGAGTTGGGTACGCCTGGGTGTGTATATACTCATCAGCAGGAAATCTGAGTTCCTTTTTCTTGACTGAGTCTTTTCTGATCCCACTTCCATGCTGGAGGAGAAGAAAACCAATGTTTCTATCACGCGTGTTCCTTTATTGATTTTCGTTGCAATCTACCCTAAGTCACCTGTGCTGGAAATAATTAGAGCCTGTGAGCAGAGATGAAGCAAAAATCTATACAGTGCTGGACTGTCAGAGATGAAGACAAGGATGCCTAATTAACGTTGCGTATAGAACTCTCTTTGGATGAATGGGCCTCCGTTTCTCAGAAGCAGCACAACAGTGGTTATGTCACATGCTTGCTGTTAATTAAATAGTGTGCACTGTGTCCCTACAAAATTGGTATGGAGGGGAAAAAAAAACATTGGACAGCAGCTTTTATAAGAGTACTGCAATTAAAAATCTGTGAGATACTGACTGGGCTTTGTTGTGGTTACGAGAAATTTTCTTCCACGTGGAACACGCTTTATGGATTGTCTCTAAGCTCTCCAGAAATTTCTTGTCGCTGAGTAAGTTCAGACTTCTCAAAAGCTGGGCTGGAAATGTGTTGGGAGGGTTGAGAAAGGAGAGGTGTTCCTAGGAGATGAGGCAGGGAGCCAGGAGTGAGGACTGCTCAGAAAGCAGGACGGGATCTGAAGGAAGCCATTGTGTCAACTTTGCTTTGAATCTCCAGTGGGATATTACGTGGTGATTTAATGGAAGTTGTATAATGCACCTTCAGGAACTATAAAAGCAGCTGTTTTGAAAGACTGTAAGAGAAAGAACTGATAGAAAGTCTAAATAAGCATGTACTCAACTAACTCAATTATCTTAAGGGAGGAACTGGAGACTGAGGGGTGGAGGTTTTGCCATCTGAATTATCTGAAATAGATTACAAGAAAAACTTGGGCTTTGAAACATCAAGGCAGGTTGCATCAAGAAGAATCCTTACTGGCATGCACACAGTAGTGCATCGTGTATAAGCATCACATTGATTAGCTTAAGGGAAAGAGTATGTGTCGTTCTGATGGATCCATAGTTATAGATATTGCACTTTTCTTGGCACTTCATAGTGCTGTGTGCTTGCATGCATTTCAGGAAGCGTTTTGTTATCAGGATTTTTGGTGTGTCACAGATCTCTGATGGGAGGAATTCTGGGAGAGTGGTTCTCACCCAGTAATTTGCAAGCCACTGGCATGCCTTTACAAGCTTTTAATTCTCTCTTCCCTCCTTGCCCTCCTACCTATCTGTTATGGCCCATCTAAATCATAAAGTTCCTCTCTGTGCACCTCTGGAGAATATAAATAATTTAATTCCCTCCTTCTCTTTTCTCCCTGCGAATCCAAAGGAAGTTTATCTTATTTCGGTCAAAACAAAAAACTTCATTAGAGAATGAGTAAAATCCAGATACCTTGTTCCAAGAGATGAATCCAAATGTTGAATCTGTAGGAATCTTCCTAGACTGTGCGTTGAACTGCAGGTACAGGTGTGCTAGTTGACTTAAGTGTGTTTTTGGCATCAGTTTGACAAAGGGAATTATGTTTCCCCATATAGTTGAAGCTGCAGTTCTGGTTTAGGATTTTTTTTTAATAGTGCAGGAGGAAGATACTGTTTTATAAAAAAATATTTTTATAATAGAGTAATTGTGCGCCCTTTATGACCTCTCTTTTCTTCCCACTTGTCTGCTTGGCATCTTCTCTCTCTATTCTGATGCTGTTTTATAAGAATTTCTCTCTGAAAACTGTCAGCTTTGATGCACAACTGAAATAGGTGCGTGCACAGGTTGTGCTTCCTTTTTCCCTCGCTGCATTTTAATTCTGCACTCCAGATTAAGTCTATTTAAATAATACTGGGACTTCATTCAGCTCCTAGATGCCTTTTGATGTTCAACAAATAGTAAAGCATAACAATAATGTAAATCAAATCACCAAATCTATATGAAATATGCACTTGTTACCTTTCCAGCAGATTTATTTTCTTCTCAGATCTGTTTTGGGCTGTGCTGCATTTGCCAAATCAAAAATAAACCAAGTTTGCAGTATAGGGACGTGATAAGTGTGTGATTTCCATTATGTCCTGGTGTGCTGTATAATACAAAATGGAAAACATGTTTACATGATTTGAGTATAGAGTTGAAATGGATTTTTTTGACTGTAGCCTAATCCCAGTGAATTGGTACTAAAGTGATGGCAGAGCCAGTAGCTACTGGACTGCAATTTGAGCTATTTCTCAGTGCTAGAAGACTTCAGACCTATGAGGACAGTGGAGAAAACTTTTTTGTTCTTATTCCCTTCAGCTGTCAGCAGCAGCTTCTGAAATCATTTTGCGTGGGAAATAGTGATTCACACTGTTTGTGCTTGTTCACAACTTTATCCTGTTGGGTTTTTCTAAAAACAAGTGCTTAGAAACATGTATTTGAGTGTTTAAATCCACTGGAACTTCAAGAGTGTGTGAAAACAGTTCTGGTTTCACAGATGTCAATCACGTTCTGCTGTTCTTCTTCAGTAGAAGCAGAAACTCATCTGCATAGCACATGTTTTAAACTGTTGTGATAGAGAGCATCATGTTTATTTAGTCTATCCAGAAACAGTCATGTTTAGATGTTGCTGAAATGATACTGATACAGAATATGATCTGCCCTCTCTTTTGTTTTGTAGCTTGGCCTCCCATCCCCAGAAAGACATGGTAGTCACCGGCAGTGATGACCGCCTCTGGAAAATGTGGGCTTTACCTGATGGGGACATCATCACGGTGGGTGAAGGTCACACTGATTGGGTTTCGGGCTGCTGCTTCCATCCAAGGTTAGTGCAAACAGTCCTCTGAATGACTACTAATCTCTTTCGGGGAGTGCTTGTTTGCTCTTTCTTTGCTCACTGGCCTGCTTTGATGACTTTCTATTCTCAGTGTAACCCTGTGCTCTCTGCTGAATTTCCAAACATGTAGATAAGTGTTCCTCTGGCTTTCCCCGTGTTGACTTAACATTGATTGCTTTTAGTATTTTGTATGTCTTAAACTTTGTCCACGTGCCAGTGCACAGAACAAGGAGTAATAAACTTTTCAGTCTAGTTGGATGCATACTCTGTGTTCATGCACTGTAACAAACACTGTTCTATTATTAAAAATACAGAAAAGTTGTTTTCTTGTATTAAGCATGATTTGTCATGTGACTAGTTGAGTTCAAGCTTACCTGGAGAATAAGCACTTGAACTTTCCTCCTTTACACAGGCTGGAAGCTGAATTAATAGATGAAAGTGAACATTGGAAATGAGGTTACAGTGGCCCCAGAAATAAGCCAAAAGTTTAGTAGATTTCTTGATCGTTTTGATGAAAACAGTGCTCTTATACTGTAAGAAAATGTTCCTGTTTCTTAAGACTGATTCTGTGTTGATGTGATTTTGCTTCACATTTTTGAGGCTGCAGATGTGATAGCACTTTTTACTGCTAATAAGGATCTGTTAGGGTACTCATTTCTGGTTTGCTTGTAAGAGGAGTGATAGTAAACTTACATCCTCCTATTTTCATTGTATTTATTAATATGTATTAGTTCTTCCCTTCATGAGAGGCATTCTATTTAACTTTATGATCCCTCACCATTTTTGATATTGTAATGAATTAAATGTGTGTGCAGTCCTCTAACCACTCTAAAATCCCCCTTTTCAAAACCTTGGGAGCCCTCAGTATTGTTTTCTGGAACAGAATTTAAGCCCTTCTGCTTTTACTTTGGCATCCTTTCCTGCTGTAAAACATTGACCTTTTCATAAGATGCTCGTGCTTCATGGTATTCTATTTCAAGTGTATATCCCTAAAAACAATTTCACAGATTTGAAAGGAAAGAGTGATTTGTGACTTCAAAATCCCATGCAGTTGAGATGGGAGGAGAAGTCTCAGCTTCTTACATTGAGATTGTAGGGAGAATTTTCTGTTACTGAGTGGCACGTTGCATCAAGTCTGTGAGCATGCTGGACATCCTGACTTTGAGCTGAACAGAATGCTGCCTTGCTTCTTACCACTTATGAATATAAAACTCATCGTAGGGAAAGAAAGGGGAATACAATTAGAAGAGCATGTTATCATTTATAAAGCTGCTGGGCATGCTAATCAGATTCTGATAATGCATTGTTACCATGACACCCGCTGACTCAAAGACTCAAAACTATTTTCTCATTAGTCTTTGACCAGAATACAGTCCTTTCAATAGGCTTTCCTATTTCTCATTCAATTATTGGAATTAAAATGAGTTGAGGTACATCGTTATTCACTTGCAGTATAAATTGACTCCTGCTGAATGCTCTGGAGTGATTCAAAAGCAGTGCTTCTACAATATTGTCTTATGTTGCTGGAGAAAATATACAATGTGACAGAAGGCGTTTAATTATACTACTTTTTTTTCCCAGCTGTATACTGGATATTCCAGAAATGGAAATAATGAAGTAGAAATGGAAAATTCTCAAGACAATTTCCTGGAATCAAATATAGATAGCCTAGTTTTATTTCTATTTTAAAGATTCCATAGAGTGTTCATCTGGAAGTTGAAAAAAATATTTTTGTCTGGGCTGTTTAATTGTGATATAGAAATATGGATTAAATTCCTTCACTTCTACGTTCTTTCTTTGTTGCCCTCTAGTTTTTATTTTCTGTATCTATAAAATCAGGTTTAGATCAATCTACATCTTTACCCTGAAGGATATTCTGCATGTAGTGTGTCGATGAGAGCCCACCATGTGCTGAGTCTGTCTGTATGTTGTGTTGTTACATAGCACCTGATGCTCTTCCATCTGTGGGAAAAATGTGTTCCCCATAGGCTCTCACTGCACAGTGGTGGCTCTCAGGGCATGGGAACAGGAGCAGACCAGCTCTGTGTGCACAAGGAAAGCAGAATGTCAGTTGAGATGCTCTGTGCTGATCTGAGTGCAGAGTTTTGCCTTGAGTTTTTTCAATAAAACTTCAGACAGATCCTGTCATCAGCAGAGTACAGCAGCTGGATGGAGGGATGGGAGCAGTGCTCCCTCTTTGAAGCTCAGATGGCAACTGGTCAGGCTTCAAAAACAAACACTCTCTTGACTCCAGTCTGGCTCAGTAGTACTTTGTAGATGAATTAGCTGTTGCAAGTGGCTGTCACTGCTGTGAGCTATCACAGGAATTATACTATTGTTATAGGAATGTTTTCCAGCTTGCTTTTTGTGTGTGTAAGAAGGAGAGAGGGAACCTGAATGACTGCTACCACAGCTACCTGTGTGAACTTGTTAGCTGAAGAGCTGTGCAGTCTGCCTGGGCATACCAGCTGGACTGAGCTCTTTGGAGTGGCAGGCAAAATCTGCATCCTCTGAGAGTTTCCAAAAACAGTAGGTTGGAGATAGTTTTGCTGTACCTTTTGATTGCACTAAGATACTTCAGGGCATCTACTGGATTTATTTGTCTTCATTACTACCATTCCTGAATGGCTAAAAAATGAATCTTTGTGGTGTAGCAGAGGCATGTTCATGTCCTAGAAAGTTCTGGTGAACTGTAGAAACACTGTATTCCTGCTCAGCACATATGGCTGTCTGTATTAATGTGTAGTATCCTTAATGTATTTATAAATATTCAATAGGTCAACTTTTCTGAAATGTTTGTAGCCCTTTTCACGCAAGCATTCACCTCTGTGGAATACAGTGAATTTCTATTTACAAACCTTCACATTGGAGAAAAAAATAAACTCACCAACTGTAGGTTCTGAAAGCTGTTTAAAACTTGCACTGAAAATTGTCAAATTGTCAGCTCCTCGTAGCGTGCTGTTCACCTGAGACAGAGGTCAAATTGCTTGTATCTTTTTGCTTGCTGTTTGAACTCTTGGAGTTGCTGAGCAAAGAAATAAAAACTGCTATCAGTTTGTTTATTACAACAAAAAAATGCCACAACGGTTATCTTGAACTGCATGGATTTTCTGTGAGTTCCTTCCACCTTTGGAAAACTACAGGCGGGGAATCTCTCCTCGGTAATTAGGGAAGAGAAAAAAGACAGGGTAAGTGCATCAAGCATCTTGCAAATAAATTTATGATCAATACCCTAGAAAAAGGAGATGATGAGGTCAGAGCAAGAGAAAGATGAGATGCTGAGTCCAAAGAACAGTCCGTGTTCTCCTAGAACAGGAGCAGCTTTAGATTGTGTCTGTCAAAGCTCGAGGAGGTGATGATACATCAACAAAGATCTGTGCATGGATAGGAAAGAGCCATGTGAAGATAGGATGCAGAAAGAATTAGCAAAAGATCTTCAGAAGGTGGATTTGAGGCCTTGAAGAGGGGTAGGGAGGAGTTAATATTTGCAGCTGGGCAAAGAACACACCAATCAGATTCGCACAGAAGCTTTTAGGGGATTGTGGAGAGCATCAGAGCAGGCTATTGACAGCAGGGATTTTGGTACTCCCAAAGTAACTGAGAGGTTAATGATGATCAGCAATGAAATGTGTGTTAGTGTTTGGGCTGCAGAAAGCTCGAAGTGCTGGCCTATGAAACTGAGGTATCTTCCAACTGTGCAAAGCTAAGCAGCACAAAGTCAGTACCAACCTTACATCAGCCAAGACAGAAGCAGCCAAAAGCTGCTTGCTTTAGCTTTGCCTTGGCTCTGGGAGAAGTTTGAGGAGCATAGAGTAGAGTTTGGAATATACAGTTGTATGTTTGGAATAATCTTTTTCTACCCTGAAATGTTTGGTGCTGTGTGAGTGCCTGAGTACCACAGTGGCTTCCCAAGTCCAAAGTGCTACTGTAGATAATGATATATTCTCAGTTCTAAAGAGCAGTGAGTGATAAATGTGCAGCTGTGGAAGTAAGGCTGTTAGAGTGGAACAGATTTCCTCATTGCACAGAAACTTGTAAGGTTAAAAAAAATAGAAAAAAAAATAATCCCTGAACAGAATTGAAAAGTCAGAGTAAACCAAGAAACTGAAATAAATTATTAGTCAGTTAAATCCTTGGTTTTATTTTTAACATGATCTAGATTTTTTCTATCATTTTATCTTTTGGGCTTGTTTAAAAAAAAAGAAAAAAACCAACAAAAACCTCTCCAAAGATGAATTGTAATGCAGAAAGAGGAAAGCAGTGACCTTAAAGCCAGATGGTAATTGAGGAATGGAGGGAGGGGGGGAATGGAGAACCCTCTGAAGGAGCTCTTGGGGTGCGAGGCTGGGTTGAGCAGGGAAGGCATTCCTGGGAAGGAGGTGCGAGCAGGATTTCAAGACAGCTGTGATCAGTTGTTCAGCAGTAACAGGCAGAATCTGACACTGCCCACTGCTCACTGAGTCCCAGAAGGCTTGTGCTTGGGGAAAGAGGGAAATGCTGAGGAGCAAAAACAAGACTCGACAGCTTGGCAGGTACGTGTACAGTTCCAGCATCTCACAGTGGATACACTTGTGTAGCTTGAGAGGTGGATTATTAAGGTGAATTGCAAATAGGAAACATTCTTCTTTTTTCATTCTTTACCTCTGCAGCTCCTGGTTCCCTCCAGACCAAACAGGTGAGGAGGGCTCTATTACTGGTTGATACTGATGTGTTGATCTGCGCAGACCTTCCTGACAATAATAATGCTCTCAAAGATCAGTGCTTGGTGAGGAACAGCTTCAGGGTGTGAAGAGAGATAGATAACCTGACACTAAACCTAACGCCTGACTTCTGTTATGTATTGCAACTAATATTTTTTTAAATAACTAACACTGTTTGTGACCCTGAAGCCCCAGTAAACGAAAGGATTTGACACATTGAGCGTAGCTAGGTTCTTTAGTCACGACAATGCAATCTTTTCTGAAACAAAACACACGGCTTGACAGCAAAAATCCTCATGTTTTAGTATTTCCAAATGCTGTACTGGAGAAGAGCTGAGGTGGTTTCAGGATCAGCCCCCTTTCAAATTACAAAGTGCCATTAATTGTACCTTTTAGAGCAAGGAGCTGAAACAGTGCAAAACCAGCCTTGGTAGGCAGCAGCACTCAAGGCTGGTGGTCTGTAGCTGTGCAGGGGAGAGGAAGGGAGCTTGTTGCTCCCACGAGGCATCAGGGAGGTCATTGATGAGAACCCTGTGTTGAAAAATTAAGAGTGGTCAGGAGAGCTCCTGTGTTATACCTGGGAGAGCTGGAGAGCAGGAGGGTGTATGTCAGTGTTCACTCTTTTTGCCTGACCAGATCAGCATCTCAGCAAGGTCCTTTTGGTGATGGGAGCTCAGAGATGGCTGTAAGTGAACTGCCCATGAATGATGATCTTTGGAAGACTTTTTCTGCTAGTTTTTCCACTCATAAATGTTGAGTACTGTATTCTACACAGAATGAGGCTGAGACTTAAAAGCCACTAAACCTGCTCTGAGAATGAACATAAGAAAGAGTTGTAAGACTCGTGTTAATCACAAAGGTCTCCATTGGCTATCAGTGGAAGGGAATTTTTCTGATTTGTGCCTTGGCACAGGTGCTTTAAAGTACTATTCAGGATTTCCTATGGAAACAGATGTTTTTTATTTATCCTTTTATTACTGTTAATAGCTATTAAAGAAATGCAAGATAGTCCTGCACATTTTCCTGAAGACTTTTGAGCAGTATTTCTGTTACAGAGGCATAATGATTCAATTTCTTAGCATATCTTTGATTCTCCTGTAGTTCAACAAAGCCTTCAGTTACCGGGTTATGTATTCAATTTGACAATGGTTATAAAGTTCTTCTGAGTGCTGTGATTAATTCTCAGTCACCTCACTGGCTCTGTGTAACACATCACTTGGAGCAGGCTGCACATATGGTACAGTGTCTCATCAAACTGAACTAATACTGGAAGCTCCATTCATTTGTTCAGCATGGAAAAGACTATTTCAGAAATCTTGTAGTCCGTTCCACTGCATGCAGTGTTAACTGTGGATTTGGTGTTTTCGAGTATGATAATGTTTTAATTTCAGAAGTAGTTTGGTTGATTTCAGAAGTCTTTGGAGAGTTTCAAACTTTTTAGACAAGGAAACAGTCTTTGCATAACGTCATTCTCTCTCAAGCCAACAAAGCCTACTATTTTTACTTCACAAGCATGCTTGAGTGGGTGGGCGTTACATTTCCCTTGGGATTCTCAATCTCATTATTTTTTATCAATAAAAAACCTCTGCTGGACAAAGGAATAAATCACATATAAATGAAATATGAGAGATTACATGAGAAGCCCAGCTTCTGCTTAGACTAATCCAATATCTTTGGCCAAACATCTCAATGTCAAAGGCTTTATAAGTATTCTACAGGATCAGTCTGGCAAAAAGAAATCGATAACCAGGTAATGGATTTGATTAAAATTTTTCCCCTTCTACCCACTCTCACGAGCCAAATGTTTCTACCCATACTAATCTGTTCTGGCACGTGGAGCTGCTGGTTATTCTCTGTGGCTTTCTGGGATGTGTATCTGTAATAAGCTTTATATCATTTCAGAGTGACGTGTTAACTGTTGGTGAGTATGTGCTTTAAGAAACAGCGAGGTATGCATCTTGCTTTATTTCCCTTTAGAGATCAGTTCTGCAATGTGCCTTTGGAAAATATGGGAGGGTGAGAAGTGCAACTTTGCTACACATTTAAAAACTGTTTTGTTGTGCAGAATTGGCCTTTTTTTTCTGCTGTTCCTGCCATGCTGAGTTGTGTTTTCTTGTGCAACCCAGTGATCATGCAGATGCCCAAACTTCCGGAGGTTTTTGTTGTTGTCCAGTCATCCTTTCCACCTCACCTTCTATCTTCTGTCTTTGTGATGGTTGTACCAGCAGACCGTGGGCCAATGGAATCGTTTGACTTTAGAGTCATTCATAATTAGGCTGGTGGCATTCTACAAGGATTGTTGCACCTATTTGAAAGAGGTCATCTCAATAGGAAGAAAAATCAAGTTGGTATTGTATAGATGTTGAGTTGGAGGCACAGCTGCTTCAGTTGTGGAAACTTGTTGGGACTGTGCAGTACTTTTCTCTTTCTAAATAAATTCTTCACTTACCAGAACCGTCCTTTAAAGCTGTTCAAAGGCAGAAATACTTTGCAGGGCCAAATACGAAATGCACCATGTTTCTTTTATATCAGGAACCTTGAAAGTCTATCATTACATTGATTTTATTAAAAAAAAAAAAGCAAACAATCTGTGCATCCATACTGAATAGGCTTAATTTTTCACCCAGAACAACCACGCTTTATTGGAAAACCATCTTTGGCTTCTCTTCTTGGTTGGTGGAAACATTGACCGCTCCAAGTTAGTGATTTGCTAATAATATTTCCATTACAATATTTCAGCAGAGAGACACTGCTGACAGGAGGAGGGAGGAAGCTAGCTGACAGAAGGAGCAGTCCTCCTGCCGAGCAGTCCAAATGTGTATTTCAAATAATTACAGGAGAATACACTGTAATGAAATGCTGCTGTTTGATGAAGCCACTCTGTAGTTACCTTCACAGGTGGTTTGACATACTTGTTAAAGTTTAAAAGCCAGTCACTGGAAACATCTGGAAATCTGTGTTAAACTGATGAATAGAGGGGCTTAAGATAAAGTGCCTATCGCATTGCCTAAGAGCAATCATTTCACATTGGTACCATTTTGTTGAGTGTCTTGTTGGACATTTCTGCTGATTCGCAGGCATGGCTCACATTTCCAAAAGCTGTGGTACAACGGGAGCTGTTTCAAGTGCCTGCAGTTTGGCAGTGGTGGGAGTGGTTTGGCTTTAGGGCTTTTGTGCATCTGAAGTCAGCTGAAACCTTCTCCACATTAGAAATGAATGATAAGATGCCTACGCTGTTTGTTTTACATCTCTTTTCTGTGTTTCTTGCATATTGTAAGGGAATTGTAGTTGTGGAAAGTGTAGCTGGTTTATTCAGCTATTTGTATGCTTTGTCTCCTACATGTTACATTCCTTTTTTATGTGCATATAGAGAGGCATAACTTTTTTTCTGGTTCCTTGGGGGAAGGAGAAAGGAATGTGGCTCCTGAAACGTAAATTCCGTTTCTCAGGATGTTTACGTGAGCCTCCAAGCAACCTACCAACTTAAGTTTGGGCCTTGTTCCCCAGAGCTAGTGCTGTCCTAGTGGCAGTTTGCTTTCAGTAGAAGAATGCTGCTGAACAAGAACAGTTAACAAGACTGTAAGAGGCTGACAGAAGGAGTTGGAGATGCTCTTGTTTCAAAAGAATGTCATACAGACTTACAGAATGTCTTGGGATGGCTCAGAGCAGCACCCTGATGATGTCCCCTGAGTAGCTCAGTGCCCAGCCAGCCCTTTGTCCAACAAAACAAAATCCCATCTGTCCTGCTAGGGGCTGGGTGCAGGGGCACAGCCAGAAGTGGTAATGGCTCAGAAAATGAACACCTAGGATAACATTAAACCTTCATTTTTGGAGCTTTCTGCTGATATCAGTTGGTTGGTTGTGCACTTAGGGGTTTGAGGAAGGATTACATCTCCCTCACAAAATAAATAATGAGTAAAGGCAAGGGTTATTTAATTATGTAATATATCTTATTGGATGAGATTTCTCTACTTTTCTATGTAGTAAATATTTAACTACCAATGTTTTTTCTTTGATGCTTGGCCAGTCTTACATGCATGAATTCTCTTAAATAAAACTCAATCCTTGGCTGCATTTTTTCAAGCAATTTTCTGTGACAAAGTGGGAGAGAATTCCCACTTAATTCCCAATAAAGGATTGATGTTGTCACTTTGGTTTTGGGAACAGTTTTAACTATGGTAGTAGTGGATTTGATTTTGGTCAAAGAGAGCAGTTGAATTCAAACTCAAGAATTCTTTAGGATGTCCTACAGGGCTTCTATGGCTTAACTTGTCTTTTTGTGTCTTTATCCCTCAGCTAACATAATGCAGTTTTTACTCATGAGTTCATTCCTTCTCCATCACAAAAACAAAGCATCTCCTTGAAACCTCCTTTTAAAGGACCTATGTCTTCACACCTGTAATATGTGACCTTGGATGCAATTTAACTCCTCATGGTACAAAAAGAGAGCTGGTTTTGCAATATGCATGTTGTGTGCTGTAGTTTTGAGTAAAAGACACCGTTCACTCTGAAGGTTCCAGGCTTTGGGAAGGCTTCCTTCTGGCTTTGGTGCTTGAGAGTTTGGAGTTAAAATACAGAAAGCTTATTGCTTCTTCGCTTGGGTTGGTTGCAGTGTTGTCAATCTAATCCTGTGTTTCTGCTAAACATCTTACTCCAGCTTTTTCCAGGGTTGTTGCACACATCAAAACATCTCTTATAATAGAATCTTTTGTGTAATGTTTCTTTGTGTGCAATTACGATCTTGATGTCTTTAACATTGCTGTCTCATTATTGTTTTCTTCTGTGCACTAAAGGCAATTGCTTTGTCCCTAAAGTATGCTGCAGGGGTTTCTAGTGGAGTAGGTAAGGAGATAGCTACGTTGTGTTAAAATGTGCATTTCCTAATGTGTAGCAGTTAAATTAAGAAACATTAGTTGGTAGAGTTGACTGGAGAAAGGCAATTCAGTTGTGAGGCAGCTTGTAAGATATGAGTTGAAAATAAACCCAAAATATTTGGAATGCGTTTTTAAAAAATTAGGTGATGTGGAAGCATCACTTACAAAATAGAAGGCTTAGGTTTCATCTAAGTATTCACACTGATTTTAAGTTTTTACTTTGAGTTGAAGGTGTTTGGTACTTCATATTTCCTCTTGCTTGCTTTGGTTTGCTTGTAGTGCTATGGCAGAATTGTTTTGTTAATCTTCTGGCCAGAAAAATTTGATATTTTAGTTCAACCCTTGCAAGGATTTCATTATGCTTTCTTAGTCCTTGATCTTGTTTCCTTCCACTGTATAGTGGCA
This sequence comes from Odontophorus gujanensis, assembly GCA_013399175.1. Classification (NCBI taxonomy): domain Eukaryota; kingdom Metazoa; phylum Chordata; class Aves; order Galliformes; family Odontophoridae; genus Odontophorus; species Odontophorus gujanensis. The sequence goes on along the minus strand of VXAB01001449.1, from coordinate 348,993 downwards.
ACACTTCCAAATGTTTTTCTGTAGTATTTATTATGCTTTTTTAGTAAAGTGTGTATAATTTATTCCTTGACCCTTGGGCTGTGTGTTTTGAGATTAGCCTGTGGAGATTTCGGATTTCCTGGCATGAATCTTGTTTCCAGGCTTGGGAGTTACATTATTGCTTTAAATTGAGAATTAATTCAGAATGGTCTTAAGTACACAGTGACATTGAATGGTTGAAATGAGGAAAATTCGTCATGAGTGTGAGGACCATAAAGGAGTTGTATGGCTGTCATTTGGTGCACGTAGGTTTTTTGTCTCAGCCTTTATCATTTTGGTGCTTTAGATAATTTCAGTTACAAAGCAGTTGCAGTGACGTGAGAAGCAGGCAGTGTTGACCACCTGTGAAATAAGAATCAGGATTTCCTTGTTGAAAAGGTAGAGTTCTGGTGTTGGGTTGTTGGGTGTTTGGGTTTGTTTGGTTTTTTTTTTTTGCTTCTCCGCCTTGATCATTCAGATGCTAGCCTGCAGGAACTTGTATAAAGCCTTTGTCATAAGGGATGGAATTTGGTATGCTGCTTTTTCTTGTACCTACCCAGGATTGTGTTAATATTCAGCTTTTCAACTCCTCCTTTATTCTCATGCTTTAATTTGTTATTGATCACTGCCTCCACTAGCTAATCCCCTGCCTTTGGATATGTTCCTGTCCAGAGGGCATGGCTCAGGGAGGTCAGCAGTTGCCCAGCATAGACCCACTTGGTTAGTGCACTTCCATGGGCTTTTGCTATCAAGGGATCACTGCATGGCGTGATCACCAGGTTCCTGGGAAATGTTCAAATGTCAGTGCAGAACTTTTCGCAGACTGGGAAATCTTTATGTACTCTCTGAACTCTCTATGCATATAAATATGCAGCTTTAAAATGATGCTTTGTAGAAACACGCAAATGAGATTGATGACTGTGGTTCATTACTGCCCATTGATTGGAATTAGGCATCACTGGAATGCCATTTGGGACTGGTAATGGATTGGAAATGGCTGATCCACAACTTTGCCTTGCAGAGGAACTGTGGCACAAGTTTATCATTGTTAATGTGGGTCATAAATCTGCTCTGTATGTGGGATTCATGTATCTGAACTCCTTCCAAGCCACACTTTTGCCTACATCAACAGCCCTTCATTAGGATTTGAGGTTTTGGAGTCGCTCCAATAGGTGAAAAAAGATGTGCCAAATGAGATAGGTGTTGATTTTAAGCATTGCACACTATTAACATGTTCTTTAACGTGTTTTATGGGTACTGATTGGCACTGTGCGTGCTTTTGTGGTTTAAATACACTAATTTATTTTAAAAACATAATACTGTATGGGGAACATTTAACCGATGCTGGTGAGGGGGAAACATAATATTGGTATAGAATAGATAACACTTGTGGGAAAACATGTTAGTTTTGGCAGCGTCCTAAAGCAGGATGGCACAGTGTATGACCAGAAACTGCATCCACCTTCAGTGTAAGCAGCCTTTGCATTGTTGGTCTCATTGGCCAAGCTTGTATGAGCCACTCCTCTTCCAGTAGGATGCTGAAATGCTCCTGCACCATGGCAGGTAGGGTGTGGCATTGTGGGATCAGATGCTGGATGTGAAAACTTTATTCATTGGAAAGGTAATTATTCATTGGACTGGAAGTCTTGCACAGTGCCCTGCGTCGTCCGGTGCCTGCTGTCTGTACATTTCACTGCCTCCAGTTTCCAAGTATTGTAGCTAGTTTCATCTTATTTTTTCATTTTTATTCCTTACCTGGCATGCCTCCAAAGCCTCCTAAAAGGCAATTTTGTATGGACTAGAACTGCCTTCTACCAGGTGCCTAAATTATTTTAAAATCTCATTTAACTGTTCTTAATTACATGACATTGAAAGACAGCTAGCTCATTTTTTTTATACTTTAAAAAGACTAGCCTGCAGTGAATGGTAACGCACTCCAGAGTTCTGTGGAGGGACCAAGCTAATCTTAGCAAGCTAATGGATTGGAATGCAGTAAGTCTGACTGTGGGCTGTGCAGATTATAACCTGAGCTGGAACAGCGTGCTACCTTGTGGACGTGACAAAATACTATCGTAGTGACCCTGGGTGCAGAACTGTGGGCTGTGTTTAGAGCAGGCCAAACCCCTGAAATAAAGGACTAATTGCACATTGTGACAGAGGCAAGCTGGTCAGAGCAGTTGGAAACACCAGGTGAAATGCTATTTCTGTCTCTGTGTATGATTGGATATGCCAACTTCTGCCATCAGCACTCAGTTCAGAAAGGGAAAATGCTTTAGAATGTGGAGAACTGTTTAGGATGAAGTGTGTTTATAATCAACTTAGAGCCATTCAGTAGAATTTATATATATACCATGCTGGGAATCTTTTTCTGGTAGTAGGAGCATGTTATATTTAAAGCATTACAACCATGAAATCATAGCTTCAAGGAAGCTTTAATAAAAGAGATAAACTTCTGTAAAATAAGTAATGAATGACTTTTCACGATGCTGTCTGCTGTAGGGGCACTGACAAGGGGACTCACACCTGAGTAATGCTTTTCTTCCTTCCCTTTGTTATCGCACCCAGCTGTCAGCTAGGTGAGAACACAGTGATCCTGGCTTAGGTCAATCTCAAGATGCAGGCACGTGAAATAAGGATCTTGCAATTCAGCAACATAGAATGAAAAATTACCTTGAGTTTACGTTTAGCATAACTATGCACTGACAGAACTTCCTGATGGTCTCCAGCTGGGAGCTTTGGATGGCAGACTTCTGCAGGATGTTGGCACAAAAAGCTACACCCCAACATGCTGTCCTCCGTGTCCTGGTTACTGCCCTGACTGCCTGCTGGCTTTGAAGCTTCCTCACTGGTTCATGGAGTGTCACTTTGTGATTGGTTTTTGCAACTTGGAAAGTTCTCTTTCAGCTTCGGTGACAGAAGATGCATGTAAAGAAAAGAAATCTCATATTTCTATTTCTGGTGTTCTAACCTTCACCTTCTGTATAAATGACATTTTATGAGTATTAAATAGAAATTTGGCTTAACAGTGTAACCTTACAATTAAGGTATGGCCTGGACACGTGTAGCCCATGGGGATAATGGAAGCAGCTGCCAAAAAGAGCCATAGGTATCAAAAAACCTGGGAGTTTTTAGTAAGAAATGCAGTTTAAAATAATTACTGTGGCTCTGAGTTCTGGAAATAAAACCTGAAAAAGCAAATGATATCTTAAGCCTGTACCTCAAGGATGCAGTGTCTACTGCAATCAGAAGCTGTGCTGCTGAGTTATTTGTATGCAGGCCAAGAACTCAAGCATAGCTATACGTGCCAGGTGTGCTGGATTGTTCCAGACCATTGTCCTGTCCCCAGCACAGAGTACCAGGGAGTGCCTAGGAACTGGAAGAGTGTTTGTCAGGTGTTGTCTTGAGAGACCTTCCTGGACTCTGCCTCTCTTATCTACGGCCTTGTGAGCAGATGCTGTTCCCATCTGACTCGTGATGTATTCCCCTTCCAGGGCCTTGTGCTCTCTTCCTTTGTACCCACAGGAAGTTTTAGCCACATCATCCTTAGCAAGGAGCTGCGCAGGTCTCCTGTCTGGTGTGGAAAATCCACCTGCATTTTCTTTTTTCAGCCAGATTTCAGTGTATGTTTTTTTTTTTTTTACAAGACTATGACAGACAGTGAAATAGGACGAAAGAGAAGAGCAACAGTGACTGTGCAGCTGAGCTCATGCTTAGTGCTTGCATCCCTTGTACTACATTTAGTATTAAATATAAAAGAAATACTGTTTTCTTGTAATGATAGTGGTAGGTCTGTGCTTTCCTTATGTGACTTTCTGCCTCACTGTTTTTAGCCTTGTTTCCAAGGAAAATGAAGCTTATAAGGACGTGTCGCCTACACCTTCCATGTGTATCTGCACAGGTTCCTGACACAATCTCCCATGCTGTCTAGTAACTTCTGTAGTAACCTGTGGCCTAATCCTGCCAAAGCTTGAAGTTTAAAAGATCAATCATTTCCCAGTATTTATACTTAATGAGCAGCTACGGTGATGGTGCTAAGAGGCAAAATGCACTTGTGTAGGTGCTTAGGCTTCATTAGTTCTGGAAGAACTCTTTTTTTTTTCTTTTCCTAGTAAGAGTTGTAAAGGAAACAGCTATGCAGTAGGCACTTCTTTCTTTTCTGGCATAGCATGTTATGTCAGCAAAATTAATCTTTAATAGTATTTTCTGCCCTTGGGTTTTGGTGTGTTTAGGGTCTACCTGCTTTGATGCTGCCAACAGTCCAGTGGCTTCCAGAGTTTTCTTTCAGGATAATTGCACAAATAGAAGTAAATGAAACAGCGTTTTTCCAGTTGCTTAGAATTGATTTTTAAACATGCCATCCCGTGCTGTTATGGGACTAACAACCTTTCACCATGGCAATTGAAAAATGTTTTAAGTTAGCTGATGAGTTGCTGATGTTGATGTGCTGTTGAGTTCCAGTCAGAGACTACCTGCTGCTGCAGCTCTTCTAGGACGCACAACTTGAACACAAGTGCTGTTTGTTTTAGTGTGGTGTTTGAGAACCAGTATTTCCCTGCTCTGCATATAAGGCTTTACTCACCTCCTTTTGATTTAGGCTGGAACTGTCTCAGGAAAGGAACCTCATTTTACTTTGTCTGCGGAACTCCAGGTGCGTCCACACCACTACATAAATAATACGTACAAATACTGGCAACACAGATGTGCTGTATTCACTTAATGCAGCGTAGAATATAAAACCAAAATTGTTACCTGATCTGCAGTACCGTCCCTGGCAACTACTGATGCTCATATGCCTGAGATTAACCCTGAGGACGAGATATGGTGGGCAGGGATGTCTACCTTGTGGTTTCATACCAGGTAAACTGTAGAGAAAGAAAATGTAACCTCTGTGCACCAGGCTCTGCCATCTCTGGAGGGGAGCCTCTGTAACCCTGCTGAAACAGTCTGAGGTTCAGCTCTGCCTGCAGAGCCCATCATCCCAGAGCATAGGAGTGAGGCACTTCTGCTGATACGCTGGTGTTTTTATAGGGCTGCACCATCAGTGTACTAATTGGCAGTGTTGTACTGGTGTTTTGTGAAGGTAATCAGTCACCTCAAGTATCCTATGACAACTTTCTGGAAGAGTGGGCTTATGGCATCAATTAGGAATCCTTGAAAAGTAGAACTATGCCTGCTCACTGTTATTAGGAAAAAAGGATCCTATCCATAGAAACAGTTCAGGGATTACAGGTGTCATAGACTCTCCTTTGTGAACTGACCAAAAAGGGTAGGATTTTTGTGCTCGTTCTTCTCTCCCGATATGTTGTCTGGCTCTTTCATTTGTTTGGTAAAAAGAATTAAAACTGTTAACTGTCCTCTTATATATGTACGCTCCCCAGAATTAATTGACACTTCCTCTGTGAGTGATCAATTTTAAATTCAAGTAGAGGTGTGCATACAGCTGCTGAGCATGTAGTGTTGTATTCCTTCATATTATTGTATTAAAAAGTTTGTTCTCAGATCAGTCCTACAGTATTGTCTGGATGTTATAGGCTGACAGGCTACATCTTGACAAGTATCTACTTTTCCTGATGTTTTTGTTTTTCTTCAGATAACCTTGTATCACGTGTACGTAGTGATCATGCAGCTCAGAGGGGGAGCTCGTGTTGCAGTGGCTGGGTCCCTCTGCTTCTGAGCACATCTGCCCTTAGCTGCTGCCAGTCCTTCCATCAAAACTTCTCCTTCCCAGGCTGTGCTTTTGTTTCTATGTCTCTGCTTTGCTCTCCTTTGATCTGCAAGGAGTGCTAAATCTCATTTGTAACTCTTTCCCCTGCCACAGATTGCCAAATTGAATCCATCTGAACTACCTTCCTGCTCATATCTGTTTCCTGAAAGATTTTCATCACTGCCTGGACAGTATCTTCTTAAAATTCAGCCCAAGGAACCAGTTCTTCGTGTGGTATTTTGGGGATTATATATTAAAAAATGCATAAGCTATAAATCTTCTTTTGTGATTCACAACAGTGGCAGTGCCTGCTACCCTCTGAATCAATTATAGATTTCATCAGTACCACTTTATACCTGCTACGGAATTTGTTTTAAAATAGCTCTGATTTCCTAAATGTATAAAGGGTACCATAATTTGTCATTTTGCTAATTTTATATCTCCACAAGTGAGATGTGACTTGAGTTATTAAAATGACAAGTGTTCCATTAATAAAACCACATTAATTCCATGACAAAATCAGGGTCTTCTTCTGCAAACCTCACTCAGGCTTTAAGCCTACATGCTTTGTCCAAATCTTCATATTGATGTTGGTGAGATAACAGCAAAGAAATTAGTCTGAATACCCAAGGTTGATATATTTCTGGCCTTTTAACTAACTGTTCCCTACATAAAATAGGAAATCTCCATTATTACTTATGTCACTTAAGTTTGTTAACTATTTTAATGTTTTAGAGGAGCATGGGTTGAATGAAGATCAGACCATCTAACCATTATACTGGGAGGACTGGTAGAAATGATATTAAGAAGTGGCATTTCAGGGTAGCTCGATGCATTTGTTATACTGCAGCACTGGGAAATTTTGACACAATTTAGGAAATTGTCTCAGAAATCTATGGGAGTCCTGCAGGGCTCGCCAAGCATTTGAACGAGGGAGATCTCATCAATTCAGTCTGCTTGGATTTTCAGTAGATTCTTAAGGTCATTCAACTCTCAAAAAAGCAAAACTGCCATGAACAAAAAAAGAAAAATCTCTTGTGAGCTTAGAAACTGGTGAAAGAATGGGAATAAAATGTCACGTTCTGAATGGAGAAAGTACTTGTCTCGTTCAGGGGTCTGTACTGGGACCAAAGTTATTAAGATGATCTTGGTCACTGGAAGAGGAAAAGGTGGAAAAGTTTGCAGATCAGAATATGGAATATCAGATACGGTCAAAGATCTGGAATGACTTTGGTGTGAGGATTAAAACCACAGGCTTTGTAGGATTTAGAGTCTGCAGCTTGGCTGGTGAAATAATGTCGTAAGGGGGGTCTGTAGTGTCATTATTGGCTTGGGGAGGACTCGTGTAGTCCAGTGTTTACTTTTCATCACAGTAGATTTCAGTAGAATTAGAAGCATTAAATGAAGGAAGGTATTTAGGACAGGAAAATAATTACTAGTGCAATGCCTAATTACATTTTGGAGCTCGTTCACACGAGATTGTGGGTACTGGAGGTGTGCATGTGTTCAGAAATAGGTAGTCACTAGAAAAACAGCACATAGACAGTTGTTAATCATAAAGATACTGTCTGTCCCAGAAAATCCTGAGAGACAAGACTTTGGGAAGGTATTACATCACTGTACACATTCATTCTTACTGTTTCCCTGTTAAGAGTCCCCTCCTAGTTGTGACAGAATGTAAGCTGCTGAGCCAGGTGAGCCTTGAGTCTGACCCACTGAGTCCATGCTTAAATGCAGCACAACTATACTCACTGATATCTGAAGTCAATAGTGAGTGTGAGAGACTATCTGTACTGAGTCAGAAGATACAAATGTTATGGTTAAATGATAGTTTATATATAGAAAATGGTGTGGAATTGGGAAATATAAAATATATTCTTCCCTGAAGCTATTTTACTTTACTTTCAAAGCTGTTTCCTGGGCTTCGGTTATGTATTGATAAACTCATAAACAGGCTGTGCAAAGTAGGAATGTCATTTCTGGAACCTGTATTTGCTTACTCATGGAAAATGGTTACTTCATATCTTTTTTTTTCTCTTGATATCTTATACGTGACCACTTTGTCTATGATTATCAGAAAATGTTTTCAAAAACAAATCTTTATTCACGTTTTAGTGCAAAATCTACTCTTGTTTACTTAACTTGTCTTTCTGAAGTAGTCTTTTCTTTTCCTTCTAACAGTGGCACTCGCTTGGTCACTTCAAGTGGGGATGCAACAATACGGATATGGGATCTCTCAAAAGGTGAATGTGTTCTGACTTTCAAAGGACATGCCCAAGCTGTATGGGACTGCTCGTGGCATTCGTGTGGTGATTTTGTGGCTTCTGCCTCTAAGGACAGCACGAGTAAAATATGGGATGTCAACAGGTATGGAATTCCTGGAGATTCTTTTTTTATCTGGTTGATAGCTCTAATTAGTAATCAATGTTTTATGCTTCATCCCAGTCAGTGAGAGAGAGGTCTAACAGCAATCTGTGCGCTTCCATTTAGGAGCGTGAATAGATTAAAGGGAGTAGTGCAAGAAAAACAACTTTGATGAAGTTTATTAGAGAACACTGTAAAAATCAGAGAGCTGGGGAGGACTTAAATTAAGATAGCGCCACAAAGAGTATTTCCTCTTATTTGGCATCTGTTATTCTGCAGTCGTTTTTATTGTCGTTATTGGTTTCTGTTCGTTTGCTTTTAAGGTCGTTTTTTTAGGAAACTTCAGTATTAAAGTAAATAAGTAACAGAACAAAAATACAAGCAACTTTTCTGTTTCATATTTCTAACTTATGAGTATGTGACACACTTGAATTTTAAGTTGGACAAGTGGAAATTTATTCATTATTTAAGTTTTGGCAAGGTGACTCCTGATTAATAAATAACTATACCTCTTCATTTTCTTTATTACTCTGGCAAATGTGTTTTATGAAGGTACTTAGGGAAATACAAGTACATTTTTGCTTACCAATTAATCATTAGTTCCTCATCTGTCTTCAGTTGTATTTGAGGTGATATATTTTGAATAATGTACACCTTAAAGGAATGGAATAAGGTATTGTTTGGAACTGTTACTTGCAGACTCACGGTTAACTTAGAAATAGCATTACTGAAACAACTCTACTGTATTGAGTCTGATTTTCTTTTTTTAACAGCTGAGTGTTGCTAGTCCACAGAATTCTTTAGTCTTGTTTGTGTTTTCCCTCGTTTGTTATGATCCAGTCCTAATGGGCTTGTCATTTCTTCTTAATCTTTTCCTTTNCTGGAGATTCTTTTTTTATCTGGTTGATAGCTCTAATTAGTAATCAATGTTTTATGCTTCATCCCAGTCAGTGAGAGAGAGGTCTAACAGCAATCTGTGTGCTTCCATTTAGGAGCGTGAATAGATTAAAGGGAGTAGTGCAAGAAAAACAACTTTGATGAAGTTTATTAGAGAACACTGTAAAAATCAGAGAGCTGGGGAGGACTTAAATTAAGATAGCGCCACAAAGAGTATTTCCTCTTATTTGGCATCTGTTATTCTGCAGTCGTTTTTATTGTCGTTATTGGTTTCTGTTCGTTTGCTTTTAAGGTCGTTTTTTTAGGAAACTTCAGTATTAAAGTAAATAAGTAACAGAACAAAAATACAAGCAACTTTTCTGTTTCATATTTCTAACTTATGAGTATGTGACACACTTGAATTTTAAGTTGGACAAGTGGAAATTTATTCATTATTTAAGTTTTGGCAAGGTGACTCCTGATTAATAAATAACTATACCTCTTCATTTTCTTTATTACTCTGGCAAATGTGTTTTATGAAGGTACTTAGGGAAATACAAGTACGTTTTTGCTTACCAATTAATCATTAGTTCCTCATCTGTCTTCAGTTGTATTTGAGGTGATATATTTTGAATAATGTACACCTTAAAGGAATGGAATAAGGTATTGTTTGGAACTGTTACTTGCAGACTCACGGTTAACTTAGAAATAGCATTACTGAAACAACTCTACTGTATTGAGTCTGATTTTCTTTTTTTTAACAGCTGAGTGTTGCTAGTCCACAGAATTCTTTAGTCTTGTTTGTGTTTTCCCTCGTTTGTTATGATCCAGTCCTAATGGGCTTGTCATTTCTTCTTAATCTTTTCCTTTGCTTTTGAATGAGGTAAAATACTCCTTTGAACTTGTTGTTCATAGCAGGGGAAGAAGCTTCACTGAGAAAGCAAGGGAGACTTGCTTCTCTCTCTCATTCTGCTTGATGGCTCCCTGTGTGCTGCAAGTGCAGTGAGCCCTGCAGCTGGGATGTACAGACCCACTGGGGTCGTGCCAGGGGGAGCTGCTTCAGTGTTCCTGTTGTGAAGGACTGTGCTAGGCACATATGATAGAGATTGTTGAGCATTTTCTACATTGGCCAAGTTGCATTGTTCACTGCCTCTTTTCTTAACCTGTTGTAGGATTTAGATGCTTCGATCATCCTTTCTGACATGTACATGAACTTGAAGAAAGAATACCAAGAATAGTCTTAATTTTAAGTTGAAATGGTTTTGAATTTGCATAAAGGAGGTTTTATTTAGACATTGTGAAGTATCTTCTCTGCTGAGGAAGCTTTTGTAGTCAGAGGTATCAAAGCAAATCTTCATTGCCAACCCATGCCTCCCACTCGTGCTCATTAGCAACTCTCATTTCTATCTTCAGTATATTTGAAGTGCATTTCACATTTGAAAACAAGAGAGTAAGGAGTGCAGCCATGGTGTGGAGGACTTTTATATCAGCTTATAATTATGGAAACCTTAAGTCAGTACAGACTCTCCATGGCTAAAGGGAGCAGGGTCCATCGTGATGTGATGATTCCAGGCTTAAGACAGCCTGACTGAAGGCCTGATTCTACAGAACAGTCAGCTGCCAACAAAGCTTATGCCCAAGTTGGCTGAATTCGAGTGAAGAATCGGCTCAAACAGAATAGAATGTGTGGCAAATCATCTGTTTATTTATTGAGAGGGAGGGGATGGGAAGAGAAAATTACTTGCTCATTAAGCAACCTGGTCTTTTTCAGTTTGGACTGTTGACTTATTGATGCTTGCGTACAGAAATGCTATACAGAGGAACTTGGAATTTATTTTGGCTCGTGGTACTAATTGCCTTGCAAATTGCTGAGTTTGGCAAAACTAATCCTAGGTGTTGTCCAGAGTGCCCCCAATAAATTTATGTGCCTGGAGTTCTGTGATAAAGAGGAAGGCAGCTGTGCCTTCAATGTACCGTATCAGTGTGTAACCTCCTTCAGATGCTTTTTATGGCCCGAGTGCGTGCAACAAAGCAGGAAGGTGGAGCAGACATGCCACAGAGGTTTGCAATGCTTGGGGAAAAAAATCCTCCCAGAATGTCTCATCCCCTCATCTCTAGAATTCTCCTGCTCCAGATGTCTGCCAGCTCTCATGAGCTGTCTCTGAACAGGGGCCAGAGCAGGAGATAACATACTCGCAGTAGGATAATGATCAGTGATCACAGTTATTCTGCTTAATCTACTGATTCATTCTTTCTATGAATAAGGAATTAATGGTTTATAAATTAAGAGCTTTCTTTCATCCCCAGTGTATGTCTGGATGTATGCCTGCTCTCAATTCAAATATTCCTGGAAGCATCATACTGGGGGGGGTGAAAGTGAGATTAATAGCTGTCAACTGTCACCTCTCTATAAGGGAGATGTAAATAAATACTTAAGATACAACTGCATACGATTCTATAAGCACTAGTAGGTATCTTTTTGGTTCTGGATTTCATGAGGCTGCTCTTGTGTGTTAGGAACATATATACTTTTTAATCTATACAGATAACTTTTGAGAATCCTACGACAGTTTTCTATGTTTGAAAACCTGGTGTCCTTAAAGTGGAGAGGTTTTTTGCTCTTTTAGTACCAAAACCCGAGTGCAATTTGCACAATCATCAAATCCATTATTGGGATCTGAAGAATGCAGGGTCTAATACCTTTTAAATAGGGAAAAGTTGTCAACCATTTTATTAAATTATTATACTATTGTTTATCAATGATAAGAAAATCGAGTGCTCTGAGTGCTTAATTTTTTCATTATTAGGAGGTGAAACTATTGCTGAATTATTTTTCTAATGGATATTTTCCTTGAGCCTTTTTTTGTTCTGGGTAGGTTGGAAGGCTCTGTCATCTATCAAGCCACGAATGACATTCCTACCAGGAGGATAACATGAGGTAGCTTTTTGGTTAATTGTTCTCCTCCTTGACAGCTTACATGCCCTTTATTTAACGGTCTGTTCTGATTTTACAAAAACAAAACAGAAAACATTAACAAACGAAAACCCAAGCACCTTTCATCTTCCCTGAAGAGACGAGCACACGCAAAGGTGTAACCACATCTGTGATATGGCAGGGCTTGAGGGAGTCTCTACTGTTGGAGCTTCTCTTTTCTCCTGGGGGAGCTGGCTGCTTTTAGAGGAACTGAAAAAAACCATACCATAATGTCTATAGAAGAGATGACTAACATATCTACCATGGTGTGAAAAACAAAAAGGAAAGCAGCAAAACCTGGGTATCTTGTCCTGTCTTCAAGGTTATCCTCTCTCTTTCATCATTTATAGGAAGCACTCTGAACAGGAAACGAGGGAGAGAAGGAAGGAAGAGGTTTATAACTTGCAAATAGATCTTATTCGGCAGCGTAGCTTCGACTGAAAACACATAGCCAGCAATGTTAATAGCTCAGCAAACAGTTCTAGGATTGTTTTCTCAGACCATAAATTCAGGACTGTCAAAGTCATTTTGGTAGGATTAATTTCAATTATCCAACTGTAAATATCGTCAGAGATTCGCAGCCTGATCTCTGACATGCAAATCAAACTGATCTTCGTATGTCTCATGTAAACACAGGTGGTTATTTAGTTTTCTAAACATATGCTGTGGACTGTCTATTAAATGCAAAAATGGTTATTTATGTTTTTAATCGTGAGAAATTATTTGCACCAAGGCCAGAACATTCAGAATTAATGTGAAAGCTTTTTTTCCTCCCCTATATCCATTCTATAGTAATTGATCCAGTTCTGCGTTTTTCTCTGTTTCCTTTCAGTAGTGCTGAACACAGTAGAGTTAGGCCATGGGGAAATTAATTCTTTGTTGCCCTGCAGCAGACCTCCAGGTGAATGAAAGTCTCAGAATGGGATCCGTTGCTGCTTTATGTTGGCTGTTTATTCATCTGCCACTTACTTATTTTTCACTTTCTCTTAACACAATAAATTTTGGCTAGGTCCCTGTTTTCAGAGTTTAAACGTTTAAGAAACTAGATAATGTTGATGATCAGTCATGACAAGCATCTTTTGGTGCATTTGTTCAGATGAGAATTTATAAAGTTACATAACGTGATCGCTATTAATTATCATGTACAACTGCTGATAGAGTACCTTGTTGTTAAGGTATTCTTAATAAGGTCTTTCACTTCTTTCAAAGTAAAATTTGCCAAAATAATTGTTGTCAGCTTGTGCTTATCTGTCCTAAAACCAGGATTTTTTTTCTGACTTCATAGAGTGTGAGATATGTGACACAAATCAATTCCTATGTATATTTACATAATTCCTGCTTCAGTTCTATAGCTTAGATGAAGAGTCTTACCTTCTGATATCCCATCTCCACTTGATCATTTCTAATTTTAGTTTTGTCTTTTCTCATAAGAAGCATTTTAATGTTGGGAAATTCAGAAGGTAGTGTGCATTTAAAATAAATTAAGCAAGGATGGATTGTTTAATTGGAAGCCTCAATCAATTATAGCTTCACTTGGAGTGGTACCATGAAATGATGGTACTGTACTCCCCTTATTGTTACCACAGCTTGAGAGAGTGGAGTGCAAGGCACATTTAAATGGATTTTAAACTGCTGTGTTAGTGTTTAATTGTTTATTTTGCTTGGGTCTCAGTAAAGAAGTTAGTGTTCCTCGACTTAGTACGTTGGCCAAACTGTTTGCTTTCTACCGTCACTGCAGTGTGAGGACACAGATGTTAGCCTGACTTCCTTGGACATCTTTTGCTTTCACGCTCTTTTGTTTTTTCTTCCTTTTCTCTTATCCAAGGGACAGCTTTAAAATGAAGTTTAGTATTAGATTTGTAGGGTTTTTTTTCACAACACCCAACATGTCTGCATTAGGAATCTTTAAAGAAAGCCACGTAGAGTTGAGAATGGAGTCTCATGTGGTCATTTTAATCAAGAACAAGGGTGAATAAGCAGTTGTCATGAAGATTTCCCTTCCTGGATGACTGCTGCCAGCCTCAGATTTCAGTGGGACAGGCACCAAGAGCTGCTGGCCAGATACCATGTTTAATTGATTTCAGTAAAAGTGAAGCTAATCTATTTTCCAAAAAAAGACAGATGTCCTCCAGGAAATTGGAAGGTGGGCAGAGAAAAACTCAGAAGATCTGTGGAAGGACCATTGTTGGATAGTTAGTAATGCGTGTACTGACAGCCCATCAGGAAGTGCTTGCCATTTTGATAAAGGAGAATTCCCTTTGGAAGCCTCCGAGGAGTGCTACAGAGACAACCTGCTATTAATCCCTAAAATAAAAAAGAGGCCCATGCCTAAATCTCCAAATTTATAATTGTGTAAGAGTTCCATAATACATTTTTCAGGACCAAAGGAAATCTAAAACCTAGTTTTTATGATTCCCAGACAGCCAATTTTAAAATATCAATTTAAAGATGGTGAATTATCAGGTAAAAAAAATGATATCTAAAGCATAGTTGTTGGGTTAAGGGGAAAATATGGTTTAATCTTCATAATTCTATAAAAGATTAATCTTGAAGTACAGAACAAAATCAAGAAGTGTAGCCTGAACTCTGTATCATAAACTTAACTTCAGCCTGTACAGTTAGTGCAGAACGTCAGCCCTTGGTAGTGAGAAATGTTTACTATGGCTATATTAATATTTGCAAGTCTAGGTAATGGAACAAATCATACCTACTTCTTCCAAAGTGCCTCAACTGGGTTTGTGATGCATGTATTTACATTTGCTAAGGGAAAGGGTGCAGTGCTTTCCTGAAAGCTGTTTAGTGAGTTATTACTTAAGTGAGCATTACACACTATACCATGGTGTGGGGGTTGGAACTAGGTCATCTTAAAGGTCCCTTCCAACCCAGACCATTCTATGATTAAAAAAGTGACATCCCATCCCTTGGTAACAAAACAAAGCAACAGTTGTTTGATTGGAAGAATATAGTAATAAAGCAGTGCTGAACTTGTTGGTAGCTACGTGGCAGTGTTCAGAGCTCATAGGAATTGGAAGCTTGTGTGCTTAGCAATATGATGAAGGCTGTCAGGTGTCCTGATCCATCACACAAATAGGTCACTGTCTGGAACACAACAGACATGAGCATCCATGGAACAATGCTGTTAAATGCTGCGGCACTTGTGTGCTTTCTGCTGAAGTGTTGGCTGCAGGTCTAGATAAATCAGTGCTATCTGTTGATGAGGGTTTTTACTGTAAGTGTCTGTGGTAATTCAGATTGTATGTGGGAAGGGTAATTGAATTTCTCAGTAAATAGAATGACAGGATTTTATTGTTGGGTTTTTTAATATCAAAAATGAATCCTCCTTCTGTCTTTTCAACTCTTCGTGTGTATCTTATTTTATCTGAGTTGTTTCCTTGCTTGTACTATCTCAGCATCCAACATGGCTTGGAAAACTCACTCAGGGGTCAGTGGGTTTTATATTCCAGTTTCCCTATCAGCCCAGGGATGCACAGGTTTCCTTAATGATGCGTAGCTGACTGATGGATTCTTCTTGGAGAGCAGTATGCTTTGTTTGAACTACTAAAGCATTGTGATCTCCTGCAAGTTTGGATACTTTCCCTACTTAGTTTACTTCTGTTGTCAGAAAGCCTACCAGATTCATTTAACAGCTGTGGTTCAAGCTTCCTTCCATCAAAGCCTAACCAAACAGGCTGGCAGGTCCAGAAAACATAGTCTGCTTGATGCTGAATACTATATTAGGTTCAGTTATTTCCTCTCTTTGACAATGTGCAGGTTGAATTGTTACCTTATTCCCGAGTGTGCAGGTGGTGTAATTATGGTTCTTGCTAAATAATGTTCTGCTTTTGACAGGGTGCTTCCTCTGTCCTATATTCAGTATTCAAATGCACAGGAATAGCACCCAGGTATCTAGTGCATTTTAAGTATTACTCTAGCTTTTCACTACATATCCTTGCTCGTTATCCTTTTTTCCCTCTCCTTTGTGTTACATTCACTCATTACTGGCAGTCTTTTCTTCATCTAACCTATCTTCCTAGAAATACTGTCTTAGAGCATCTCAACCAAAACAAAGAAAAAAAGAATTGTACCAACAGAGAGCAATTCATACAGCAGTGAAAGCTGTCAGCTGTTATTACAGAATTTATTGAAGACAACAGTTCATTAAAGTGAAGCATTTCAATCATCACAACCATATCCTGTCAGTACCAGTTAGTGCAAGTATTACATGTAGAGCCTGTGATACGTGGTGGAGTGGGGTGTTGTTTCCTAACGTCACAGTGTGCTGCAGCACAAGGGCTGTTGGTTTTCTGTGCTTACATCTCCAGTGAAGTAACAGGGGCAGGAGTATGTCTTCCTGCTCATGAGAGCAATGCTTGGATGGGTGACTTCCATCTGAATGCTAGACTGCTGTCAGCTCTGTGTGCCTTCCAGTTTGAAATTGGCTGAACTGGTCAGTAGATTGCAGAATGAAGGTCTGTTGTAATGGGTGACTTCATACAAATAAATTTCTTGTTTGAATTTTTGTTCTCTGTCTCTATGCAGCCTTCAGAGGGATGTGTGGAGGAAGTTTTGCTGTTTATTTCTATTTTATTTTTTAAGAAGTCAGCCTTTGTACAAACCCTCATGTTGTCAGATTTTTTTCTGTTACAGCAAACCATTCATCTTTCATTAGCTTTGGCTGAAGTATGAACGCAGCTCTTATCTCACGCCTCAGACAATGACTCCTTATGTACAAAAAAGATCTCCCAAGTCTTTTATTGAAGTTGAAAGACCCTGAGTTGTCTTTTTATCTTTTGGTGTGAATTATATATAGTTTTCAACCCAGTGGAGGGTTATTTTATCAGTCATGGTTTTCAGAAGTCTCAGGGCAACTTCTGACCTAAACCTTAAATGTCTGTTCCAGGTAGAAAAATACACACATAATAAAACTTCTTTGGTATCATGTGCTGATTTTTCTTTGAGGCTCATCTCAGAATCTTGATATCCATAGGACAGAAGAGTTTAAGCATACGAACTATTTACATAGCCAGTCTCAAGCTTCTCATGGAAACACTTCTTTTTGCTTCAGTGTAAGCGAGGGAACAGAAACACAGCCAACTTCCTCTCTGCCCTTCCAATATTCAGAGGAATATCATGCAAAAATCTCATTCTGGACTGGCCAGTATTTTTAACATCTAGGAAGCATTTCACCACCTGAAAGACAGTATTCATGCATATGTTCACTGAACTCAGAGACTGTGAAGGCATGTATGTATATCTGTTGGAAACCTACTTAAATATGCATTTGAATTACCCAGATGATGCAGAAATCACTGAGCTCCTTTGTATTTTAGGGTATCTTTCAAAAGGCTGTTTCTGTCGCCAAAACAAAAATTCTAGGTTATAGTCTTAATAGTGAGAGTGCAGTGAAACATGGACAGAATTTGTGAATTAAATACGCAACGTAGACCACTCCACTTGCATAGGGGGCATGCCAGTAAAGCTGCACAGTACAAACATAGCTGGGGCTCTTAGTGGGCTTTCTCTTCTGAAGCAGTACTTCTAATCTTGTGAAAAGTGGCCTGCACGATGCTTGGCAGTTTAGAAGATGATTTCCATAGCTTTTCAATTCAGAGCTTGTTTCACAGTAATGTATGTCTGAGCCAGCTGCATTGGAAGATTGAGATGAAGGTAATGGCTTGAGGATGTGGTATGCAACACGAGGTGGGAAGTTAGCAGCCAGCACTGAGACTTGGTGAAAACCTAATTCTGTGTGTGAACCTTCTCTGTAAAACTTACCAGGTTATCACTCATGCCTTGGCAGTACTTTGAATGCATATTCACCACCTATGACAGTTGCATGAGCTGAGCTTTGATATCCACAACTGAAGATCTTAATAGCCTCTTGCTGGAGATATATTTCCAGGAGAAGAATGTGTCGTGGTTTGCAGAAAACCAGTGCCAGTATTAAAATCAGTTAGATAGCAAATAGCCTATTTTTGGCCTTTTGGTACCAGAACTCAAGAACTCCCAGTCACTGGGCTTCTCTCTGATGTGCTTTTAGCTGAACTAGTGGGAGGTGCTACTTGATGTTCTTATGTGTGTGAGGTGATGTCAACGTAATAAAATAGGAGGCGTTACTTTCAGAGCTGCCCTCATGTATTCAGACCCGTAGGAGGGAAATGAGCCAGTTGGGCTCTTGTGTGTGTGAGTTTCAAGCTAACCTTTCCTTCTAGCTATTTGCCAGAGGGAAGCAGCCCCTTCCAGCTCTGTTTGGAAGAGGGAAGGTATGATACAGAGACTTGCACTTAAGAGGAAAGTGGCAGATCAGAATGAGGAGGAGTAACCTTGGGAATTCAGCCCTTCACGCTCCATGTTTGAGTAGCTTCCCTGCTGAAAACTCAGGACCGGTCCCATGGTTTGCTGCAATGATGATGAAACACAGTGAAGGAAAACACCAGCACCTGTAGCTTCAGTCAGGAGGCCAGGCGTTTTATTCCTCACTCAGGCAGCTGCCTGTTAGAGAACCTGGAATGATATTGTTTTTGTTGTGGCTCTGTGTCGAAGAGCACAGCAAATCCATTATTCATAATATCTTCCCAAGTTCACAACAGCACCGAATAGTGCTGCATATCTCCTTAAAGCTGCCACCCACTCAAATCCATTTTATTTGGACAAATAAAGAAACTCTGCACTGAAGAAAACCAATTTGAAAACACACTGAAATTCATTTTCTTCACTTTAATATTTAAGTGCTTATATTTATTGTATTTCAGCCATGTTGTACTGTTTTCAGAAAGGATTTTCTCATTTAATAGATCTGAAGGAATTTCAGTCACATTTAAAATATAGAAGAAAATAAGCTTAACAACTGACACGGGCAGCACTGCTTTTTGTGCTGTGAATCTGCGCTCTGTAGATTAAATTCATCCATTAATATTCTGTGTAACTGCATATTAATTAACAATACCCCAGTCCTGGCCCAGTCTTTTAGTCCTCTGCACTATTACTGTGTGCGTGTGTGTGTTTTATAAATATACAGCAGCATTTTATATGTAAAAGGTGGAGGACTTAAGTTCCTGGTTTGCAGTGTAGTACCAAACAGAGAGGCCGTTGGCGTTCACCTGTTGCATTTTTGAATGTAATACTGCAGATTTTTCTCTTTCTTTTTTGATTAAAAAAAAGAAATTGGTGCATTGGTGTGTGAAGCTCAGTGAGCACAGCTGGCCCGAGTCCCCTTGACTGCGTACTGAAAGCTGTGCTGTACCTGTGCTGCTGGCTTCTTTCTTCCTGACGTGGGATGGGGCATAGAGATGTCAGTCTGATCTCATAAAAATAAGGAGTTGTGGAAATTAGGAACTGCTTATATTACTTTACCTATCCTATGTAAAACACCATCACTTTAAGGTTGGACTACAGTGAAAGGGTTCTGAAGTAAAGTAGTGGTGGTTTGTGTGTTTTGTGTTCTTTGCTTGTTTCGCGTTGGTGATATTTAAATTACTTTGACCACGTGGTCGTGCTTGGTAGATTTATTCTGTGGGTCTCTTGTTTCATGTGTTCCCTTTCATCAGTAGTTAATTTTTTTGGAAGGGAGGCAAACCATTTGTTTTAGGAACAGTGAGATCCTGTGGCATCCGTCATGCAGCTTCAAATTGACTCTTAGCAAACAGAAGCCCCAAGACGAGCCTTCCCCTTGTCAGCTTCTGCCTGACTGTGATAAAGTCACGTAGCAAAGTTCTCACCTAAGCAGATGGAGGTGGGGTGGGCTCCCTTCATTAGGCATGCACAAAGACTTGGATATTTCAAAGTGCCTGAAGGATTGATGGAAAATCTGTTGGAGCGGGCACGTAGCACCTGCTGAAAATCCTATTAAGCACCTAATTGATTATTTAGGCACCCAAAAGCTAAAAGAATGTGAGACTTAGCTGTGTCAGGGAATTTTGAGAATCTCATCCAAAATGTATAAAGTTGCAGAGGAATATGGTATGATAGATTTCTACAGGATGAACTCAGATTAAGTGTTAGTAAGTGATTTTAAATCTCAGTGTTATAAGACTAGCACCTTTAATAATGTCCTTTTGTATACTGTAACAGGCTTCAATCCTATAAAAAGCAATTATTTATTATTACTTTTGTCAGTGATTTTCTTTCATAAGAAATAGATTAGATCAGACCCACCACAGGATACCAAGACTTAACAGAAAATATACATTTTAATTCAGCTTAGTATGATGATCTAGTCTTCTGTTGTAAAGATAACTCATAACAGAAAATGACTTGAATGAAGTGCCTCACGAGTCTGTTTTCAGCAGGTGAGAACTGAGAGCAATGGTCACTATTTCTCCCTGCAGTTTCTGTGGCAAAGGTAGGATGAGTTTCTTCAGAGCACTTACTTTTGGGATTTGGAAACATAGCACCTGGGGAAATCTGGCACACAAACTTGATTCTGTCCAGTGCTGTTCCTAGAAAGTTACAACTTGTCTGTCAGGCGTTTTTTTCTTTCAACTTTTTCACCACTGCATTTGAAAATGAATGAACACATTTCAGATGATGCTGATCCCCTTGTTTCTTTCCTTCCTTTCCAAGAGGAAGGAGAAGGTGTTATAGAAGAAGAGCAAAATGTCTCCAGAAGAATTTATTTCATGGAATTAATCAGAACATCTTTTGCCTGTCGGTGTATTTTAAAATGGGGAAGAAAGTGTTAAGCCTTACTGGAGAACTTTCTGAAAGCTTTTAGGGAGTGTGACTTATTCAAGATGCCAAGAATGTTTCTGATTTTTTGTTTTCCATTCTCATGTTTCATATTTTGTGTATTATATGCGACCAGTTCGTAATTGCATGTATCACGATACGTTCTCAATGACCTTGTGAAGTAAAAGAATGAAATAAGTGATGATAAAGAAAAGCAGGAATGTCAGAATCTCCAAGACGCTCGAGGTGCACCAGGACAGAGAGCTGAGCATTGAGTGTACATACCTCACCTTCTCTCTGCTTATTTTTCTTGAGCCACGGTAGCCTAAAACCATACAACAAGCTGTTTGAATAGAACAGATCCAACATAAGCATAAATGCACACACGAAAAATTAAATTGCTTGGCAGTGATGCATCACAGACCGTGCGTGTTATTATCTTTGAAAATCAGCAGCAGTAAGAGCTCAGAGGAGCTGGTAGAGACGCTTGGGGTTAGCCAGGAGAGGCAGAAGCTTTACCCTTAAAGTTTTTCTCAAAAGGAAAAGCAAAGAGAACAAAAAATGGCAGCATCCATACTGATGCAGAAGCAGGGCATGGGCTGAATGCTGATGTCAGCTGGAATGGTAATTGTGGATAACCCAGAGCCGCCGGGGAGCGAGCCTCTGCTTATTCTCCTGCAGAACTGCTGAGCAGAAAACACGCTCACGGTAGTTCTGCAGTGTTTAATGTCGGCTTAAATGGTTTAGATCTATTTTATTATTGCCGAGATTGTGCTTATCTGATTATCTGGTACCCATATGCCTTGAGGGAGTAGGAGATAATTGTTTAATAAAATAAGGCTATGGTTTTCAATAAGTGATTTCTGGTGCTCCCATCTTTAACTGTCCAACAAAAACATCCCTTAAGGAAGCGTGACTTGCAGAAAGTGCTGAACTCTTAGAGGTAGAGTCAAAACATTATACAAGCATTGCCACATACTTTTCCTAACCTGAGTTCAGGTGCTGTCTATAATTCTGGAATAGTTTTTTTTATACCTTCCAAATAGTACCAGGCATCTCAGATGAAGAGAAGATTGTGTTCCAGTTTCTGTCCTAAGGACTGAAATGGCATTTTGTTCAATAACTATGAAATATAAGAGCTGACCTTGGTGGGGACCATTTCAGACCGTATCATTCTGAGGGTTGGGGCCATGACAGAAACTTTATTTCAACTGGCTGTGTTTATTTTCTGCATTAAGTCAGACTCCATGAGTCTGACTTGTTGACCTCCAACACTTGTTCAAAGAAATGTAAGACATTAAGAAATTAAATCTGCGCTGTAATAATGAGACTGTATTCGTATTTCATGCCAGTGACAAAGGCAGTGTGATTGGCACATGCTTTCTGGTGAAAACCAAAGTTGAATGTTTTTATTTCTGTAATTCATGCATTTCAATCATGTTGAACATACAGAGCCATTGGCATCGATAGCATTCTTAGTGTTTGTCAAACCACATCGAGGCTTTGAGTAACATTTGAATCATGCAAAGAGCATAACATAATTGTATTTCTTTTTTGTCACCTTTTGTCGCCTGGCTCCAACCAAATGCAGTTACCCGTGGGAGTCTCCTGTTTTGTAGTACCTGAACAAAGACAGCTTGTGTGCACTCTATGCAGAAACACACTCCTTACTCAGTGGTAGAAATAAGGGTTCTTATTCTATCTCAGGATAGCATCAGGCACTGAAGTCTGTTGAGCACCATAGCAACCAGTGTGTCCTTAAAACTTTGTCCTTTTTTTTTTCCAACACTATGTCTTAGCAGGCTGAGCAGTATCTCTCACTCACAGTGAAAGTTTCTACACACTGAATAAAACCCAGCATCTACTAAAATGTATATAGACAAGCTCTTCCAGAAAACACGTACAAATTGTAACTGGCTTCTTTTCCAGTACCTGGTATTCTGTTACACAAGTCGCAAAGAACTGAGACAAATAAACATTTTAATCCCAAAGGTAAAGCACAGTTTTGCAACCTCTTCTTCTTGCATTGTAGAACAATATTTCAAGGTCTGTGATTATTTGGCTGTTACCCAATTTCACTGTAGAACAGAAATCTGACTGGAGAGTTGCTTTCTGCTGCTTAATTAGAAATTTATTAGGGAAGTTTTGACCAAATGTCCCTCACTATTAGACCTTGCTGAATCTGTAGTTCAAGTAATTAGATTTCATTTATTATAATCCATTGCCCTCTTTTTTTGTTCTGCATGTCCTTTCCTATTTTTTCTGTTTTCAGCTGTGTTCAGTTTTCCTGTTCTGGGTATTATTTGCCAAAGAGGCTCTTCCCAGTATCAGAAATAGGGCAAAGTAATTTTTAGAACAGCAAAATATGTAAGGAGGCAGGGTCCCTGGAGACAAAATAAATCTCCAACACAACAGAAAGAGTTCTCCTGTTTGGATGTTGCTGCTGGCCGAGGAGCTTGTTAGCAGCACCTGGACCATACCTGGCAGCAGAGCTGTGCCCCACTTGTCCTGGTGGCATCATGAAGCCATGGAAGCCCAATTTACGTGCTGTGCAGGAGAAGAGGTCTGCAGATGAGCTTTTGAGCACACTATGTTGGACTTCGTTTTCCTGCTGTGGGTAGATGTTAACGCTAATGTGATGCTTACAAGATTCAACCCCCAAAATATCTCTGCTAGTGGGCACTCATAAAACAAGATCCAAGTTCAATGGCATGCCACACTCAGATGTTGCCCTTCAGTTTCCTCTTAGAGCTTTGCTGGAAGTGAAGGCTTGCAGTATGTCAGGTCAATCTGATCAGGACTGTGGGCATACCTGGTCACGCACATGGAGGGCTGCCCTATATCTGTAGGTCTCCACTGTACCTACGGTGCCGGGCCAGGGGAGGGGTGTACCTCCACATCCCACTTGCAGCTGCGTGGTGTCCATTTGCCTGGTGAATCACTGCAGGCTTATCACTGCTTCTGGCAGTGGGAGCAGTGCTGGTGGTTGCATGATTCCTCCCAAACTGGTCTTGAAAGAGAGCTTCTGTGTCACCATCCCTGGAGGCATTCAAGAAATGTTTAAATGTTGTAGTAGGGAATGTGGGTTAATGGGGAAATATTGGTGGGAGGTGGACTTGGATGATCTTGGAGGGCTTTTTCTACCTCAGTGATGCTGTGGTTCTGTGATTCAGTTCATCTCCTGGGGAAAAAGCACAGGGAGATGAACAGGGCCAAATTTCAGAGGAGAAATCTGTACTCTGACACGCGAGCTGCTGCAGCTTCTCAAACCTGCCAAGCAAGACAAAACTATCAGTGATTACTCATGTCTTTTTAATTATAATAAGCAGCTTAATCAGTTTCAGAACTTTTATGTTTCAAGAGTAGGAAAGTAATAGTTAAACCACAACTCGTAAGTTCTCCTGTTTCCTCATGAGATTTAAGAAAAGGATTTAACGCTGTTTTATTGCAGACTTGTAAACGTGCAGAGTCAGATGAGTAATATTTGTTCACATATCTAAAAAATACTAGTAAACCATTTATATCGTGTTTGAGGTTCATTCTTCTGTGGCTAAGCCTTCCTTGTTGCTAAGTCTTTGCTTTGCTTTCAGCAGGAGAAGAACAAAAGAAAAGAGGAAAGGAAAGAATTGTACCCTTAAACTTATCAGTTCAGTCTGTACCGCTGCAGGGCTTGGTCTTCTCTTACGTGCCCAATTTACTGTGCACTAGACCACAAGTGTGAGCTGTCAGGCTCCTGCAGTGATGAACCTGGATCTGGTCCCACTCCTGACACCAGCAGCAAGCAGGACTGCAGGCCGTGCTCATGGGCTTCAGATGGCACCACCGGTCCTGAACACAACACCCTGACCTCAGCAGTGGCCATCCTGCTTCTGCTCACTACCTATTTATGGGCTCTAACAGCAAACACTGTCTGAGGCCAGTAATGCAAAATGATTTCAGATGATTTAGTAAGTCAGAGATGGCTCTGCAAAGTGGTCTTGACAGAGAAACACTGCCTCACAGCTTCTTCCAGGCCCGGGCATTCCTCATGGTTTTGCACAGTGCTTAGGTTGTGAAGATTAACATCTCCCATACGTGCTGGCTGATAAGAGTTACTCATAGAGAAATTTAATTTGTATATATATTTTTATATTATTTCTAAGTTTGTGTACCATCTCCCAGAAACAGTAGTAGCGTGTGCTTCTGCATTTGTTTTTCCAAGCATCAAATGTGAGTTTGAAAGAGAGCACGAGTGAATATTCTGAGTTTGAGGAAAGCTTTATTTTATTGAAGGTGAATAATAATTGAATGAAGTGCCTCATATTGACAGCATCATACTGACATATATCTTTTTAGAGACAAATGTGCTTTGCAGAGGAGCTGTGCCTGCATGTCAGTGTCTTAGAAAATGTGTTGCATTTAGTGAAATAATGGGTGAAGGAAAAATAAAATCATTGTCATAAATGATGGTAGGTACTTTTTACTGAAATACTGGTAGTTTTACATTCTTGACATGAATAATTGGATGTGTCATGTGTGAAGCTACCTAGAAATAAAATAGAGGTCATAAAATGTAAAGACATGATAGGATGCATTTATAACAGCATAAAACAAACTGGCATTTTAATGTCTTAAGCCAGCCCGTTTGCTATACTTGTCCATTGATCTTGGCTAGGAAAGTTCTATGACTAATTTAAGCACATTTTGGAGATAAAGCCATATAATGGGAAATTGATAGGATTTGTTTTTGTTAAAGGTATTCTCCTTTTAACTGCTACAATCCTATAACATGATCAGAGCTGATCTTGTGTGACCTTACACAGCTTCCCCAGCAATGTTCTGTCCACGTTCTTGCAAGTGACTTTCCAGTGTAATTTACTTTGACATTTTGCTTGATAGGGATTGCAGGTCACATAGCAGGATATTACTCAACAGGCATGAAAAAGGGTTTAGTTTAGTGTTCATCCAGTGTATTTGAGAGGGTTGCAGTTGGAAAAGATGGCACAGTTTGAGAGCTTTGTGCAGTTAGGGCCTTCCTTCAGAAGGCATGTAAAAAGATGGTTGCTATAGGCCCTGACTCAAAAATACGTGTTGTAATCTCATTAATTGCAATTGACTGTACGGATGCTCTTAATTACCATGCTTGAAATGAGATTTAATATGGCTCTGCAGTAAAACAACTATGACTAACTAACTAATCATTGAAGCAGCATCATCCTACCTCGTTTCTTTCCAATGAGAGCTCAATGTAGTCACTGCTTACTTAAAAAAGAGACATAAAGTGTCCTGTTTTCATAAGATTGCTAGTAATCCTGAGTGTTTCTTAAAATAATAATAATAATAATTCAAATAGTAGAAGAACTGGCAACACCTGTGCTCTGGTTTACCATGAGTCTTTGGAAATGAGCACTGAGCTGGTGTGCAGCACCGCAGGCTCTCCGTTGCTTCATACCCCAAAAAGTCTGTAGCAATAAGTCCAGGCAGTCATAAAATGTTCTCATCAGGTTGTACCAGCTTGTTCTTACTGAGTGGTAACTCTGTGTGGATAGGAAAGCACGGGAAGTCGTCCTGGTAGAGAAAAAGAGAACACTGAGGACAATTACTTTTGACTCAAGAGTATATGTGGTGTTTTCCATTGAAAAAAATGCACTAATGGAGGATCTGTGAACATATTCATAATGCAACCTGCAAAATACTGAGTTACAGGGCAGTATGTGTACTGTGACATAATTCAGGGTCATTCAGAATCTTTGTCTCGGGATTTAAGAACCAAGAGAACTACAAATGTGTGTGAACCAACTGTTTATAGGCAACTCCCACTCTTTTCCAATCTAACATTTTCAAATGGGGTGAAGATTATATCCATAAGGCTGTGTGTCCATTAACAGGAAAAAAAAAGGGTTGGATAATGAATGTTGCTACAGATTTATTCTAATCTAGATAAACTTGAGCCATTGGATAGAAATATGAGCTCCCATGAAAATCAGGATGAGGGTTTACTTTTCCTATCAAGTTTTTTTGTGGAAAAAAAACACCTAAGTAAAATATTCCCCTCTTCTCCAAAAGATAGCTTGTACACTATACAGTCTTGCTGAAATTATATCTCAGCTGGAAGGAAAGATGAGTTTATTTTATATAGCAGTTGGAGATTTTTAGAAATATCAGTCAGCCAGTTCCCAGAGTGGTAAATTAGATCTTGAGAGCTGGAGCTCGCTCATCAGTACGCAACAGTATAGAAGTGGCAAGGAAAGAGACAGACAACTGCATCAGGTCTGATTGTGCACGTTCTTGATGGAAAAGTACAAATCATTTCCTTCCCTTCTGCTCCTGTCATGGTCCATCACTTTAGTCCATTTTCACCTTCTGAATGGACCCTCCTGCTTTGGCACCTAATTAATCTCTTGCAAGCCTGTTCTTGCAGCCTGTCTGCCTGGGGTGGTCCTTATCTTGTGGCACTGAATCAAAGACAACATTCCCTTGTTTTCCATTCCTTCCCATCCTTTCCCAGCGTTTCCACGTCCCCAAGCCCCCCAGGAGGGTGAAGGTGTGGTTCTCCCTCTGCCTTTGGAAAGGATACTCACGCACACTTGTGTTACAGAAAGACAGTGGAACACTACCATAGTGTGCTCTGTAGAGTCATTCAAAACTGGTAAGTGCCCACTAGAGCACGTGGCATGATTTTGGTTGTAAATGTTCGACAGCTCAGAGCTCCTTGCAGTGTGACAGGCAAGCAGAAAATCACGGAGTCCTTTTGAAAAATACCATTCCTCTGCACAGATAGAACTCTATGAGCAGAGATGAAAAGGGCATATTCGGCATAGTAAAGCATTGCTATGAGTCTATGAAACAAAAAGTTATTTTATTGAGATGATTTTATTGTCATACATCAAGTGATTGTGAACATCAGATATAGTGTTCACTGAGCGTTAACAGCTCTGATAATTTATCAATAGTTTAAAATGAGTCCTGGTGATAAAATAACACATGTAGTCTATATAATAGATAATACTGAAGAGTATAGTATATTATCTGTAATAGAAAAACATAGATTCTGTAAGATGATACGTGTAGAATCTAATATTCCTTTCAAATATATTTCCCAGATAATATTTCTGCTCCGAAGTAAGTTATCTCCCTTCTGCTGTCTCTTCTGTGAGGTCAGGCTTGGTGTTTGGTTCAGCACAGTATCTGTGTTTCAGTCTGGGAGATGGAAAGGCTGAGAACTCCCGTAGTTAGTTCAGTGATCTGGGAGAGTGTCTATCAAAGCCCTTGAGCTCTGCTGGCCTGTGTCTGATCTTCAGAGCTGTTGATACAGAACCTACAGGAGCTCCGAGAGTCTTCTGGCAACATGCAGGCAGGAGGGAAAAAAATCACATCTTTAATTCCCTCTGCTGACAGCTTCCTTAATAAATATTGTAAGAAATTCTCGGTTAAGAGCCACCCAGTAATCTAATTTGCAAGCCTCAATGATATATTCAGCAGCCAGCTCTGGAGGTGCATTTCTGCTGTCAGAATCACATGAGCAGGGAATAAAATTCTCAGCTGTCACTGAGAGCTGTAGTAATTTATGATGAGTTGTTGGCTTTTATTTTTTCCAACTATTTTTTAAGTCAGCTCAACAAAGAGGATAGAACTGCTACTGACTTGATCTTGAATAGGTTTTTCTATAGTATACTCTCCTACTTGTGCATTTTCACAGGCTTTAATGACATAAACACTGCTGAGTGATGGTGTTTAATCTATAGCTAATGAAATCATAGGTGGAATGCCATGTCAGTGTGGGTGCCTGGTATACAGCCACTGATGAACGCCATGTCATTTCAATCCCCCTCTCATCTTGAGTAGAATCTAAGCCCTTGCCATTCCAAACAGTGTGAATAATTCCAGATTTGTTTGTTGCTTTCTGCTTTGTCCCAGTGCTTCGTCCTTGGGATCTTCCTTCTCTTCTCCTGGACTCCATTTTAGACCTCGTTCTTTTCTGCTGTCCATACAAAGACCAAAACAGAAACCAAAAACCTTTTACAAGGTCATTGCTATGTAATCAGCTTCGGCCTGTTTTGTACAGTGCTCGAGCTGTTGTCTCTCTAGTAACTGCAGTAGGAAGAGCTTCCAGTCTAGTTTTCCATCTGCACCAGGTTCATACCCTGAATTGAGAAGAACCTAGTAATGTTGTCTCAGAAATTAACCTTAAAGGATAAAGCAAAAAGAGAAGAAAGATAAAATAAAGCCTGTGTTATATTACTTTATAGCTGAGCAGTGGGGAGAAGGATGGATGGTAACAAGGAAAAATCCATCATGTCTGTTATTAACTCGTCTCTTGTTATACTGAATGACAAGTGCTCTATTTTTGTTATTTTCTTTTGCAGTGAGAGATGCAGATATACCATGCGTGGCCATAAAGATTCAGTCAGTAGCATTGAATTTCTTCCGTTCTCCAACACCGTTCTCACAAGTTCTGCTGACAAGACTTTATCTCTCTGGGATGCCAGGACGGTAAGCAGTCTTCTTCCTGGTCTTTCTGGAATTTGAGCTAAATGATGGTGTGGATAGTAGGAGGAAAATGAAAGCCAGTTCAAAGTCAAAAGAGGAGGTAAGGGTGATGTGGCTATAGAATATTCGTTAGCACAACTATTATTCATGGACCAAAACCATCACCACTAAGCATTTCCTTGGCATCTGATGTGCCAGAGTCCTCACGGTACAGCAGATGGACATGCACCTAAGTAACTGAATAAACAGGTAGACTTTGAGGGCAGTGGTGTAAGGGGTGGCCTGGATTTGGAAGTCTGAACTGTGCTGCATCCTGTCAGTAGGTAGAACAGTGGCAGTTCTGTTTTGTCTGGCTTCTTTCTTAAGTGCTGGCATGTGCTTTAAGGAAATGGGGAGAGATATCATAGGAGAAATATAAGATGCAATAACTTGGAAGTCTGAAATATTTTTCTTCATTTAGAAGGAATTCCCCCCAGAACTCACTGCTGATTTCTCATGAAATATTTATGATTTTTCTTCAGAGCATATTGCTGTAGGCAGTGTCAGAAACTGCATCTGTTCCTTTATTCTTCTATACCTTCATGCTTTGGTATAGGCATAAATGGATTTAGTACCTGGCAGAGAGTAATTGTCCCTGGTGCTTTGCAGCCCGAATATGTAAATCGTGTTCAGGCAGAATACGAGTACAAGGCAAGAGGCATTTTCTTCTCTTTCATCAGAAAATTCAGTAATTATTGCTGCTGTTGTGGTATTTCTTATAGAGCAACTCTTGAAATTCTCCTGTTGCCACTTCTGTTGGTAATGCGGTCACTTGGCATTTCAAACAGGTTTAAATATGGGATTCAGGCCCACAGCAGAGAAGGCTGCGTTCATGGAAGAGGTTTTAGAGGAAAGAGGCAAACAGTGAATGCTATGTATTAATAGATATTGTCATCAGAGTTCTACAAACACAGCATGAGAAAAACTGACATGAAAACGACAGTGGAATATTTGAGATGCTCATTAGGCAATTTCTATTTATGGATCCTAGAAGCAGACTGAATAGAAGGTCGTTTAGTAACAGTCCTGGGCATAAAGCACAAGTTGGAATGAAGCCAGTCATTATTAAATGCCTTGGTTTGTAAGAATATTTGATATCTGAATATGAATAATTCAATCAGAGAAAACATTGAAATACAGACAGAAGTGAAAAACTCGTTGGAAAACAAGGTTTCTGCTTTGTTTTGCCTTCAGTAAATCCTTTGTGGAACTTCACTGTGTAAATGTCTCAGTAATCTACTGTCTATAGCAAATTAGCATTATGAAAGACAAATTCTTTTACTGCTGACTGAAGGCAAAGGCCCGCTCACTTTTCCTTCAGCAGCACTGCTTTCCAGCAATGAATACTTTGAGTAAGGTAGGAGGGACTTTGGGCAAGGTAGGACAGACCTTTTGCAAAGCCAACGCTCTGTGTGTGGCATTCTGTTGTGTATTTATTCTGCTCAATTGTTTCCCCATTCATTGGGTCATGTTGCCAGTTTCAGATACGTGCCCACACTGAGGCATCACTTCAGGTGGTGTTATCTCTGCGAAGGTGCTATCTCTCCCAGTACTGAACGATAGTAAATGTTACCTCCAGAAAGATGATGAATGATTTTCTCCCATTAATTTGGAACAGAATATTTTCTCACCTCTGTAAGATCAATTAGCATTAAGGAGCACATTTAAGATAATTTTAATGAAACATGAAAATCATACTCCGGTTTGTTTTCTCATAAATTAGATTCATATTATTAATCACATCTTGCTCTTCAATCATTAACTTCAGTCAGCTCTTTATTATTAAAGATAATGGATGCAGAGAACTGTAAGTCAGGGCTGTGTAAGTTGAATGGCCAATGAGCTCTGGATTTGGGGTAGAATGGAACATAAATCTTTGTAATTACTAAGCTGGGGTTATAATGCAGCCTTCAGACTTTGGAAATATGTGACTGCTTTTTTTTTTTTCTTCCTAGATAACATAGGGTCAGATCTAATGGTTAAAATAAATTTACAGTACAATGACTGTAATTTTAAAACTAAGTTATATATTGCCTATAGGGAAATGAGAACACAGTAGTGACAGTATTTAGATGATTATAGCTCTTTCCAAGCTTTCTGGGGAGGGAAATGGAGTTGATGTTGGATTTAGATTGTCACAGTACAAGGACGGTTCCTGACTCCCTCTGGATTGTACACATGAGGCTGAGGCTGCAATTCATGGTAGGGATTTCTTACCAGTAAAGCTGATGGCACTCACACCAAGTAAAGCTGTGGTTTTTATTTCTCTTTATGCCAGTTTTGTAGGAAGACAATCATATTCTGGCTTTTAACCAGAATATTTTCTTGCTGACACATCACAGCGAGCATCTCTGCTCATGAATTGCAAAGTGCATCCACTGATAAATGTGAGAGGTGCAAATGAACATGAGACCCCGGGAGTACGAGTTCACCTACCTGCGTTAATTCTTCTTGTGATAAGCGGCCTGCCACTCATCTGCGTCCCCTGCATTCTGATGAGGGATTTCTTGGGGCTGGTCAGATTTGCCAGGATAACACTTGAGCCAAGCTGAATCTTTGCTCTTTCTTAGGCAGATAAAATACCTGATGTTTATACGCTTAAATAATTAAATAGAGAAGAAAAAAAAAAAGAAAAAAAGACTCGCATTTTTAATTCCACATTTTGGAAACGTATTGATTTAGTAACTATCTCATCTGCTTTCTGCTTTTTGAAATGTCAGGTTCTACAGCTGGGTATCTCATTTTTGTAAGTTGTATAGAAGTCAACATTCATCAGCAGTACCCTAACGAGTCTGACCAGGATTTAGGAGGACTTCTGTGTGTCCTTAACTGGGCACACAGTTCTCTCTGTTTCTTTGACGGTGTGGAATTGGATGGTGGTTTTGGTTTTTAGATATTCAGTTGGTTGCAGTGAAATATTTTAATTGTCCAGGACACAATTCTGTCTTTACTATTTCCTTTCCAATGAAGCGTAGCAATTCAAGGTGAGCCCTGTTTTTCTGCTTTCCTTCTGCACAAGAGTGCTGGTAGTAATACAAATGAAACAATCCCTCCCCCATCCCACTATCAGACTAAGCTCCCTGACACCCAGACTGGAGGGCATAGGGCATCTCAGCTGTTGGTCTGCCTCAGAACAGATTTAAATAGGGGTAAGGCAGTTCTGCAATGACTGGGTATAAGTTCCAGCTCTGGACACCAAGTTTTATCACAGACTGTAATTTGTGGCCTGAATAACATGATCACAAGTTAAAAGTTCCAAGATAGCTTGTTCTTTGATGAATAATGCAGGCACTGATCTCAGAAGAAAAAGGGGAAGACAGGGTGAGGCTGTCCCAAATCCTGTCTGAAATAATTGCCAGTAATGATAACTAGCTGTTGTTGAGCTAGAAGCTGACCGTGGCCAGAATGCTCTCAGCTGTTGGCATAAAGACCCTTGGCCCTAGTTGAGGGAGGGGAGCAGGAACCCAGGCAGAGCTTCCTCCTTAGCTGGAGTCTCTTATGAATGAATTGGGTCTCTCCCAGCCATTAGAAGAGGTGTGTGAGCATGGTAAGGCCATTGCTCTGTATGGTGGGACATGCCAAATCTTCAGTAACCACAGTGGGTGCTCAGCCCAGCTGCATGGCCCCCACTTTGCAGTGATCCTCTGCTCCAGCAACCACTCACTGGCCTTCTGTGATTCAGACTTAGCTGCTTATGTGTTTTGTGGAGATGCTGAGCTCTCCAGTGTTGCAGTCTTCACATGGTGCAGCCTGCTCAGTGCCTGAGGCACAGGGCAGCCCTGCTGTATTGTGCCTGAACGCTACTCAGCTCTGACTTATTTAGCATTCAGTGGAATTCTTCCAAATCAATAATTTCCTTGGATAACCTTCATTCGTTCTTCTCATGAAATATGAACTATCTTTTAGACCACTTATTTTTCAGTGTTTATTTTGTCAGAACTCAGTAATCTCTGAGTTGGGAATTCCCTAAAATAACCTATTCTCTTTTTCCAGTGAAATACGAGTTATCTTTGAGACTAGTTGGTTTTCAACATGGGTTTTGTGAGAACCTTTTCTTCGGTCGTTTAACTATATCTGAGAACACACAGATCTCTGCAGGGATGTTGCCTGTGTTCATGCCTATGCGTATGTTCACTTTGACCTCATGGACTGGGCATCCACTGGACAAATTCAGGGAAGTTGTCAGACTCTTTAAGGATCAGGCACAGAGCAGCCAGTGGAAGATGCTTTGAAATCCAGTCTGGCTCTCTTCACAGTTTTTGGCCAAGTCCAGTTGATTTATCACCAAGTGAACACCTTAGACAGAAAATTATCCATCAGAAAATCCTCAGTTACTGGGATTGTCAGAGGAATGAATTTGAAAGCTGAGTGGATATACAGGATGGGTTATTTAAAAAATCATTGACAGGCAGTTTATGGTTCGAGTTGATCCACTGCACAAGTGGATCAAAGATTGAAGTTGTCACCACTGAAGATGAAGAAGTCTTCCATGAGAACTTTGAAGCTGTTAGTGTAATGGAATTACTTGGCTGTGATGAAGGGATGTGCAAGATTAAGTCCAGTTCCTGGCATGAAGTGTAACAAATTTGGTGTTCCTCATTTTTTCTATGTATCTGGAAATAATGGCTTAGTATTTGGAAACTCTCTGTGTTAAAATGAAAAGGAATTCCTGAGTTACTGTAAAATACGGAATCAAGAACAAACAGGTGTGAACAGAACCCGTTTTCTCCAGAACTGACGTGGAGAAGTGCAACTTGCAGAGATTTCTGATAGCTGTTTGGAAAGCCTTCGTACTTGTTTGTTCAAAACAAAAAATAGGGCAGAGGGAAAGTGTCTTGCTTTCTTTTTAATCTTGAAAAATAATGGGAAAAAGACTTGGTTATGGTCACTGTCATTTTAAAAAGTGCTATGTCCTGACTCTCCTCCAAAGCAACTGATGTGGGGAAACACAAATGAGAACAAAATATCTCAAATTTTGAGCATATAACTCTGCAGTTTGGATCACTTGACCCAGATGGAAGCAGGGAGGTGTTGCGTGTGTCATCGTGCGTTTATTTTGTTTTGGGTTTTTATTCTTTAGAGACAGAAGAAGTGTACACAGAAAGGGTGTTGTACTAAGAACACCCCTCAGGATGGAGCTGGGTCCGATTTGCCTTTCCCTTACTGACTTGTCCCTCCTTTCTCTGCCTTCCTGATTTTGCTCCCAAATCAAGCCATTAAATCCAAAGTTTAACAAAGTGTATAATCGGTTGATCTCATGGGCTTCTTCCCCTGTTAAACTAGGTTTGAATTAGGCTCTAAACATTTTAGATCAGACAAGTTACCTTGTTTTGCAAAGCTCCAGGTGAATTAGCAGCTCTTAAGAGGTTATAATTACAGTTTCATTAAGCTGTTTCTACTCACTGACATGCTTGCTTTTGTCCGTTGGACTTGCGGGGTCCTCTTGCCAGCTGGAAAGCAGCCCCATTTAACGCCTTGTCTTCCTTGCTATGTCTGTGCCATGTAGAGAAACCACATTCTTGCTTCATTTCAAGGAGAAGCCTTTGAGAAGACGAGTTCTGTAAGTTAAAGATTAATACCCAGCTTGCCTCCCAATTTGTGGGCAATTTTTAATGGCTTTATCTTGGCACTGATGTAGTTACTTAGTTTGATTATAGTAGCACCTTTTCATCATGATGTTTGCAGTCATGTAAGCTGCTATAAAGGACAGAGCAGCAGGGTCCTCTGCAGGACCACTGTGTGTCCCAGAATGCTCCTTGGCTCCCTCCCCATCCCACAGCTTCCCCGTGGTCAGTGGTCCTCTGGTTGCTCTCCGCAGGGATACCTGACTCTGCATCCCTGCTGTCGTGCTCACAGTGCTGGTATTGCTCGGCTGCTCTCAGCCTGCAGCGAGGAGATGGGATGGGATGGAGGAGGGCAGTCTTTTGCTGCTGATTGAATCAGATCTCATCGCTTGTAAAATTAGAGTGGATCAATTTTCAGTTGCCGCTGGTTATCTTGGAATATTAGTAGTAATTAGAGAGCTATAAATAGATACATGTAAAATATGTTAAGTTCTAGCCAGGGGGAATGTGTTGCTGTAGATTTCAGTAAACACTTAGCCGTGGTGGCTTCTGGCATGCAGAGCAGGGAGCAGGCTCTGCTGGAGCGTGCCATGCAATGGCATTTGGCTGCGTCACCCATTATGTAGAAATGAAGTGAGAGAAGCAGAACGTGTTCCTGTCTGGGCAGCAAATAGATTGACCTGGATCTGAACTTCTTTCTGACTGCCTGTGTACATCTATAATGCGTGCCCATGATGTATTGCAGGACGTATGAATTTAATTCTTATGTCGCCAATGTCACTTTGAAACAAAACAGGAATAAAGTTCTTTCAAAGGCTTTGGGAACGACCTGACTGCAGAATAACATTTGCATTGACTTCTTGGTCCTTAAACTCTAATTAAATTATTGATTATGAAGCTGGCTGCTTTCTTAATAGTTCCTAATGTAACAATTAAAGCAAAGTAAGTAATTAAAAATGAAAAGATCGGTCTGCGAGTACAATCTTTGAAAGGTCATTTTCAACTTAATCGTTCTTTTGAAAGAGGCAAGAGTAAAGCAGGTGAATCATTAGTAAAATAGCAATTTAGTGTGTGTGTATGTGTAGTAATATTCTTACCAGATTACCACTGGCCACACAATGCCTCAATTAATTAAAAATATTAGCTAGATTTACTTAGGAGGTATTATATTAATGCCCCTCTTCCCAGATCAGGCTCCATTGGGTGAGGTGCTCCAGGAGATCCATGGCAATAGCTTGGTCCTGCTCCTGACAGTGACCAAGGCAGAAACCAGCAGCTTTGGCCAAAGGGGTGCCAAATTTCAGTGGGGCCGTTCTGGTGTTATTTAGCATCACAAGCAATGTTTTGTACTGCATAAAGGATTCATTAGCAACGTTTTTTTTATGAGCAGGAGAGGAAAGGAGCCATTTTTAGAGGTCGTTCAGGTGGTCCACAGGTGCCATCAGATGCAAAAGGTAGCAGGAGGGGAGCAGAATGTTTTCAGAGCCCCAGTTAACATTGTCAGAAGGGAGAGATGATGCTGATGGACTTAAGAACTGGTGAAGTTTAGAGTTTACAAGTGAAAGGAAGTCAATAGTAAGCAAGTTAGGCAGCCAGGTGCTACCTGCCTTCCCCTGAAGGAGCAACTCCTGTTCTGTGCTGTGGGCTTTTCAGACACAGCTCCTAATGTTATCTGAAGTAAAATCAGCTTTTGCATTGACGCTGAAATTCAGCTATTGTGCTCTGACAGGCCAGGGAACAGGAGGCATTTGAGCTGAAAGCTCTATTACAGATCCTTTACCCTCTGCCACAGATCCTTCAATATGAAATGTTTAGCTTAGGTATCCCTGCAAAAGTAGCTAATTGGTGTGGTAGTTCCTGGCTCTGCAGAATGGCTGTTCTGGCTCCTACTGACAAACATAGGTCGGTATCACCGTGCTGATTGTGCATGGAAGCTGACTGGAAACT
Source organism: Odontophorus gujanensis (assembly GCA_013399175.1). Lineage (NCBI taxonomy): Eukaryota > Metazoa > Chordata > Aves > Galliformes > Odontophoridae > Odontophorus > Odontophorus gujanensis. The sequence continues at coordinate 312,371 of VXAB01001449.1, read as the reverse complement.
TAAGCCACGCTTTAAAGTGTGCACGTGGAAGTTTGCCAAGCAGAAAGCTGCTGTGGATCACCGGTATTCCCGTGCCCAGGGTAACTCCTTAAACTGTGGGAGACAGAATCTAGATAAGCATGTGCATCAAACAAATATATGTGCCAGGGCATCTAGGAAGTGCCTGACACCAGTGGCTTTATAGACATTTGGGAAACTGTTCTCCTGAGGGTAGTGACTGTGCACAGCAGCTGTATGCCTTTCTCTAGGCAGGGATTGTCATGCTTGCCTCAGTTACGTTGCACTAAAGTGCGTTTGCTCTGAACTAAATCCTGTTTGTGACTCGGCAGGAGGGGGAGAGTTTGCCATGCCATTCAGATGAATCTGTTAGTCTTTTAAGTTAAAAGACATTGTAAATGAAATGGTCTTTCTCCTTTCCACGATTAATTGTGGAATTTTCTTTCTGCATGTAACTGAGGAGAGCAGGCTGTAGACATGAACTTATGAGAAGCTTTCCTAGAACATCAGCATCTTCTCCTATCCACATGCACCTACCATGTTATGCTGAAGAAAATAAGTGAGTAGTTTGTTATGCTTACTTCTGTCTGGATCTCCCAATAGCAGCTGACGTGAGTCCAGAGGAGGGGTCACAAGGATGCTCAGTGGGCCAGAGCAGCACTCCTATGGAGACAGACTGAGAGCTGGCCTTGTTCTGCTGGCACTGGCCTTCCAGTGCCATAGAGGGCGGACGTGAGAGATGGAGAGGGATTATCTATTTGGGAGTGTAGTGACAGGACAAGGGGTGATGACTTTAAAATAAAGGTGAATGGATCTAGGCGTCTGGAAGCAGTTCTACATGATGAGGATGGTAGGGCAGTGGCACAGACTGCCCAGAGAAGCTGTGGGTATCCCATCCCTGGCTGGGTTGGATGGGGCTTTGGGCGACCTGAGAGGTGTACTCCTCCCCATGGCAGGACAGACAAGATCATCTTCATGTGTCCCTTCCAACCCAAATAATTCTTGGAGTAAGGTGTCTTCTTATATTCGTCTACACTGAATATGTGATAATGGGTTTTAATTTGCAAAATCTAAGACTGTGCTGAACTTTTGACTCCAGTGTGAGCTGTTGTACACCAGAATAGCCCACTGTTCCAGACAGCTCTGCACGCTTAAACTCAAGAAACCTGATGTCCTGGTAACTTTGCATTCTCAAAAAGATCTGTTAAAAAAGAAAAAACATCTAACCTTGGAAATCCCTTTGCTATCTACTAACAGAAATATTGTGACTTAAGTAATGTCAGTAAACAGCTTTCCAGTCTGGTAAATAGTAAATCAAAGTATTGGTGTATGACCTGCCCGGGGTCTGTCTGTGGCTGTGATGCTACAGATCAGTGATGTCTAACCAGTGCAACCTGTGTGCAGATTTACTCCTCAGCCTCAGTGGGTGGCTTCTTTAGACTTCCTGTTCACACATCATTGCTGTAATAGAAAAAGAGATACTATCTAGGAAAAAGCATGAATTGTAAAGCAGGCAGGCCTTTGGGATGACTTCTGCTGTGTTATTTATTGAAAAATGGGATCACAGAGCTTGGAACTTATTGGCTAAAAAGATATTTTCTTGCTGTTTCAATCAAAATAAAGAAGTCAATTTAAGACCAAGTGTCATCCTGACAAAATGGTTGGGGGTCCTGGTTTTTCAGGCTGCCTAAATGGTTTGAGTAGAATGCCCATAGTAATGGTAATTCATACTTCAAATGTGTTGTCTATAATTTAAATGTTGTAGTATATTTTCGGTGTACAGAGGCTGGGCAAGCAGACAGAGGTTAAAGCAGTGCTATGCTCTGATAGTCCCAAGGCCACAGCATTCAGAGCTGTTCACATTTTATGGTCTAAGTCTAACATGCAGCTCTTTGATTATAACTGAACTTCAGTTTCCATGTTTGAAAGCACAATAAACAGCTGAGGTCATTTTATGTTAAAAAGCAGCATGGTTTGTCTAATATGAAACTGATATAAAGTTTGAAAGATACTTTTTCCTCACACGACCAGGAATTTGCTTATGCTCTGTAGTTGTATTACTTCACCTCTTTTCTGTCTCTCCTTTGTTGTTCAGCTGGACTGTAGGTGAAGAATCGCATTAGGACTCTTGCCATCGTACAGCATGTGGTTGGAGTCGGAAGGGTCATCTAGTCCTACTCCCCTGCAACAAACAGGGACATCTGCAGCTCAGAGCCTGGTCCCCTTCTGCAGTTTGAAACGTGTCCCCTTGTTCTGTCACAGCAAACCCTGCCTGTAGAAATAGAGCTGTGCGTCCTCTTGTTCTGCAGATGAGGTGATGGGATGGCGTGGTAATTGGGAAACTGTCAGAGTCGGTTGTGACTTGTGTGTTGTGCTGGTACTCTGAGAACCCCGACTGTCCTGCCTGGCAGTGATGAGTATGGCTGCGCTAATTACATACTGTAATTTATGTGAAGCAGTTAAGAGATCTATCTCCATCCCCGTGCCAGGCTGCACTTCACTCACAACAGGATGGCGTTCCAATCAGTGGTGTGAGTTACTGCATCATTCCAGCCAACAGCCAGGTTTTCTTGCGGAGTAGTATTTGCCCAAGCTGCCTCATTTGTAGGCAGGCTTCTTGTCAGCATGGTGGGAGCATTTAGAATTTCATCTCTGTTTTCTCCTCCTGTGTTTGCTGTTGTCTCCTTTGTTGCCCTACAACAATTAGGGATACCTCAAGGATGCATATCTATCAAAGCGGTTGGCACGCCGTTCTACATCCCTACTGTATGTCCCCAGTCACACACTGTCCCATGCCAAATCCAATTGTGAGTGCACTAATCCCATCACAAATGCTGTGTTTGGGCTCACTGTGTCCCACTCTTCTGGCAGTCTGGGCTCCCTCAGCTTCAATTCCGGAGTGCAGCGTCACAGCCCATCTTAATTATGATTCAGGTGATTTCTGAGCCATGGCACAAAATCAAGCTTCAGCAGCAGCATCATTGTCTCTCAAGTTCAGATTTCTGGCAATAGTTTCTTGCGGCAGAGCTAAAATTAATTGTTTCAGGACCTAAAGCCTCCTGGCACAAAGACAGGAGGAATGAGGTACTGCCAGAAAGACGCCATCAGTTGATCTCTTGAGAACTGGCCGTTCTTGGTATGCTCGGGGTGGTTTTCAGGCTGGAAGGCATTGACTGCTACACACTGGTTTTACAGTTTATTTGGCTTTCCATTTTCTCTGAAAAGAAATACGTAATTATTGCGTTCCTGTTCTTCCTCTCTTGTGGCTTAAGCCCAGCTTCTTTGCCTCCAAGTGCATTTGAGGCCAGCATTCTGCAAATGATAGTATTTTACACGCCAGTCCCTTACTCAGCTGATTGTTTCTTTCTCCTCTCTTTCCTCAAAAATGCTCTGTAGAGAAGCGACAATCTTTCAGAAAGTAGACATTTATCCACACGGATGGGAAACACTGGGACAAAGCTGATGTGGAGGAAGCAGAAATTAGCAACGCGACAAAGCCTTTGGACATAATTCTTCCTGTTGGTGATCAGAATAAATATCAGTGGTCCGATTTTCCACTGGGAACAAACTTAGCACAGGGCTAGAGGTGCTCAGGGACGTATGCTGATACGGCTGTGCCACAGTCCCACTTTTTATTTAAATCCTTTCTATTTTCATACGAGGTTTGGGCAAAAGCAATGAGCGGTCAGAGCTAGAGTCAGGCCAGTGGGACCTGCTGCCAAGCCCACCTCCTCTCCAGAGCTGCCCAGTGATAGTGTACCTTGAGAGTATGAGTTGGGATGGAGCTCTGGAAAATTAGGGCCAGGGTTTGGTGCTTTGTGGAGAAGTAGGTGGCGTATGCTGCCTCGGAGGCTGTGCTTTGGGAGGCATATGACCTCCTGGCAAGTGCCCTTGTGCTAACTTTACTTGGCCAGATATTTTTATGTTCATCCTTATAATCAAAGTGATTGTAGACTTTTGTTATTTATTTATTTTTTTAATTTGCCTTCTTTGTTCAGCAGAAATTATCATGCATTCACACCATTTACATTCTAACGCTGATGGTAACGGTACTAGTCATAGAATCATAGAATCACCAGGGCTGGAAGAGATCTCCAAGATCATCCTGTCCAGCTGTCCACTTCTCACCAGTGGTTCCCCCTAAACCACCCCCAGTACAACGTCTGAGTGTTTCTGGAACACCTCCAGGGACAGTAACTCCACCACTNCTGATACGGCTGTACCACAGTCCCACTTTTTATTTAAATCCTTTCTATTTTCATACGAGGTTTGGGCAAAAGCAATGAGCGGTCAGAGCTAGAGTCAGGCCAGTGGGACCTGCTGCCAAGCCCACCTCCTCTCCAGAGCTGCCCAGTGATAGTGTACCTTGAGAGTATGAGTTGGGATGGAGCTCTGGAAAATTAGGGCCAGGGTTTGGTGCTTTGTGGAGAAGTAGGTGGCGTATGCTGCCTCGGAGGCTGTGCTTTGGGAGGCATATGACCTCCTGGCAAGTGCCCTTGTGCTAACTTTACTTGGCCAGATATTTTTATGTTCATCCTTATAATCAAAGTGATTGTAGACTTTTGTTATTTATTTATTTTTTTAATTTGCCTTCTTTGTTCAGCAGAAATTATCATGCATTCACACCATTTACATTCTAACGCTGATGGTAACGGTACTAGTCATAGAATCATAGAATCACCAGGGCTGGAAGAGATCTCCAAGATCATCCTGTCCAGCTGTCCACTTCTCACCAGTGGTTCCCCCTAAACCACCCCCAGTACAACGTCTGAGTGTTTCTGGAACACCTCCAGGGACAGTAACTCCACCACTTCCCTGGACAGCCTGTGCCAGGTCCCTAACTGTGTCTTGCTGTAAATGAGTTGTCATTGAACACATACCTGGAAGTTAAGAAGTGTGTCTGTGTGAGGAGGGAGTGTCAGCATGGACTTCCTTCTTGGTAATTTGCTTTCTGAAACATTAATTAATAGTCGAGAGTAAATAGTTGCATTAAGACTGAAATGTTGAAGGCATTATTGGATGCTGCACAGTAAGCAAGAAAACAAGTTAGCAGTGTTGAATAGCATCATGATCAATACCACATTCTTGGTGTTTTTGATGACGTCAATAACTGTCTGCTCTTTGATTTAGACATGCACATTTGAAAGGCTCAGTAATGTAAAACTCAGATCAGTGAAGCAACTCGCACTACCTGCTAGTCCTAATCAACATTAGCAATCAGATTGTGTTTTCTAATTAGCACATAAGGAAATGGGTAATAAAGCTTTTTCCTAGGAATCTCTATTGCCAGTTTCCATACCTCTGTTCCAAATTTTCTCATTTTTAACCTGCCAAAGTAAAATAAATGTCTGTTGAGGGTATGGAAAAGGTAATTACTTTCTTTATCCTTTAACTTCCTCTTAATTAACTTTTAATGTATGCTGTTACTCAGGGAGCATCCCTTAATACTAAATGTGTCTAAAACAGAGAAGACAGAGATTTAAATGATTTAAATAAACATCTGCTTAACACAGGCATGAAAATTACAGAATCAGAAAAACAGTGGCTTAACTACCAGGAAAAAAACAAACTAAAGTTGTCTCCTTTTGTATAAATCTCCTTCTAAGCTTACAAGCTTTCAGGTACAGGTAGGATGGATTGCAAGTATGGTCTAATAATATAAGCTTTCTGAGCATTAACAAATTAGGAGAGATTTTTTGAAGGAGGATGTTATTTCTGTTAAAGAAAAACAACCTCACTTTTTGGTTGTTTTTAAAGCAAACCTCCTTTTCTTTGAGAATGAAATGGAGGAAGAGTGACAGCTTCTATCTATAGTTTCTGCCTACCTAACTACATAATGCTAATCCATAGAGTTATTAAATAATTCTGTTTAGATAAATTGGTTCTGTCTTTAGCAATTTAGAACAATCTTCTGTTCAGTAAGAACGTATTAAAATAATTGCCTGCTTTTTATTTTTCAGCAGTATTCAACTGTCAGGAATGGCATAAGAAGATGAGAGATTTTGTCAAAATGGCTTGATTTCCAATAGTTAAATCAATAGAGTAAATGCAATTATGGTTGTATATAGCTTTCCAGATAATGATAGTGATTAAAGGCAGAACATCTCTTGACATTGTTTGCAAACAATCTGGTCAAAGAGAATGTTGTCCCAAAATGCTGATTCACCCAAATACAGTTGTAGAAACAACTGTATTTTACAAAGTTCTCTAAATGTGAGGCAGCACCCCAGAGTCATGCCCTGGGGTAGAGCTTTCAGTGCCAGCCCCATGGAGGCTCAAGAAGAGCACAGAGCCTGGAGCTTGTCATCCTGCAAGGGGCTGCTCTCCTGCTGAAGGGCTGGATCCCAAGGATGCTGACCATAACCAGTGCTGTCAAAACATTCACTGTAAGTGGAAATGTGCACCTTTTCCCTCCTTGAATTCTGCGTGCAAAATGAGTCTTGCTGACCTTGTTTTTTTTTTCCCACTTCTTGACTTCAGCGCAGCCAGAGCTAAATCAGAATGGAATGTGTATGAGTAAAAAGCAGGTCCTCCAGTCTTGCTGTGCTGCTCTGGAGTTTGAATGAGATGAGAAAGGATGCAGTGTTGAAGAGGCTGTAGTGAGATGGGGGTCAGCCTCTTCTCCCAGGTAACAGTGACAGGATTGAGAGGTAATGGCCTTAGGTTGTGCCAGGGGAGGTTCAAGTTGGATGTTAGGAAACATTTCATCTCCCAAAGAGAGCTGAGGTGCTGGCACAGGGTGCCCAGGGAGGAGGCATCGTGGAGATGTGATACCTAGGGATATGGTTAGTGGGCATGGTGGGGGTGGGTTCACAGTTGGTACTTGATCTTTGTGATCTTTTTCAATCTTAATGGTTCTGTGATGTCTTTCCTGTGTCACACCACATCTACCATGGGCACAGCTGCCTCAAGTGCAGTCCCATTGCAATAGTATTGTAGCTCACAAGTGCGGTTGCAACAGCAGCTGTGCATGGGAATTCACGGGGAACGTTTCACACATGGGAAACCTGGGTCTGAGGGAACTTTCCAAGGTTCTGTCATCATTTTGTATGTCTGAACAGCAGTGAAGGAGCATCCTTCCTCGGAGGAAGTGCTCTTTATAATCAAATATGCTTCTGAGAAAAAAAATGTAGCTACCTGGGTTACACGAAAAGAGCAAGGGGTTGAAAACTCTCTGTAATGATACATGGGTGAAACCTCTGTGCTGAAAATTCAAATTGCAGTTCTTCATATTTTTGGTCTGCTTTTCAGTTTCTAAAAATCTGTTTAAAGATTAACTTGTTGACCTCTTAGAAAAGAAAGATGTTTTAATGAAGTCAGCCAAACTTTTTTGAAAGTAGTTTCCAACAATTCTGATATTTATTTAGCAAACGCGTGTCATTTGATTTATTTAAACTGGTCTGTTTCTTGGTCAGGTATATGGTGTAAAAAGTCTTTCTTTTTCTCTAACAAATGCACTGTTAATATTTAGCTTTCCTGTACTGGTTGTTAGTAAAGGACACGAGCTGAAACATGGAAGAAAACAGAGACGGCAATGAAACCAGACCACTGTGCTGGGTGTTCAGGGCTGGTGTCTGAAATGGTAGCATTTCCCATTTCTTCTGCCTGGCTGGGGCTCCACTCATGATCTCCCTTTACACAATCAGTGCACTGATGTGAAGCATTGCGTACAGCAGCTGTAGCTTCAGCTCAGCGGCACGGCTGTGCCCTGACATACAGGGCACTTCTTGGGATACTTTGCATTGTGCTGAGAGGTTACAACCTTCCTTTGCTCCCTGTTACCTGTTCTGCACGCTGTGTGGATCCTGTTGTACTATTGACATCCTGGCATGAGCCGAAAGAATCAGAACAATACATGAGTCAGCTTCAGGACAGTAAAAATAGGGTAGAATTGCTCCATTCTTTGTCGTTGTCACTGTCCCAGTTTGTGAGAAGAGGGATCTGGATGTGGAAAACAGAGGAGACAACAGCATGGAGTAGAGCGATCATGTTTTACTTCTGTATCAGGTAGCTGTGGATGGAGTAGGTTAGCAGAGAGAAAGATGATGGCAGGACAGAATCAAATATAAATGAAATATGTGTCAAGAGAGATGGAAGTAAAAGCAGTGGAAGTAGAGAAAGAAGTGGTGTCAGGAGGAAAAGAGGGCATAAAAGTGCTTAAGGGAAGGAAACAGCAAACAAAAAATTGGAACGTATTATATATTTTTGTTATTTTTTTTTCTGCTTGGGAGCTTCTACCTAATAAAAGGCTCTATAATAGTGATGGATTTGTAAGCTCCAGTGTCATTGCCCTCGCTTCTCCCCAAAGCCATCTGGAGGCTGTCTGTAGCCAGCCCATTGAAAAGTATGAATTGCAGCGAAGAAATTTTGCCTGGCAGAAAGAGGGATAGGTAATCAATTCCCCTTCCTACCAGGCAAGGCTGCTCCACTCCCATCACATTTGCTGTCTGCAGGAAGCCAGCACAGACAGTACCTGGGGAGGAGCACAATGATAGCGGGGATTACAAATCAATCCCGCCCGCTGTGGCTGCTGCCTGCTGTTGACACACAACACAGGTCTTATGTCTGATAATTCAGTCCGTTTTGAAGATGAATGAGAAACTAGGGGGGCTTTTTGAGTTTCAGTGCTGATGTTCACGTGGAGGGTTCATGAGCTGCCCAGGGCATGTGTTTAAGAGGAGTTGGTGTTTCTCCCAGCTTGCGTCTTCTCATACTTTCTCTTCTTTGCGTATCCGAGGAGCTGGGCAGGCAGCGTTTTGAGGAGTCACATGCAGTGTCTGTTCAGAAGTATGAACAGAGCAGGCTAAAACCTGCTCGCGATGAGGAAGGGTGGTGCTGGATGTGAGGAGGAGCTTTCACAGCAGTGCTATCCTAAACCAGGTTGTAGGAAAAGCAAAAGCAGCCCCAAAGTGAAACAACACCAGAGCTAAACAGGTCTGGGGCAGAGTGCCAGAGAGCTGGCAGCATACAGGAGTGAGCTTTTCCTCCCTCCTTTGAGAACCACGTGCCAGGAGAAGTCCTGCCACACCTGATGCTGAGGAGGCCAAAATCAGGGTAGGAGCATTGTCCCGGCATCCTCCATACAGCGTTCTGAGGTGGGATGAAGGCATTTAGCAGATAGTACAGAGCTGCATTGCTCCATCTTAGGCAGAAGGGTGCTGGGGGATGCTGGTCCCACGCTGCATCCCTGTGCTCCTGCTGGGGATACAGAGGGAATAAATAAAAATGTAAAAGAGGAATTACTAAAACTGTCCCTTGATAACTAAATGGTTGATCATAAATTGGAGTGTCTATGCAAATGAAGTAAATAATTAAAAACTCCAAGAACAGCACTGACTAGGTGGTTGATGGCTGGCAATTATAAAAGCTGAATTTTTAATATGCATACATCTAAGGAGCCAGTAAAAATTAGCTCCTAGACTAATGGACTTGCCTTTCTTCCAAGGCAGAATTTTAATGAGAGCATTATTTATAGCAGAGCCCAAGAACGAGCGTTTTCTTGCTTAGTCTCATTTCTTCTTTGCTGACACTTTATTCATTAACCTCTGAACTTCTTTAGAGAAGAATGATGCCCTACACAGGAAGAGGGCAAAGGTCATTTTGACCCCCTCCTCCAAAATTAGTCCCAGGTCAAATATTGTTAGGAGAGTTGCTTCTGCTAACAAATAATATTTATAAAACCCCACTGGTGATATGTCCTCATTTCATGCTGCGTTCTGAGTCATTCATTTGCAGTTCAATTCACTGAAGAGAAACTGCATGATGTGTTACCTCACTGTGCTTCTTGTGCCACCCTGTTTGGGATGCAGGTTTGTGTTGGAGCTGGGGGGCTGCTTGGACTCTTTCTCTTAGAATTCTATAATCACCAAGGTTGGAGAAGACCTCCAAGATCACCCAATCCAACTGTCCACCTCCCACCAATATTTCCCCATTAAACCACATCCTTCAACACAACATCTAAGACACCTGTCTTAAAAAAGATGGTGTCTTCTGACAAGAAAACTTTCAGTTGTATTTCATCATTCATTAAACAAAACCATGCATTTTTGAGGATGTTGAGCTGCAAGAAGTATAAACCAAGAGTCACGTGGATTGCTCGGTCTGTCTGAGAAGTGGATTTCAGTTTCCTTTTGCCCAGTGCTGCTTAAGAACACAGCACTGGGGTTCTTCCAGCAGCTTTCAGGGCTACATTCCAGCGTGCTTCCTCTTCTTCACATCGTGAAATGGACTCATTCCATTCTCAGTGGAGAGTTAAGGCTTCGGCAGCACGAAGTGCTGTGTAAGTAGCAGCTTTTATTTATGGCAGTTCTCATAACCATCTTCTTGCAACTTGGCCCCTCAATGATTGAACGCTGAGAGGATCGCTCTGTATGAAGTGGCATTTAATTTGGTAGGTGCCTGAACGTTGTTACGGAGCAGGATTGTTGATGTGCATGTCTACTGCAGATAATTCTTTTTCCAAATTAATTTTTAAAACTCTCCGGTTTTTGACAGTAATATCCACTCTCTGAGATATCTCTCCGTATCCTAGGATGTTATCAGATTTGTGTCTGACTCAGGTACTCTTTCATCTTCCTGAGTGTACATGGCAGCACTCGGAGATAGAAGGGAGCCTGGAGATGTTAACTTTCCATCACTGAAGCTGCTGGCAAGGCTTGAGACACTGGGGCCAAGACTTCAGCAGGAAAGAAAAGTATGTGGGCTTTTGTATACGTAGTGAGAGTGTACAATGAGAACACAAACCGAAATCCGTGGACAACATGAGCGCTCATTCCATAGGCTGAACTTGCAGAAGTAGGCAGTTTCTTGTGCTGCTGGGTTGGCACGGTGTCATCCCCTCCAAGCCTCCCCCACCCATCACAGGTTGCATTTATTTCCAGCCGTTTTCCCCTGCTCTTGTGTTTGCAGATATCTCCTGAAAATATACTTGTTTTACAAAGTGCTGCTGTGTAAATTCAAGCTTGCATAAGCTCTTTGAACGTCCTGGCCATTTTATCTAATGAAAGCTAAGCAGGAAAGTACCACCACCTATCATTACAGTTACCAATGGTCTTCAGATAACTAAACTTTGTAGGTGCACCCTTCCATGGGTGGTTAGCTCAGGTTCTTGTGGCTGTGCTCCAAATGCAACTTTCTCTCTGAAATCCTCCCATCCATAGGGCAGTCGGGGCATTGGGTGAAAGCCACTCCAATCCCATTTGAAGTGGAAGTGTTGCAAGTTGTGTAAGAAATTTCCTTTATATTCATTTTGTTCTGAAAGACTCGTTAACTCATTAACTGTTATAACTGCACATCCTTGTTTGTTTGTTTTGTCTTCTTATGACTTCATTTACTTAGAAATACCTAATCTACTACAGCAAGTAGAAGTAGGAGGCTTTTCTTCTATCTTCAACCAGCCCAAGGTTACTAGAACAGCTGTGTTGGGAAATTATTCTTACAAGAGCTAAATTGCAGCTGCCCCTCTGCCACTGCTTCCCAAAGCACGTTCATGGGTGCTTTGAGTTTTAATATTCCTTCTTCAAAAACCAAAACTTAGCCCCTTGTTTTTTCCCGTGCTGCTTTGTATTCCTTCCCACCACTCCTCCCATTGTGCTGCTGAAGACTATGTTCTCTTGTTTGCTTCAATCTGGAATTTCCAAGGGCTTTGCTATAATGCCGTGGCTTCAATGTGCAAGAGAGCTGCCACTCCCAGGGAGTGGGAGGCAGGAAGACAAGAAGTCCCAATATCAGCTGCTGACTGGCAGTGTGTTATGAAGCTATCTGTTCAATCACTGCACTGAACAAGGGCAGATTTTCATCAAAAGAAGCTCCCGGAGGGGTTATATACTTTGAAGGAAAATGCATTAATTAAAGCTCTCTGAAAAATAGTGGATGAAGAAAAGCATATCATTTCAGCTAGATCTTATGCTATGCTGAGTGCTTTTTTGACCTTCATCTCCAAATGGTAAATGGAAGGGTGGTTTTGAAAGCCTTCGTGTGTTCTGGTGGCACGACTCGATTGTTTCCTCTGCGGTTCCTCCTAGGAAAAAAAAAAAGAAAAGCAGGAAAAATATGATACTGTTACTATATTTGTAGCTGAAGCTGTTTAGGGCCCAGGCAGTCTAACATTAACAAATGATGATAATTAGGCTTGATTTGCATATTAAAATGGTCTTAATTAAACACTGATTCTGTAAACGTTTAAAGGCTGTAATCGATCTTTTGCAGGCTCTCCTGGTTATTTATATGATCTAATAAAGGCAAGAGGCTTTGTTAATGAGACCTCTATTTCCTAACTTGTATGTGTCAATGAGATTATTTCACCGACAATTACAGAGCAGACTGCTGTTAATAACTCACAAAAAAACGAAGGCTGCAGTTCTTTTGTCTGGGGCTACATCCGTGCTGCCACTCTCAGGCTGCATGTGTGGATATATGGATGTGTTTTCTGAGATAGGGGCCCCTTGTCACGGCCCTTTTTGGGGCAAAAATTCCTGGAAAGATATTTCATGGGGAGAATTTTGTTAATGTGAAAAGAAGCCCATGGTGTCCTGTGAGCTGCTAGATAATGGGTCTTACATTTATAGAGTGTGGAGCTTAGTCACGATACATTTGGTCAGAGATATAATCCCAGCACTATAGTAGGCTGAACTTTGTAAGAACTTTTCTAATTTAACATACAACCGTACTGTAATTTCAGAAGGTATCTTTGGAAAGACCACCAGGTGTATGATTTCAGTCTGTCTGCCATCTTTTGCCACAAGGTGAGCACCCTGGGAAAACAGTGCGATAAGAGAGGGGGATCTCTCTCTTATCAGATGTTAAATGGTCTTCCTTTTTCTCCCCAGTAACCTCGTTAGTGCCAGAAGAAAATCATTTTGAGGAAAGCACTTCTGCTAGTGTATTTTTCTTTTTTCCCCCCAAATTTTATTATTTCCCTTCTTGTTATATGAAGCTATGCATTCATTTATAACTTATTTTGACATTGGCTTTGTCACAGCATGTTTCCAAGTAAAGATCTTCTGCCTTCAGCCCTCTGCATGTGGTTCTTTGAAGGTGACAGAAATGGTTGCATACTCTACCATCCCATACATTCAGTCACCAGCGCTTGTATTAAAAATACAGTTGTTTGTATTTCATTTAAGTTAAGTTTATTGGGACACATTAATAGGCTTAGTAACATTAAACCAATTGAGTGTATTTTTAAAGAAAAAACTTAAGATAATTCTTCTGTTGAAGGATTAATGGGCTGTATTGAACAGGTGGGACTTGCAAAATCAGTGGTTTGCCTAATTCCTCTCCCTTGAGGCTGAATACAGGTTTCCAGTGGGAGCAGTGCCATGGTGAGAGAGCAAAGCTGGTAATGCTTACACTGTGATTCAGAGAGGTGCTTTAATGGGACTGCTCTCACGAGCTTTTTAAAACAGAAGTTGTGTGTTATTTTATTGACTTATTTTTCAAGTGAATAACTTCCTCAGTTGGTTTTCTGCTCTGGCATCTGTCTCTCAGGTCAGCAGTTCCCAACGTGGCAGTAGTTGGAAACTGTAATGTGGTGAGACAGGGGTGTTTGTTCCCTTCCGGTTCGGACTGGAGTTGCTTTGCAGAGGCGCCTACTTTTGGGGGTGAATCTACCCTATTGGGTCCATGAGTGGAAAACATGGAGATCAGAGAGAAACCTGACTTGCAGAGTACTACTCAGCAACTGCAGCTTAGTGAAAAAGTGCTGTAGACACGCTCTGTTAACTTCACCCTTTTCTGTTTCTTGTTTTGGTGTTTTTCTCCTAGTTTGGGTGAGTTGCGTTTGATGCGTAATGAGTGCCAGAACCAAATCTGCAGTGCTAACACAAGAAGCTTACAAATTCCTTTGTACCAACGAAAGTAAATGCTCTCCAAGCGACTCAGACGAGTGATAACTTTGATCCCGTTGACTCACTCTGGATTTATACTGACTGTGAGATGAAGATCTTCTGCAGCCTTGCTTTCCCTTCTCCTCTTTTAGGACCACCTCATTTATCTTACTTAGTAACCTATGTTGTGTATATAACTGCTTTTTCTTCTGTACTGTCTTTTTCAGTTAAAAACACTCAACTGTTCCTTTCTTTTCTGTGGAAAATAGCTGATCTTCTGGTGTGAAGTCACAGCAGGCAACAGTTTGGCATTTGGACCAAAATGGTGTGTATGGTACCGTATACCCCCAAAATCCTTCACATGAATGCTCAGCTTTCCATCCTCAGATGAGATCAGAGCGTAGTGCCCTGTCTTGCACTCTTCAATGGCTGTTATGTACAGTGTTTTACAGAGGATAATGGGAAGACCAGGTGTAGAAACAGTTGCTGAACTGGGGCACTGCAGTCAGCTGCAGGAGATGTGGGTCCTGATGCAGGAGCTGTGTGAAGCTGTCCTTGACATGGACAAATTCCAGTCTCTGTGCAGCCCTCCTGCAGCCTGGGCAACGCTGTCTTCTGGACAGAGGACAAACGAAATCTTGGTAAGCAGGAAACCTAAATTTCAAACTCTCTACCTTTGCAACTGAGAAGGAAGAAAGGTTTCCCGTGTAGCCCGCTCACTGTTTCTTATATATAAATTAACTTATGTATTCGCTGTTCTTCTTTCGTGTCATTTCATTTTCACAGCCAGCATAAAATTCTTTTATATTTTTTTTCTCTGTGCTTTCGCTGTGCTCTGAACTTAACTGGTTACGTTCCACCATCACCCTCTGCTAGTTTACAGTTCATCTTTTTGATCCTTTTTAGGTTAAAACAACAGAACTCATAGTAGTCAGTGTTAGACAGTGCTGCTGGGTTTCTGTCATTCATGTATTACTCTCCTGAAAACATTTGCTCTGTTCCCTGGGATATCGGAATACAAAGTTAATTTCATGTAAAATATGGTTTAAAAAAAAAAAAGAGTCTAGCAATTGTGGCAAGGACAAAGGCCTTGTTCTGCTCTGTGAAATCAGCAGCTTGTGAATGTCAGCATTCAGGACACCCCTGGCCACCGCTGCTCCTGCAGTGACACTGGGCAGGAGCAATACCATCACTGAGTTTGGCTCTTCTGGAGGTGACAGGGTGATATATGGCCACCTGCCTTATGAATCCTTATTAAGATGCTGCAGCTCCTGTGACTGAAGCCACCTGCCAATATCAACCCGGGAAATAATATACAGGTCTGCTTTTAGTGAAAGAATTTCAATACCTTTCAGGTTTTTTTTTCCCCTATTTATTTTCTTCTAAAGGAATGATGGGGCCAGGAAAGAGCTTTGTCCTTCTCCGTCCCTGGTTGCTGTCATGACTGCAGCCTTGCCCACTTGAGGTCTCCATAAGCAGAGATGACTTTTCTGTCTTCATAGAAGCAGGTACAGGAGAGCATTTCCTTCCTAGGACCTTTTTTCTTCCTTCTGTAGTTAGAAGGTGAACTTCTCCTGCCGGAGTTCAGTGAGGAGAGAATCCCACATGGCCATGTCTATTTAAATACTGCCTGTGGTTACGGGTTTCAGCAGAGTGCAGTACAAAAATCTGAGTGTCAGTAGAAGACAAAAAGATAATTCGCTTTCATCTCAAGAACAAAGCTGAACAGAGAAGCCTTTTTCAACTTTTTTAATTCATGAAACATTTATCTTAGAGTCAGGTTATGTTATGCTGGCAAGAATCCCACCTGTCAGCATTTCCACTGTAAACCCCCGTTTCTAATGTTTTTAGGGAGCAGTCTTAAAGGTTCCCTTTGAACAGGTTTAGCATACAAGTTCTTGGCCTAGAAACACACTTTTCTTCCCAGTTAAGCAAAAGGAATATGGCTGCATGCTCGGTGCAGAGGACACATTCACGCTGCATTCAGGTGAAAGTTGGGATGCCAAAACGTGAGAATTCAGGAGCCTCTCAGTAAGATTCATTTACCTTTTTCTGTATTTTAACAGCCAGTATTGCTAACAAAAGAGGGGGGAAGATGGTCTGTGAGGAAGAGCCCAGCATTAGGGTTAGCTGGCAGAGCTCCTGGAGCGTTACCAAGCAGCTTTCTCATGTTTTTATAATTCCCCAAATGAAAGCTGTTGTATAAGTGCATGCATTTTAAAGAGAATCGAAATTCTCTTGTGTTTCTTTAGAAAGATGTACTGAATTACCGGGGAAAAAAAGTGGGGCTGTCTGTGAGAGAGGGAGATCAGCATAGGAATAGCAAGTAGCTCAGCAGCTGAAGTGTTTAGACTTTGATTTACTCACCTGCACCTGCGAATCCTTGTGTAATAAAGCACACAAACTGTAGTTGCAGGTTAATTTTTCCCCTCACATACTGGATTACAGAATGTCTGAGTAATCCACTGGCTTTTCCCTTACCCTCTAACATCAAGAAAAAGTCTTCGCTGCATGATTTTCCCCCTAGGCTCTATTCCAAGCTAGGAGAACAGAAGCAAACCTTGTGCTGAAGGTCCCATGTTTGAGCTAATAGAGTAAAACCTGCAGTGACAGCTGGTAAAATTGCTTTGCTTGTTTGTTCACTGCTTACTGTACACCTACTGTGCATCACATGCTCCTAAAAGTCCTTGGCAGAGCTGTTTTGGGGTGGATGCCTTTTTGCCTTGCCTGATGCACTCCAGGTGGGGCAGGATGGGGGTACAGGATGAGGAGAGCAGACTTCACCTTGCTGCAGGCAGCTGATGGGGCATGCATGTGGACCCTTAGCTATATTCAGCAAGAGAGACTGAGAGTACCTTCCCTGATGAGACAGTAGCCAGTGCATGTGGTACAACTAGGGCTTGTGGAATGAGTTTCCTAGGCTTTGCATTATTTGACTTCCTGAAAAACTTTTAGTTGTGTAAGATCAGAAGTTTAACTCAAGACATTGTCATTCCACTCCCCCTCTCCCTTCAGGATTAGTACGTTTCTTGAGAAAACTGCTTAGTTGGATTTTATCTTGATAAAGAGAGTGTGGTGAGCTGTTCCACTGTTCAGTTTGAGCGCCTCTTAGTTAAGTCTGTCTGACTGGACCACAGAATTACAAGGAGGCCTTTCATCTGAGTACTGCTTAGATTTAACCATGTGCTCAGATGTTCTTGTCTAAAGGCTTCTGTCATATCAAGCTAATTATTACCTATTGCATATATTACATTGTACTCTGTTTAACTGAATGGACCTGTTATCTTGATTTTTGAACTTGTCAAAGTAAGTTTGTTCTTGGCAGATTTTCTTGTCTAGTAGAGCATTCAAAATCCAAGAACATACATCAGAGTTTGAAACACAAGCTGCTCTTCAGTGATGCTCCACACATTTGGGGTGTGTTTTGTTTTCTCCAAAAGTCCTTAACTTACTGTTTGTAAGGTGTTGTGGTTGGTTGCTCGTT
Organism: Odontophorus gujanensis; assembly: GCA_013399175.1. Lineage (NCBI taxonomy): Eukaryota > Metazoa > Chordata > Aves > Galliformes > Odontophoridae > Odontophorus > Odontophorus gujanensis. Next base: position 295,064 of record VXAB01001449.1, on the reverse strand, counting down.
TGTTCCGTTAAACCAGTACTTAAAATTACTATAGGAATAGTCAACTGTTGTATTGAATTAGTTGATGGTTCACCTTAGTTCTGCTGATGCAAAGAAACTGTAGGATATAACTTGTAATTATCTCCTGCCTCTCTTGTCTTTGCCCTGCTATTTGTGTACCTATATGGACGAGGTCGGGTGGATTTGCAACAGAATTTCACTATCGATCCAGAACTCTCAAGCTTTTATCCTTTGAAAGTAAGAACAAAAAATCGTTTGAATTTAGGTTCCTTGCTTAATCACTTTTGCCTCAGGATTACTGCTCACAGATCCACAGTGCCAAAGGGTCAGTGTGCTTTTTTGGTACAATGCTGGATCGCATTGAAAAAAATAGAAATGTTTTTCTTCTCTAGCTGAAGTCCTTTAGATAACTCCATCCAAAGCAAGACAATTAATATCTGTGTTCAGTGGAAGCTGAGAGGTTGATATGCTTCGCAAAATAATGCCAGGGTATTTCTAACTGGTGATTCTAATGTTAATTTCTGGGTTTCAAAATGGAAAATTACACGTGTTTGTGCATGTCTGAATAGTCATCTAAAAAAAACCACAATGCAGAACCCTTCATATTTTGTTTTCCTTGAATGTTGCTATTATCTGTGTATTTTCTGCAGAGGAAGAATGTATGGTTATTAATGTAATTGGGCAGTAGCTTAAGGAGTGAATAGAACTGAGATTTCTTCCATTAATATTTCAATCAAGACCCGATGACTCAGTTAATAATAATGCATTCTCCGTAATTTACTGGCCTTTACAACAGCTAGGGTGTCAGATTCAAGGAGACTGGATAGACACTGCAGGTTAAATGTGGGCAAAACGTGCCCTAGAACAGCTGCAGAGCCCTCCTCCAACATTTTGATGTTTCTTCTGCTCTCAGGGGGAGCGGTCCCGTAAGGCCCGGGGGTAGCTGCAGTGGTATGTCATTTCCCTAATTGACAACAGCTCCCCAGCACAAACATTAAGATAAACTCCTCCTTTTTCCTCTGTTCTTTGCCTCTCAGTGCATTTCTTTCCTAGGTGAGTCTTGAACCTTGGACAAGTGCAGTTCAATGGTAAATAAGGGGAAACTCAGATTTCCAGGTGGTGGTAAAGGAAACACTAGCTGTGCCTTCAATAGAAATAAAGCAGTGCTTTGGAAATTAAGTTTCAGCAGTAGCACTGAAAAACACTTCACAGAACAGTTCCCTTTGTATAGCTTTTGTTATTATTATCACTATTATTAAAATCCTTTTCAGGCGGTTTACGCTGAGTTGGCTGACAGAAGGGAAAACAGGAAGTTCCCATTCATTGTGCAGCACAGCATCCATGCACTTTTTCATCTCTTTTGTTGGTGATGGTGTGCTTGCCTGCCTTCATGGAAAGGCTGCTGTGTGTATATTGGTATTTCAGAGTGTCTGGCAGTAAATACCACGTCCTGCTGAGCAACGCACTTATCGTGCAGGCATTGTTTTTTACACACAAAACATGTGCTGATGTTTGGGTTGAGTTCACTGATATTACTGCTGATTTTATGTACTGGAAATTTTTTCTTGCTTTCCTGTCCACGTGTGCTTGGTTATAGCTGTCTCCAGTTATGTTACTTTTATGGAGTTTAATTGATCTGTAGTATCTCGGGAATTTTGTGCGATCACATTTCCACTCCAGCAGTGAATTTATAATTGGATACTAATGAATCAGATTGTCTTTTTATCAGGGTACATGGGCTTGGATTTATTATTTCGAACCACTTAAATAAGCAAGCTGTGGGGTATCTGGCTTTTTTTTTTTTTTTTTTTTTGACCTGCAATTCTGTCAAAAACTGTGAAGAAACAAAGAATTGCACTCACAACCTTTTTGTGCTGGAAGCTGATGATGTGCTTGCTCTTTTGTAGATACTGGGTTGCTTCAATAGTCCGGAGCCTTTCTTGTTGTCTTGTTCTTTGCTGTTAGTTTCTCTTGTGAGACTTGCATGAGGATAACGCTGATCTCTTGGTCTGATCTCCGCAGTGGATGTGGCCTTGAAGAGGAGACTGGTTAAGACAAGAAAGAAGTGAAAAACATGGGAACGTACGTTGGAATAGCCTGGTGTTGTCTGAACAAAATGAATTCTGTGAAGCTTTTGGTGCTGTGCTTTATCCTAGTGCCATATAAATGCAACTGGAAAGAGTCGCCTGCATCTCCAAATTTAGACCCCGTGCAGGAGGTCATTCATTTCCAGACTCGCCAGGCTTCTGCTTACATTGGGGAAGTTTTCTTCTCCCACTGCTTGAGGTTGAGTTTTCCCATCTCACTGTTCTACAGGTGCCCTCCAATTTCCAAGTGTAGTTTGTCTGCAGGTGATGACTACCTCTGCATTCCCGTGTCAGTGCTGCTCTTCAGCTTCTGTAGCTCTTTTTCCTCTTTGCTCTTAGAGCTGATACATTTACAACAGCCATCCAATACCCTTTAACAGTAGTTTTGTTGACTGAATTCCCCCGGTTGGTCAGAGTTGTAGTGTGAGCTACAGGATATTACTAGGTAGCATCCCTCCAGAGTTGCTCGGTGCTACAATCTCATTAACTCCTCTCATGGAAGGGCTTGCTGCAAACAGTAGGAATATACTGGTTAAACACGTTGTTCATAGTGATGTAGGAGGCTTTCTCAACAAAAGAAGAGATTTCAGATATCTCAGAGTAGGAGAGTGGTTTGTTTTTTGTTGTTTGAATTGTTTTGGTGGGTTTGTGTGTGTGTGTTTATTTTTAGAAACAAAATAGAAATAGAAGGAATAAATAGAAATGGAAGGAATCTGATGTATAAGCTGTAAAGCGTGGCCGAGATGCAATGAACCTCCAGTGGTATTTTTGTTGCCATTACCCATTAAACCAGTGATATTTATGAAAACAAAGAAGTGCACCATTTTGCTTCCTCTGTCATGAAGGCTTCTTTTTAGCATGGGATATTGTGGTTGGGTACCTGCTGCACTGGGAGAACAATTCAGGTATCAGTGATGACATCTGACATATGTTCCTGCAGTATGTAGGTCGCTTACAGCCTAATGTGGAGGATGACAAAAGATAATTAATTTTGATTTCATGCTTGTGATTCCTTGAGGAAAACTTTAATGGTGTGTGTGGAGTATCGAGAAACACATACTGAATCACTGCCTAAGAGCAGGGCTCGGTCTTTTGGAAGCAGTGATTACACTTTCTAATTCCAGCCCTCCTGCTTGGTAGGTGTAATTTTTTTCATGATGTTTGAATGCACCTTTTCTAGGAGCAATTACACGAAGTAGGGAGATTGTGAGAAATGTTGCACACTTCTAGCAACTGGACTCTGTTTTTAGCACGCAGAATGCCTTCTATTGCAGACAGCCATAAAATCAAGATCTTTGTATTTATGAGGATGTAGAGTAATTGATATCACTCTTAACTTACTTGCTTTCTTTATGTTTAACTCTTAGGGTCTCTGTGTTTGTACGTTCTATGGTCACCTGCATTCCTGTAATCATGCTACGTTCAGCCTGGAGGTACGTTCTGTGCTCCAATGTTTATTTATTGATTTATTTTAATTATTGTCACCACGTTCCTTACTCTGGTATATATCATCACACGCTTTGCTGAAGGGGACAGCCCTGCAGCTGAATTGAACTTCTGGAGTGCTTTGTTGCAGCGCACACCTCCCAGCCAGGGCAGAGTTCCAGGGACCTTTAAATGAAGCTGCCCCTCCTCGTGCCTAGCTCCACGTTCCTTTCATCACTGCGAGATAATCTAAGCCATTCTCCTTTGCCATTGTCATTTAGTTACTTAACTTAAATGAAATTTGTTTTTGTTTTTTTTCTTGGATGGTTAACGTTATAGCTGTTGCCTGTAGTGGGCTGTTTTGGGTGGGGTTGTTGACATGCTGTGATCTAAATGCCTGCAAACTTTGCAAGGCGAGTCGTTATTTTCAGGAATGTTTCTTAGAAGTCATCTGAAATATTCAGCAATCAAGGCATTTGCAGTTTATGATTCCTCTAGCTCTCTTTGCCCATGCTGCCCTTAAAACCAGCGTGGAAATGATGAGGCATATGCTGCTTTCTGCCACCACTTGAACTCTTCTCTCTAAGGAACTGGCTTTTTTGTCATCTTACCTGAAAAGCACCTCATCAGCGTTCCTGCTCCCTGTGCTCTCACTGCTAGTGTTTTATTACAAGCATAGCAAGGTACCAGTTTTCAACTGTAGCAGATCCTGAATATTCTCTTGTGCAGTATCCACTTCTGCCATACCATCCGCTTATGACAACTGTATATGTTTTTAGGGCAAACCCTACGGGTTGATATAACAGTAAGTGTGAGATAAGCTTATTTCAAGGAGGTGAATAGGGATTCCCAAGGCGTCTTAATTGCTTTTCTGCATGTATGTTTGACAAGCTCAGCCTGCCTCTCAGTATTTTGGAACATGATAGTACAGTAAAAATAGTATTTAACGCTAGGAAGGATTGTGAGGGAAAGCTTCACTGTACCTGGCAAAAATATAGCACTGTCTGTAAGCTGAGAATTTGCAAAGAGCCTCATGCTTTAATGCAACTTGTAATGATCAACAGGAAGCTGGAGGGCTGTGCACTGATAATCTTCCAGCTAAGCATGTTATTTTGGTGAAGAATATTACAGTTGGCATTAACCTTAGACTAAAATCATTGGTTGACATTCTCAATGATTGAATTAGTAAAAATGGAAACATTCAGAGCAGCGTTCATTAAATTGAGTGAGGAATATAATTTCAGGATCTGTAATTGCAGTTATACAAATTAACCCTATATGTACAGAAAAACTGCTGAAAGGACTAAGTGATTGGTCCTGAGTTGCACAACTTACAGTTGTGACAGTGGTTTGCTGGCAAAGAAAGTTCTTTATTTCAACCCCATGTAGCACCAAGGAACTGTTTTCTACTCCTCTCTTGGTTGCCCACCAACAGAATGAAAATATTCCACCCTAAGCAAGTTGAATAAGACCCTTGGGTGACAAAGTTTTTGTTGAAACACGCATGTTTTTTGAAGGGAAAAAAGTTTTTATAGAAACATTAACATTCTCAACAATATTTTTATCAAAAAGATTTTGGAGATTGACCATGAAGCAATGGGACAGAGGTGCAGCATCACTTCCGGAGTGGTCAGCACGATGTCCTGTGCTTAGACCTGGCCAAAGCTTTGCAGCCAGGCAAGGATTCATTGGAAAGATCTGATTTCTTAAGTCTGAAATGGCAGAACTGAAGGCTGATTTCTGACAGAATGCTGCCTGACTCGTTTGTTTGTTTGGGCACAGGACCCAAAGCAGCTCCCATGCTCTGTTGTAAGTCCCATCTGCAGGGTGGGATTCTGGAGGAGCAGTGCTGTAATGGGGGAACAGCCCAAAGTTTCACTTCCTTATCAGGATAGAAGTCTGTCCAAGTAGGCTCCTAAGTCTCTTCACTAGGCTTGTGATAGCTGTGGCTGAGGCTGCTGTGTGCCCAAAGGAGTTCTGAAGGACTGTGAAATGCTCATTACACAGCGTGCTGTACAGAGAATGCAGGAACAGAGAGCACATTTTCCAGTTGGATCTGAGAGCTAACCCAGGCAGCGTGTCCAAAAACGGAGGGATATTTTAGGAGAAGAGTGCTTTGTGAGGAAAAAGTAAAAATGAATGATGCCTTTATACAGATTGAACAAATCCTCATTAAACTCCCTAAATTGTAAGTTATTTACTGTACCATGCATCTGAAAACTGTAGTTAACAGGTTTTTTTGTTAGTGTACAGTGTTTAATAGCATTTGGACTCTGTGATTAGTGATATTTCTGTAGAAATGGTGTGCCATGTGGTGCTGAAAATGCACAGCCATAACTGCCTTGTTGGGCTCTGCAGAGAGACTGGCTTGAGCATCTCTCCTTGAGTGGATGCTCCGCTCTGCCTTCTGATGTTGTAGTTGGATTAGGAATTAAAAGGCAGGATGGTTCTGTGCCTGTCAGAAGTTTGGGAAAATTGGAGCAAAATCCCCGCAGCTGCTTTTGAACTGATGTGGAAAATTGTTTCTTTCCTTAATTTTACAGTCCCTTTTGCTCCCATGTAGCTATCACACAGAGAAAATTGTTTCAGGTATTTCTTTTTCACCAGAGGTTAAACCTTTGGGTGGAAATGTGCAGGTGTGGTGGTGGGAAGGATGTATTTTTCAGAGGCTACTGTACATGTTCAGCTTCTCTGCAAAGTCTCTGAGTGCATTCAAAGATGTACATACCTTATATATGTGAAAGTAGCTTGCCTGGAAACCGAAGGATGCTCTCTTCAGGGATGTCCAACTGAGACTGCATTGTAGAGGTAAAGTAATTTCCCTGGTTTTGGAACATTACAGGAGTTGTGATAGGATGAGAGGGAATGGCTTTAAGTTGCACCAGGAGAAGTTCAGACAGGACATTAGGAAATACTTCTTCTCTGAAAGTGGTCAGGCACTGGAAGAACGGGCTGCCCAGGGAGGTGGTGGAGTCACTGACCCTGGAGGTATTCAAGGAACATTCAGATGTTGTGTTGAGGAACGTGGTTTAGTGAGAACCATCGGTGATAGGTGGACAGTTGGACTGGATGATCTTGTAGGTCTTTTCCAATCTTGGTTGTTGTATGATCCTACGAATTCCAGCTGACCTCAGGTAATTATTGGGTTCCATAAGGCTGCCTAAACACAGGCTTGGAATGGGCAGAAGGTGCTGGAGGAACTTCACTGCTGCATCCAGAGGTTGCAGTGGGGACGTCCGTGTCAGCCCTGGCCATCTTCTCTCATGCCCGTTATGGAGAATATTAATACCTATCTGTGTAACTCAAGCAAAGATAAAAATTCAAAGCATTAGTGGTTTTGTATTAGTACAGGTTTTTAATCAAGAAATAGGGGAAAGCAATGCAGTTTCATACAACAGATTCCTTACAAGAAATGGTGACCTGTTCCTGAATGTTGCCCAACCTTTTCTGCTGGGTGACAGAAAATCTAAGCATGGCCTGAAGAGCATTGGAAATCAAAGTTTTGCACACACTTCACACAGCATTTTCCCAGCTTGGCAAATCACCATATGCTAATGAAATCCAAAGAATATAGATGCTTGTTTGAATCATTACCATTTCAAACTAGAACAGAATTCACTTCCCAGTGTGCATACACGTGTGCACTCATGTTGAGATCAGAGAAGAGTTATTGTGCTCTTACGTTTGTATCTATTTGCTGTACTGTGTTTGTGTGATGCTTCCAGGTTAAGAAATCATTACAGAGGTTACCAAGATTCCATGCAACAAAACCAACATTGAAGTTACAGGTTGTATTAGGAAAACCTACAAGACTATAAAAATATGCTTGATGGCAACTGCCCGATTTTACCTCCTCAAGCCAAAATGCAAAGAGCATTTATCTCATTCTGCCATTGATTTACTGAAGGACAAATAATGTCAGACAGTTTTTAAACAAAAACAAAATTTCAATTTTGTTTACCTCTTCAGCAGTCCAGTTCGATGTCAGCTACCATTTAGCTGGGCCAATAATACTGATATCTGATGTCAGTTCTTATTCATTACTGCACCAAAATGATGCAAAAGTCCGATCTTCCTGATGTTTCTGTGCATGGCCACATAAAACCAGGGATGTCTGACTGCATCTCACAGACACAAACAAGAAAAGAACAGAATGCAGAATGAAAAAAGTATCTGCTCTTATTGTTATTTATGTATTCAAAGCGTTCACTTCTTTGCATAAACTCAAAGCCAGTTACTTACAAAGGTTACCTAGTAATATCAAACGTGTTCAATTATACATGCAAAAGGGCTAATGGGTTCTTCCTCTAGTTTATTTCTGTCTCCATGCATAAGGAATATAATTACAGAACTGAATTACATTTTAAATACAGATTTTGGTATCATTAGTTAACCATTTTCAGCCCATTGAAAGTTGTGAGAAGTAAAACAAAGGGAAGAGGAAGAAGGAATCTGTCTCTGTGTCATAGCAGGAGACAAAATCTGCATCAAAATGCTCAATTTTTTTGTTGGCAACAAGCTTTCTGCTAATAGTGAAACTCGAACTCAGAAAACTGTCCTAAAATACACTTCCAATCCATTCTCTGAAATATTCGTGTTGCTCCCTATTTTTGGAAGTGATTTTCCTGGAATCCAATCTTCCCTTGGCCGGGCATTCCATTTAATCACTTCCCATCATCACTGGTGCAGTTGCTGTTGGCAGATCCCCCCAGCTAGCAAGTACGTGCCTGTGGTACCCACTGTCTGTAGACCAGGAAGGGTCTGAAAAGCATCCCAGAAGGCTCAGGTAGGTCCATCTTTAGCTGGATTGCTGTAACTATTCTTGCTATCTGCCTCTGAGACAAGATTCTTAATACAGAAGGCTGGATAAACAAACAGGAATATCTCTACCAAGTACCAAATGTACCCCAGTTCTTTCTCTAGGGAAGCAACAGTGTGTGTGCACTTATCTGACTGTGCTACATGGCACTGTGTCTCTGTCTCCCAGAGAACAGAAGCAGTTTGCTAACAGAGGTGCAGCACACCTCGGTGTGTCAGTGACAGAGCAGCCCTCATTCTGGCACACGGAGCAGATGATGCTGCCCGAGAGACCTTTACTGCCAGGGTTATAATGCACCAATTCTTTCTGCCACAGCACTTTGCCTCATCTCTCCTGCTGCGGGATTCATGCCTTCCATTTGCCACAGGGTTGGCTTTGCTTTTAAACCCTTGATTTGGTGCTCCTCGTCCCCGCACTGGTACCTGCAGCAGGTTGTGAAGCATCCCATAACATTCAACAAAACAAACCCACAGAAGCTTCAACAGGGAGAGACTTGCTTTCATTCTGATGGGGTCAATCTGCTGGAAAGGGCAAGATTTCTAGTGATGGTCAGTGGGACTTCTGCACTCCAGTAGTTACCCCACATAGGGATGGGGCAGGATGAGAGATGTGGAGCAGGCAGGGAAGATTTTGCTACTTGGGCCTGCCAAATTCATTGCACCATGGCTAATGCTTATCTGGCTTGTTATTGCCTGAGCAAGACAACCCACCCATTAACCATTGCTAAGTAAGATTTTTTTCCACAGTCTAATATTGATAGGACAAAGGCTTTAAACTGAAAGAGGGGAGATATAGGTTAGATGTCAGGAAAAAAATCTCCGTACCCGGGGGGTGATGAGGCCCTGGCACTTCTGCCCAGGGAGCTGTGGGTGCTCCATCCCTGGAGGTGTTGAAGGCCAGCTAGGATGGGACCCTGGGCAGCCTGAGCTGGTGGGGGCAACCAGCCCACGGTAGGGGGTTGGAACTGGGTGTGCTTTAAGGTCCCTTCCAGTCCAAACCAGTCTGTGATTCTGTATGCACATTTACTCAAACTTCAGACTAGATTTACAGAATGCTGTGAATTATTTTGGAGTGTTTTAGATTTGGACTTTTAAAAAGCTGAATATTTCCTTTGCTCGGTATGAAAGTGTACCTAGCCTGGTGTCACTTCTTAAATCAGTGATGGCTTGTGCTCTTGGATGCCTTTTTTTTGGAGCCTCCTAGGCTTTGTGGTTGGGAGATGTGCAGACATTTGGATTGCAGACAACTCTGATGTCTAAAGCAAGAAGCATGGCATCATATTTGAATTGCATTGACTTAATTTGATTCTGAGCAACTTAAAAAAGCAAAAGCAAAAATGAAGAACACGCTGTCTGCCTTAGGTGAAATTTAGTCCTTGAAAAGATCCTCCTGAGAAACACCTAATGAATTGACCATGTGGGAGTTTCTCTTTTGCTTTCAGACTTCAAATTTTCAAATACAAATACACTGTTATGTCCACTTGATCGTAAGTGTAATTGAAAGAAAAAGAGATTATCTCCCTTAATGTGATTTTGTTTGCGGAATTTGGTGTTGCACAGTGAATGTGACCCTCAGCGTATACAGTCCCAGAAGCAAAAGCTGCTTGGCATGCAGAGGTGTGAGCGGTGTGGGAGATCTGCCCTTCTTTCTCAGAGGAGAAGTATTCATTTGTGTGTCCTAAGTTGGAACTGCAGCAATCAGAATTGTTAAAAATGGCATCCCCTGGCCTAGGCCCAGCTTGGCCCACCTCCCTGTGCCAGATTTACGCTGTGGATTCTGGGCCCCAGCCTAATTCATTTTTCATTTTAACAGCTGTTCTTTAAACATGTCGTTTTACAACATAAACAAAATCGGAATACCGGGATCCATCCCGGCTTCTTAAAATTCGATTTCCCACCTGAATTACAGTCAAACTCGCCTTTGTATACCATGTTTCACAGGAAACACTATTTTAAAATACATGAGGAGGCAGGCTTATGTCCCTGAATTTTATCGTGTAACTCCCTCGTGTGACAGTATTTTTCTCAGTAAATTGTGAGATTTAAGCTGTTGTTACCACTGACTTGGATCCGAGTGACAGCAAGTGCTTAGGGCTCAATTATGAGGCTGCCTGGCCTGCATCTGCTCACCTGCAGCCCACTCACTTGGCTGTGGATGGGCTCCCACTGCACTAGCCCCCTATCCTGGCAGGAGTGCTGCTGCTCTCGGTATGCTTTTGCGTTGGTGCACACAGAGAGGTTGTAGTTCTTCCAACATAAAGCACATTTACACAAAGTAAATTAAGCAAAATGTGGTTTGGAGAAGTGTTTGCGTTCAGTAAGAGGGCTCTTGAGCCACTTCCATCGAGTTGTGGCCAGAGGGAAGCAGGGTGCTCAGAGCAGTGCTGTGCACCTGGTGGTGCAGTGCGTGGCTTCGCTGCATAGCAGAGCTGGGTTTGACTGCATTTAGGCAAGAATGAGAGGAGGGCCTAAACTGGAAAGACCTCTTTGTTCTGAAGATGCAATTAATCTGGAGTTGAATAAATATCACCGTTAGAAGGTACTTGAATAATGATTTAATCTGAAAATAATTGAGAATACAAAGCTGAAATCTAGCAGGGAGCAGAATGCAGATTGTTCTCTTTTGGTATTTCACTGATAGTTTTTGTGAGGAAGATCTTGAACCAGTGGGATGAAATTTGTTGAACTGGTCATTCTTTTGGCTTTGAATATTTAGAAACAGGGAGAAACATTCCATTCATGCTCTCATAGGAGTACAGAGTTGGGCAAACATCAGTGAATGCATTTATAAAGTGTTGATATTTCTTCCTTGCACATTTGGTTTCCCTTGCAAAATGCCCAGAGACATTATGGTCAAATATCAGGTTGAACTTCTTCACGTTACACATTCCTTCGATAATTTGTTTTAAAAAGCACCTGCGGTTTACTCATATGTGTTTTTTCCTACTTAGTTGTTCTCTTTTGTAAAATGGCCTACAGTTTACAGTTTCAACAATAGCTCTGTTGGCACTAACTCTAATGTATATATTTATGAAAGCATATAGCACTTCTGTATATTCACATTACTGCAGCGAATCCTACCCCATTTTTGAAAATTAACTGATTCCTGTTAGAAGGACGGCAAAATCCCTACTCAAGAACATGGCATGCCTTCAGAATTGTGCTGCATATTGCTTTCAGGAGTGTCTAATCAGGTAATGATGTCACCTAGCTTCAGTTCAGTTGTGTTGGCTCTCAGAAGAGTGAGAAAAGCCAGTAATGGCAATTATCATTCATCTCCTCTCACTGCTCAGTTCCCAGAATTCAAAGGCCCTTCTTTGATGGTTAAAAAAGAAAACCAAAATTGATTATTTTAAACCTCTCTGTAAAAGATATTGCTCTCTTTGCAGTGCTGTTTCAAGTGCAGTGTCAACGATGGCTAGCAGTAACTCTGCAGGGAGTGCAGTGATCTTGGGTTTCGTATGTAAATTTATGCAAAGGACTTCTGCAAGCCTGGCATGTATTGCTCTCCTCAAACACCACAAGGCACTTCACACAACTTGATGTGGCAAAGAGAAGAGAGATTCCCTCTGTTTCACACAGCAAGAGGAAAGCCTGCAGAGTGCATGTAAACAAGCGAGAGACCCGTGATCCATCGTTGCTTTTAAAGGTGGTAGAAATGGAGATTCTGCTGCAGCAAAGCTCTGCCATCATCTTTGATTCTTTTCAATGGAACTCCTTCTTTGTTGACCAGAAGGAGTGCTCTTTATGGATCTCTGCATGCTCTGAAAGGATAAAGTTAATAATCTAGAAATAATGGCACTTGAGGATATATTCTTCACCTTATCACAAAATCATCGCTGAGATAAAGAGAATGGGATAAACATTTCTACTGTGATATCTTTAAGCAATTTAGTGTGCTGTGGCCCACATACCTGGTCATTAATCAGCACACACATCCCATCCACGTCTTTTTTCCCAGTCCCAGCATATTTGTTTCTCCACTTTCCAATAACAACCGGCTTTGGTTGCTGCTCACATGGAGCAAACATATCAGTGTGCCTCTCCACTTTCCTGTGAGAGTTTTCCCTCCTGCTCCCAGGTGCTGCCTGGTTGTTCACGTGCTGTGTTGTTTGCACTGACAGAGCTCATCCCTTGATTGCAGCCCTCCCTCCCTGGAGCTCCTGAAGGTCAGGAGAGCCAGCAAAAGGATCTGTGCCAGGACAAGAACCATCCCTGCTCCCACAGACAGAAAATAACAGTTGTGCTGAGAGATAGCAATCTCCCTCGGGTTAGTGGGGCAGGTGCTGAGACTGCCTTGTAAGTGAACTTGAAAGAGAGCTTGGAGCAAATTCTTGTAGTTACGAATCCATAATGGTTTTTAATAATAGATATTGTCTTTTATCAAATGCTTGTAGAGCTGTATTCGTGAGGGAGGTTGCACTTGCCCCAGAGCATGCACAGTCAGTGCACTCAAAACTTGTATATCAGGCCATAATATTATGAGAAAAAAACAGCCCAGTAAATTCTTACAGTGAGTGGTAGGAATTTTAAGTCACTTGCACAGTGCAAAATGAGGAGTTGTCCGTTGACAGCTGCTAATAAAGTTGGAGAAACCAGCTGTGAAGCTCTCAGAAACGACTCTTTCTGCATCTGTATCAACTCCCCTCTCTTCCAGAAGAGCTCCTCTCACCAATTTATATCTATTAGGTTTAGGGAAAAAAAAAAGCCACAGGAAGTGAGTACCAGCCCCGAGTTGCCTGAACTCTAGATATTTATTGTCCGTAGCTTCCATAAAACATATATGGTTACTTTGATCATGATATAAAATCAAAACTATAAAGGAAAAAGCAGATAGGAAGGTACTGGCACTGTCTGTAAGCTCCACTCTTGATGAAAATAACTATTAATACTACCTCAGTGTCAAAGTGGTAATGTAGTTCTGTAGTTTTACCAAGCTGAGCAACTCTGTGTCTTTCTAAGAAGATGCTATTTTCGTTTGCAACCAGAGTGATTTAAACCTGATGCTCCAAAAATGAGTGGTGATTGATTAGTCATCAGTCTAATAATGGAACACATCTGCATTTTTTTCTCCATCTCTATGATATTTTGCATAGTTCATTTGGCTTGATAGGACGCCAAGTCTTTCTCCCTGTTAAAGCAGCAGCACATTCATCCACCCCTGCTTGGATTCCCTAGGGATTCTCCTGGCTTGTCTCTCTGCAGCTCAGAAAGCCTGGATCCAGCCCGTGAGATGGGATGGCTCAGGCACAGGACTGTTGGCTGCTTGTGCACCATCATACTTTTTCTGACTGCTACTAGCTTTTGTATTACATCAAGGCATGAGGTTAACAACTCTCACCAGGTTTCTGATGTGCTTCATGCTGTAAATGTGGGAGGTAATGATTCCTCCTCTTAAAAAATACGTTAATGCATATAAAATGGTGGTAGAGTTAAGTGACTTGGGATGTGTCCCACAGGGTGCATCTTAGAAATGCATATTTCCCCACCCTGTCTCATCCTGAAGCAGCTGAGGCAGTTCATCATGCATCTTCTGGAGCTCAATGGCAGGCAGTTTCCAACTGCAGCTCCTCGAGCCGCTCTTCACGTACACAGACAGACCCCAGCAACGCTGCATCACGGGAGGTAGGTGATGGGAGAGGGGTCTGTGCAGGGAGCTCTTCCTCAGCCTTCATGGTGTCTGATGAAACTGGTTTGGGTGTACCTGCCTTCATGCGGCTCTGCTTTCTCTTTCACAGGCCTTTTGTTATGCCTAAGGTCAGTCAGGATCCTGATAGTTATGGAAATGTATGGGTCATTCCAGTTAGCAAGGAGCATAGAGCTGGAATCTGTTTCTGTTGAGGCTGATGAAAAGTTTAGTCTGGTCATCAGGAGAATCCCTTAAAACGCTTCCAATCTAGCAACATCTGTTTTCATAATAAAGGGCTGCTCTGTGAATGCTACTGATCTGACTGTGAACTTTGCGTCTGTTTCTGCGAGCTGTGAATGCAGTGTCATTACCTGATGCTCTGCAAGCAAAAGAAGTTCTCAAACTGACAGAGTAAGCTGCTCCTTCACTCACTATTTCACCTAAAATATTCACAAAGGGCCATGAAACAACTGCTACCTTCCTTCAGAAGAAAACTTGGATGTGAATACTGCTGGGAGGGATTTATTCAGTCTAAATTAGATAAAGCGGTCTGCTACAGTTCATGTATTACTGATATATGGTAATCTTCAGGAAATTAAATTAACTTGTACCTGATGATTAATTCCACTGTTAATCATTATTAATATTCACTAGGAAAAAAAAGAAGTATTTGGAAAAAAGCATTTAAAAAACTTCATGGAAATGATATAAATCTGTTAATTTCTGATCAGTGCATATAATGCTGAGGTTACAAGTAATTATTTTATGATGGCTTTTAAATGCCTTTTGAGATTGGGATTATGTCGCATGTACCCATTTTAGAGGGCATCTCCCTTAATATAGAAATGGTCACCAGGAGGGCAGGGAAGGCAAGGGTGGAACTGTGAAGGCAAAGACCAATGGAGCTTGTAGCAGTACCAGTCTCACAATTCAAACTAATTGAATCCTTGTATAAATTTTTGATTACTTGAGCATGCACACACACAAAAGTAGCATCCTAATTTTGTAGACTTGGAAGACGCTCTCACCAGTTTCATGAATCATTCTACATGCTTCTTGATTATAGAAAACAATGTGTAGGTCACACGAAAAGTGATGCCACCTATTTATTCCCATGGAAACTGCAACTGATACAGGGAGCACAGTAACACTATATGGTAGAGCAAATTCTCAGCTACAGAACATATTTTTCAACGTAGTCAACACCATTAGCTGTGCAGTTTTGCCAGCGATGAGCAAGAGCCTGCATGCTGCACTCACAATAATCTGCACCAGCAGAGGTGATCTGCTGTCACCACTGCTGAAACATGCCCCCCAGCCCCTCACCATGCTCACATCCACTGCTTGGTCTCCATAAACATTCAGCAAACACCTGTGACCGTCACTGCATGCTGTTCTTTCTACGTGGGGGAATTCAACTTAGGAGGTGTTAACTTCGGGGTAGCCATCATACAACTGAACTTTGTTGATGCAGCATAAAATATAGTCTTAATGAAAATCATACGATTGCACATCTTCTCTGTAGATCCCATTGTACCCTCCTTTTAAATGCAAGAAGATCAGTCGAGCCCTAATAGTCCAGCTTGCTGGACTATAACTGGAACAGTACTTGCAAAAGGAATGGAAGAGCCAAAGGCTCATACAAGTGTTCATAGTGATTCCACTTCAAACCTTTTGAAAATGGCCCATGGCCAGAAGCAAATGAGTTCATTTAACATATGGTTTATCCTTTGCTTCATCTCTGAATGGCGCACGTCACCAAATCGGCCTTAAGTTTGATTACATTCACAGTTTATTTGTTCCTACTGAGAAATCGTTGTCCCACATCTTCAGCTCTCTTGATTTAGAAAAGGTATGAATGGAAATGATGGCAAGTGAAGAAGTGAAATGTAATAGCTGAGTCATTAACAAAATCCTTTTGGTATGCTTTTGGTGTAGGAGCTGCGTAGGTATCAGTAATAATTAAGGCACTGGATAAAATAAGCTTGTGGGCAGAGTATTCTGAGGCTAGGAAAGTGCCTGAGATCATACACTGTGCGTTGCCACCAGAATCCTGTATGCTAGCACGTGCTACAGGTTACCATCAGTACCCTGTACTTCCTTTTGCAGATGCAGTCTGCTCTGCTTTGTGCATGTTGGGCACAATATCCTACTGTGTTGCACTGATGCACAGTGTGTTCAGACCAGGCATCTGGGAGGAAATGGATGGAAAGTCTGCACAGGTTTGACAGTAAGATCTGGTTGCTCTTGTTTCTGGGATAGACTGCAAGTCCTTTGGGGCAGGACCATCCTTTGTAGCTTGTTCACATAGCATCGAGTGGGATGCCACTCCCACACATTTGTCCAGCTTTGTTCACATGGATCTGTGAGGATCCTGCAGGGTGATCCTTTCTGGTATGGCCATTTATTGCCTCCTGAAAAGAACTTAAGTAATGGCTTTGGACCTTTGCTGTATCTGATACCTGGTGCCTACCAGGAACTTGTCATCTAACAGGGACGTAAGAAAATAAACATGGTAGTGAGTCAGATGGCAAGATTAAAAGAGGATAGGGTGTGAACAGAGAAGAATCCACAGTGATGTTTTTCTACTGAAAATGTGCTTTACTGAGATCCAGATCAAACTTTGTCATGATTCTATGTAGCTGTTGTATTTATTTTTGTTTTGTTTCATTTCCTGCATGGCTTGCTTGACCTCATCATTTGCATGGGCTGAACTTAAACTTCTGCTAGTGATGACATGAAAGCTATAGGCAAGTATAGTTGAACAGATGATTAAACAAATAGCTCCTCCATCATGCTCGGCAGCACCACACCTGCTGAGATGTGATGTGATGTAAATTGGGTAACCGTGCTTTTTTCCAAAGCAGTGACTGCTGAGAGCTTATGCACTGCCAGCTAAGTTCTGGCAAATGACTGCTTTGTTTCTGTGTATTGCTCCATGTTGTTCCCTGTAACAAGACAGAATGGAGTTCTGACTTCTTAGATCCCCTACAAATGGACCTGAAGATTTCATTAAACTTATATCATGATAGTGTTTTGCAGGCCGTTTGTTTCTGCTTGAGAAGACAGTGGATATTTTCAGATCTTAAATCCTCTTTGCTAGATGGCTCAACGCATTTTCTTGCATGTGTTATTTATATCAAAGAGGTAAAAATTAACTGAATATGATAAAGCCATGGAAGTGGCACCTGACCAGTGTTTTCCCCGATTCTCAGTTCTGTATCATTGCAATTCTCCTGCTAAACACAATCTGTTAATCTATTCTCAAACCATTGCACAAATTGGAAAAAACATTGACTTTAATAACTCTAAACACACACCAGCTGAGCTGCTGTTGGGGATTTGGTATTTCGAATCTTTTATACTGGAGATTTGAATAAGAAGTAAATCCTGTGTCTCTGTGAGAATTATAATCGCGAGCCATATTCTTGGAGGATGCTAATATCAAAATCCAAAATGACCTCTGTTCTCTCATTTACTTAAGGTTTCCAATGAATGATTCTCTTTAGTAGTGCTGGTCTTCAAGTCAAGTGATTGAGAGGCTGTGATAACCAAATGTAGTAACTTACTTTTACATAAATGCGTCAGTTTCAGTGCCTGGTGTCTGGAAGCATCCAGCTCTGTGTCATGTGCTTTCTTCTTTGCCAAAGTACCAAATTAATGCCTTGATTTTGTGTCCAATCTGGACAGGGTGACGTGATTGCTTCCTGTGATACCAGCGGTGTGCTGAAGCTGTGGGACGTTCGGCAGGCAGTCCCCATCCTGTCTGTGGATACTGGCCCCCGTTCTGCCAACCAGGTTGCCTTCGATCCCTCTGGTAGGATGCCTTCACAACTTCATTTTTACCTCACACATTCTGTTTTGAAATGTCTTTGAAGTTCTGAAGCCAGGTAGCATATGTGAAGCAGCTTAGTCACGTTCATTTGAAAGACGAGACACCCTTTAATACCAGCAGGTGATAGATGCACTCATTTTCTATGGGCTAGATTGGCAATTTGGACTAATGGTCTGTTTGTATAAAAGAAAAATATACAATAAAAAGAAGTGCAATTACAGAAATAAGTCAAATACAGGAGTGACCACTGGGAGTAGAAAACTTAGTGAGACCACCGCTGTTCCAGTGCTGTTCGCCAGTACTGTTTGTTCTTCTGCTAATTCTATGGTTGTGTTTCATAACCAACTTTTCTAAGTCCTCTTATAATTGCTTCAGAACTTCATTGTGTTGACAGGATTGCTTACTGTGCACAAAGTAACCAGGTATTTTTCATCATCAGCCATACGTTACTGTGTCAGCAATATTGCAAATGAAGGTGCATTTTCATCTGAAGAGGGGCTATTGGAAAACTGTTGTTTTTTTGCTGTTATAAAAAGTATATTAATTCTCAATTCCAAAGCATGGACAAGCATTTATATTGCAGCACTAAATTTGCTCCTTGAGCGCTCAGAAAGTCATTGTTACTCAAAGGAGGGATGGTATGGTAACGTATAAATATTGCTTATTGAAAGTTGAATGGATAAATATTGCTTATTTTAAAATACGTATGCATTTGCACTGTATGTTAAATGCTTGCATTGTGATGTTTCAGTAGAGTATGAGAGACAATTAAGGAATCATTCTGAGAAAGACAAATAACACGTTTTGCCATAATGACCCACATTCTATGGAATACATAATATCAATATCTGAGTCACTTGGCAGAAGACTTTGCCATCAAACTGTGTGGTATTTATGTAGCTTTTCACAGATCTCTCTCCTGCACCGTTAAATAAGGTATTTTCATTTCCAAGGATAAAATACATTGACACTGTCCATTTCGACAGCTTCCTAAAGACAAATTAAGCCCCAGTTCTATTTATGTGTGTAATTTGGAACAAGAGCGCAATTTTTTCTTGAGGAGGATTTGAAGAAGATTTCATATCTGGAACATAATGTTGGGTCATTTGCAAAGGAATCACATGGCTGAAAAATGCAACAGCAGTACTTCTAGCCAGATGGGAGCTTTCCAGTAGAAAGGTTATTGGTTTCAGGTAATCTAAATGGGCAAAAATTCCTATCATCTGGATAAAATCCAAAATTTTCTTTGCAGGAGTAACCACAAAAAAAGAGATATCAAATTGAGATGGATGATCAGAATGAGGCATAATGTAAAAGGATGCAAATATACCTAGCTAAAGATATGAAAATATCTGGCTGAGAGAGACCAATACAACTCCTATGTCTTGAGCTGCCCTTTCTGCTCAGAACATAGAAGTTGTCATGATCTTTTCATGCCCAACCAGGCATATAAGGTGAGGTGTGCTGGTGCTGCCTGTATGCACACCAGCAGCTGTCCCCACAGCAGACTTTGTTGGCAGATACCTGTTTGTTATGGAGCAGCTTTCAGTTTGCTTGACGAGTGCTGTGGCTGGCAGGAATGCATTCTCAGCACTTGATACGTGGACTTGGTCAGACTCTTCAGTCAGGCACTTGAGTGGGCTCAGCAAGAAGTAACAACTATGCTGAAATTGGCCAAACAGCCAGAATACACCACAAGTCCACGTAGATGATGATGGGAGAATATATCCCATGTTTAACTAGCAGCCTGATGGGCACTGGCAGAACTGTCTCATTTGAGACCACTGTGGAGAGGCTTGGGTGGATGGTTCTGACCTTATCAAAGTGTGGCTTAATTGCTGGCTGTATGCCTCCGTCTCTCCTGCTGATATACTGCCTAGTATAAAATACTTGACTGCATTAATAGTCATACGCAGGAAACAAATTGTTCAGCTTCCTGCAGGTGGATTTAATTACTAGATTAGAGAGCCATGGTTGAGCAGATTTTTATTTTTTATTTTTCCTGCCCAGTAATTATTTAAATTATGGCTAATAATGATAGAAGAGCTTTATGAAATGTTTGGCTGTATCAGCAAATGATATTGAGGTCAAAGATAGTAAGGCCCCAAAGTATGGGAGATTTTATTTGTTTTTCCTCTGTATTGTTTTTTAATTACAATTGCAAATGTAGTGTAGAAGGAAACATCATTCCTGTTATTTTAAAGTGGAAATGCCTTTCCAATGTGTTAGATTCACTGCATGGGATTTGCTTAACAAAGAAATTGCACCAAGAATGAGTGTGAAAGTTATTGGGATTCACCCAGTGGCCTTACTGCAGTTGGGTCTTGCTAACTCTCATGGTCTGAATGCTGTTCACAGCACAGATGTTTGACCACAAAGCTATTTTCTTCTTTATCAGAGCCAAACTCGTATCTTAAATAAGTTAATGAAGAAAAAGTGGGGTATAAGTGATTCTGCTTCAGATTGCCTCCTCTGTTCCTCTTGCTTTAGCTTTCTTTTCAGTCAGCTTGTAGATGGACTCTTCTATAAGTACCTGTGCATGGTGAGAAAATAATTACATGATCAGTTAATGGCTGCTGTAATTTGCGGCTTTGCTTATAGATTCATAGATACATTAGATTGGAAAGGACCTACAAGATCATCTAGTCCAACCATTCTTCTTTCCTTCAGTCTCACTGAAGCTAGCTCATAGTCTTGGAACAAGAGGTGCTATCAGAGCTGGCCAAAATCAACACCAGTTAGTGTAAGGCCAAGAGAAAGCAAACAGTGTTTGGAAAATCACAGTGCTGTGTTTTGAGATCTGCAGACTGCCGTGATCCAAGCTGATCAGGATCACTGAGGTTTTGAAATTCCCTTGGGCTAAGTTAGGTGAAATGGAACCAAATGATCAGTTGAATGTTTATCTGTATCCCACTACAATACATAGCACAAGATGCGGAGTATATCTGTATACCTGTGCCTTATTAGTGATAAGCTGTGATGACATGCCTTGCATTGCATTCAGAAATAACTTGAAAAAAGAGATAGAGGAAGACGATAGATTAGATAAGCAGGGAAAGAAAATCCAGATCACCACCGTTGGCTCAAGTGTAGTCTCTGGTTGATTAATGGTATGTGGCATGTGCACACCAGGCCATCAAGTTGTAGTCCTTTTTATTTGTTGCAAAAAGGGAATGTTTCATGCGTACCTGTAGTTTGCATGAATAGCATCATAGAATCTTTGAGTTGGAAGGGATCCTTAAAAGGTGACCTAGTCCAGCTCCCCTGCAATGAACAGGGACACCCACAGCTCCATCAGGTGCTCAGAGCCCCGTCCAGCCTGACCTTGGATGTCTTCAGGGATGGGGCATCCACCACCTTTCTGGGTAACCTGTGCCAGTGCCTCACCACCCTCATTGTAAAAGTCTTCTTCCTTACATCTACCCTATATCTTCCCTCTTTTAGTTCGAAACAGTTTCTCCTGCTAAAAATCATGTCCCCTTCTTTCTTATAGCTGCTCTTTAGATACTGAAAGACCACATTCAGGTCTCCCTGGAGACCTCTCTTCTCCATGCTGAACAGCCCCAGCTCTCTCAACCTGTCCTTGCAGGAGGGGTGTTCCATCCCTTGGATCATTTTTGTGGGCCTCCTCTGCACACACTCAAACAAATCCATGTCTGTCTTGTACTGAGGACTCCACATCTGGACACAGTGCTCCAGGTGAGGTCTCACAGCAGAGAGCAGAGGAGCAAGATTGTCGCCCTCACCCTGCTGGCCGTGCTGCTTTTGATGCAGCCATTTCTGCTCATATTGGGTCTTCAGTAAATTGAGACAGAAGTTCAGAAACATCAATTGCATTTTTTTAATTGCATGTGCCTGAGTATACATTCTATTTCTTAAAAGAAGCTTAAATAATATTTATTATATGGCAGTCTCATTTACTTAAAGATTTGATCTTGTAATGATGTTCCCACGCTTGAGTGAGGTTCTCTCTGAATTCTTCAGTTTCAGTAGAGATATTTGCTGCAAAACCAAGCAAGTATTGAGGTGACAAGTGCTGGTCCTTTCTTCTTTTTCTTTCCCCGTTCCCTTCACATTTCTAGTCAGTAATGTTTCAGTGATGCTGAAGCAGATACAGCTTAATCTTGAAGTGCCAAGGAGTTTTTCAACACTGGAAAAAACTGTCCGTTGTTGGGAAGCAGCACGGTAAGTTTTGCCATTTGCTGCTGCATGCACAGCAAGCTGGGCCCACACCTCCCCTCCCCAGTCTCTGGAGGGGGCTGCATGTACCTGCGGTGATCCAGATGTTAAGAAAACTGGAACAGGACAATTGCAGTTTCTGAAGCTTTATTTTTGTATCTGTCACCCTCTTGCTTACCGTTAAAGTCACGCTTCATGGGAGAAGAATTCTCTGAGCAGAATTCACCACAGTAATCATTTTAGCAACAATCTGCTTTTGTCCATATAGCACGATTATGTGCTGAAATTAATGTGTATTTTCCCTGTGACCCCCATTTCTCACTGAAAACCTTTTTTCATTACAATGCTTTATTGCTTTGTGTTCTTTAATCTCTAGGGCAGATTACTTGATAGCAGCAATTGATTGCTTAGGGTGCTCTCTCCCTTGTGGTTCAATGCTTAAGTCCTTCCTCATCCTGAGCGTTCATACATGCTGTTGTAGTCTAATCAGTCTCAACTCAGGGAATTTTAATTTAGTTATTGCCAGTTAACACAAACTTCTAATGACTGATCTGGGAATTGAGAAAAGAGAAAATACAAAGAATTAACCAAGCACTAAAGTAACTGCTTGTTCCATTCTCAGCTTAGGCCAACTCACATCCCTCTTCCCACGTTCCTAGCCTAATCTCACCTTGCTTTAGCAAGTGTCCCAACCCTCCTGGGCACTGCTGCAGGCATGGTCCTTCCAGCCCCATGTGTACACTCATAACACGCCCGTGCATGTGCTGATGAGGCACTCATGAAATTAATTGGGTGCATATGTGTGAATTAATTGGGTGTCAGTGCTTGGGCACACATGCGTGTAGTGGTGGGGCATTCGTGCAGAAGGGGATTGGGCACTCATGCAGGGGTCCATTGGGTACTCATGCATGAGCTGATGTGAAGAATGCAAGTTTATGCTGCTATGCAGAGTGCTCAATATGAACTGAAATGGGTCTAGGTAGAATTGCTTGAACTCCTCCTGGCACTGAAGTTTTCAAGCAAAGCTCAGACAGCTCCTGATTGGAGTTATTTATCGCTTAGGGCTTGCTGTAGTTCCACCTGCCAGGGCAGCAGAGTGGTGAGGCCCTGTTTCACACCATATCTTTGCAATTTCTTTGAAACATTTACTCTTTACTTCGAAAACTGAGACTAGTTCCTCTCCCTTTTACTTCCTTTCTCTCCCTTCTTTCATTGCAAGCAATGGACGATCTCTATTTTTGTTCTTTTTCCCTTGCTTTCTCTAAGTACACCAAACTTGAATTCCCCTTTAGAAAACTTTCTATACAAAAGTAAGCATCATTCGACAATCAGACACAGAGAACAGGATAAGGAAAATGAAAGACTTTAAAAGAAATCTGTGATGCATATTTTCATCAGTATTTGAACGTGCGTGACTACTTGAGACTCGACCTACAAGAAATAAACATTCAGGTCCACCGTTTGTTGTCCAAGCTGGTTTTAAAAAACTACTGTATTTTCAAAAGCTGTGGCTCAGAGAGAAATGGTAGTGGGCTGGTTTGCCTCAGCCACACTGAGAGAGGCCCTTAGTGTTGTGTCCGCGAGCTATTGCCACAGGCAAACAGGGTTGCCACAGCCACATGCTGGTAGGCAATGCAGCAGTGTGGACGTTCTGTCCATGGGCATGAGGGATCTACGGGATCCATCAGTGGCCTCCCTGGAGAAATTTCTGCCTAGGCTTGGTGGTCAAGTCAGCTCAGCCACCCACCTTGGTCAGCCCTCTTCCTTTGATGGGTGCTTAGGACATCTGTTGTCCACCTGTTAGTATTCCTACAGCCGTCATGAAGGGACACACCATAAGGTTGTTTGTTATTCGCTGATAATCCCTCATCTCAACTTTCTCTATTCTCCCTCCAGTGCTTCTGTGTGTCATTTCTGGTTTCCAGCATTTCTTTTTCTGGCCATAAAATTCTGTTCGTTGAAGGCAGTGGGTAGTGTGGAGCTCATGTAAATACAATTGGTTGACAGATCGTTTTGTCTCCTCATTTCATGGGGGTGTGGAACTATCACTGCTCTGATTTCTGACTGCTACGACTTTACAAAAAGGGAAAAGTTGGTAATTAATTTTTTGCTTTTGTTGATCAGAAGAAGAGCTGCGCCACACAATATTTCTGTTGTGTCACAACCATTTTTCAATACGAGCAAACTCCACAATATTTGAATGTTAGAAACAGAAGGGTTTCTTAAAATATATGACTTTATTGCCAGTACACACATAATTTAAGATGTATGAAATATTTGTCCTTTGGAAAGAGAAGGGAGTTGGCTTGGAAACCCTGTTTTGCATTTTCTCTCTAGTTGCAGGGTAGTGTTTTGTCTTTGCCTGTGTTTTCTTTACTGAGCTAATGAGGGTGGGGACTGTGTAGGGCTGCAGGCAATTGCTTTGAGCTTTGAGCACTTTGAAGAGATTAGCCCCATTGATATTCCCTTCATCTTTGTTAGAGAGGAATGCATCCTTCCCTCGAGTGCAAGAAGATGGACAGCTATTTAATAGAGCCAGCCTTTTTCAAGTAGCTACTGTAGTACTGAATATTCCCAACTCGCATGCATAGACCCAGCAGAAAAACAGTGTTCCAAAAGCCAGGACTGTGCCTCATTAGAGCAATATATTGACCTGTTTGGGATTTTTTAGAGACCCCAGGTTGAACGGATTATTAGCTGACTGGTGAAATGTTATTCTTCAAGGAGGAGCGACAGTTTCAGCTGTTCAGGCAGTCGGCCAAAACATGGTGATGAGCAAATTGTTTGTTCCAGTAGTAAATGAAGGGAACGTCCACATGATTTTTGCTATCCTTCTATTAAACTAACAGAAGCTGAAAGTAATTGGAGGTTTATGCATCCCAAGTGGGACATAGCTGATGAAAATTTTGATTCTCCAGCAGCTACCCACAAACTGAATTAAAAGGGTTTTCAACAGGTTGTTTTTTTATAATCCCACTTAAACTAGACACAAGTTTTAAAATATGAATGCATTCAGCATCTCGTTTCTAGCATTTACTGCTTTTATGACTTTATTAGGCCTGTGTATTCTCTTTTATATTTATTGTTTATATTACTTCCAGCTCACAGAGTGCTACAATTAGCAAATTCCCACTTCAAACGTATTTACAGTGATTGAATGAGAACTTATTTATTTCACTCAAATCACACAGCTCCGTATCAAGCCTGGCTTAGATACAAGAGCTTCATCTCCTGATTAGCTTATTCCTGCAGACATTCAGGGTAAGGGCTCCTGAAGGTCATCACAGCCTCACAGCTATCCAGGTCTTGTGTTCTGAGTGAAGCATCTCTATTATATCTAAAGAAATGAGTCGATATTGAATTCATCATTCATATGTGTAATGAAAAGAAAGGGTTTTTGAAATAAGATATTATATTGATCTAGTATTTGTGTGGGCTTTGTGTATGTTAAACAAATGAGCTAGAACAGCGATGTCATTCTCTGCCAAGGACTGGGTGGATCGGGTAATACGTAAGGGAACAGTCATTTGCACCTTCATCGCTGCTCATCGATAACCAAAAGTCATGGGTTAGCTGGTGGCTTTGTGGATTGATCCAGAATTATGCACTGAGTTGTACGTATGCTTATAAAAAGATGCAGTTGGACATTTTGATTTAAGAGAAGCAGGTACTTAGGCAGAAGGAGACAGGGTGTCCGTTCAGTTTAGATACCAGAGAAAAATATTAAAAGCAATTCAGGTAGTTTGGTCAATTTACCCACCATTTGTGTTCTTTCTAGAAGCAAATCTTACATTTTCTTCTTGAGAAATTTTAAAGGTAAATGTCAGGTGCTTTCATGTAAAATGATCTTTAAGCAGTTTATAACAAGAGGGAAGCAAGATTTAGCTTTCCACTTCTTTTTGGTAAAAGCTGCTAGTCTAGGCTGAATTTGAATAGCATAGTTATAGTTACTTAGAAACTAAATTTTTATCGAGCTTGCTGGTTTTTTCAGCATACCTTTTAGAAGATAACTGAACTCCAAAGTAGAGTTATTCACCCTTGATTTAGTTAACAGGTAACTCTCTATGGATACCTGTGTTGTAATTACCAAGAAATTCTCTGATTCTGTGGAATAGCTCTTCCACCCAGTAGATGAGATACATTCACAAACTGGCTCTTTTCATAGCTTTGAAAAGTGGCATCTCTTCTCAAGCAAAAGATGATCTTTAAATCATGTATGCTGTCTATAGGCTATTTTTTTTTTTTGTTTTCACGTTATTGACAAATTGTCAGAGGAGCTAAAATGCCTCATCATCAATTGCAAGTGATCCATGAGGTTATGCAAAATAAATTGATAAACAATATAATCTCCATCTAGATGTCCTGGGAGTACTTGCTGTTTTTTATGAACCAATCTGAGAGTCTTTACATGCCCAGGTGGAAAAGGGGGAGTCAGATGACCTGCAGTGTATCGGCAGTTATGCCATTGCCACTAACGGCCATTAACTGCCAGCCTCTGTTTTTTTGGAGGCCTGTAGGCTAACAGAACAAACCTGCTGCCTCGAAACATTTGTCCCTCTGCTTCTCTCCTCCACTCTCAACAAGGCACAGATCAATATATTAAAAGCCAACAAATGGGAATCTAGCAGAGTGACTTTCTAATCTTATGGATCCCCTCAAACCAGCGAGCCAGCTGTGTTGGAAGTTCTTCAGGAGCAAGCATGGATTTGCTCTAGTCTACACACACTGGCTAGCTGGTGGACTTTTGAAGGGCTTCTGAGGACTTGGAACAAGGGACAAGAGTTGTAGTTTTGTCCCACAGCCAAAAGTGGGTTGGATTTCCTTCTGTGTGGAATCTTGAGTTTTAAATGGCCTAACTGTTGTATGTGTCCATGAAGGAAAAAGGACTTGGGAACCTGCAGTTCTTCTTCATTGAATGAATTTAAGGCTTGGGATAAAATTTCATTTAAATTATGCTTATGCAAAGCTATTCCTTGAAGAAAACGGCAATGTTTGGATTAGATAACTGACCAAGGAGAGGGAGAGTGCAGAGTTTGCACGTTCAATTTTTTGAGATAGGTGTTCATTCTGAAGCCTTCAAAGTGCTCACAAACATTGCCTAGCCATTTCCAGGGCAGAAAGAAATTTTTGTGCAACAAAACAAAGCATTTAATTCCCTTTCTTCTTCTGTGGCAAAATGCAGTATGTGGTGGTGACTGGTAAAATAAGGACAAAAAGAAACTCTGTGACTTGTCTTCAAAAGCCTGGCCTGGACGTTGGAGCAGTTTGGTTTGTTTTTCCTCTTGGTTTAGCTTTCTCTGTCTTCTCTTAGCTTGCAAAAGCATGTCTTGTGTAGAGCTGTTTCTCCCTGAGCATCACAGGCTCTTGGGGAGTAGGGGAAAATCTACTCACATGTTGTTTTTCCCCTCTGAAATTGATTGAAAGAAAGGAAACAGCTGATTGAATTCCTTGATTCCTCCTAGAGTATTGCAAGGGAAGGTATGCC
The DNA here is from genome assembly GCA_013399175.1 of Odontophorus gujanensis. Lineage (NCBI taxonomy): Eukaryota > Metazoa > Chordata > Aves > Galliformes > Odontophoridae > Odontophorus > Odontophorus gujanensis. Next base: position 267,606 of record VXAB01001449.1, on the reverse strand, counting down.
TCCCTGCCTTCACTTCTAAATCTCTTAATTTGCATTTGGATTCTTATACTGAAGGAACGATTGGATGATTGTAGCATGTTTAACATCGTCATGCTGCCACTTCTTTCCCTGCTTTTTTTAGAGCTGAAGAGCCCTCGTCTCTTTAATCTCCTGCCTACAGAAACCACTCCTCATCTTTCTTCATCCTTATGGCCCTTCTGTAAATCTCAGGTCAGGTGCATTCTTGTAGAAGCACAGAAGTGGGACAGGGTCTGTATGATCTCTTCAAGGTACGCTGAAGTCTTGGTTTTAAATAGAAACTTAATGAGGTTTCCTGGTTTTGTTCTCTGTTTTTATTTTTTCCCCATAAATTCTGACATTATCTTAAGCTAATGTCTTCAAAGAAGTTTCCACAGTGATGAGATCTTCGTCCTGTATGACAAAGGGTAGCACACAGTCTGTTACAGACTTGGTGTGATTAAGGTTATGTTTGTCCATTAGAGGCATTTTGAGTTTCCCAGAATCAGGTTACATCTTCTGTTCTCTCACTCAGTACCGTAGTGTCTTGAGATGTTTCAACAAGTCATTGAAATGAGCTGTCGTCTTGAAAAGAGTGAGTGATGTTCCACTATTGGTGAACTTCAATATGATGCCAAGTAACACAAGTCCCAGAGTAATGTCATGTTCTTCTGGTAGTCCCTTCCTGTTTTGTCCTGGCCATGTCCTCTTGTAAGGCGTTTATATCTTTTCTTTTTTTGTCCTTTTTTTTGTTTTTCTTTGCCCCCTTCCTTAGTGCCTTTGATACAGCGATTCTCAAAAGCTTTGGGGAATTAAGTCTCTTCTGTCAGTCAGGTCACCCTTCCTCCTGTGCTTCCCAGCTCCATCAAAGGACTGAAGCAAATTTCTGAGCTGTGGTTTCCCACTATGAAAGCTCTGCTAACTCTTCACTGTGGTATGATGTGTCTCCATGCATCAACTAAATCTCTTCCTCATTGTACAAGTGAGTTTATTAGAGCTGTAAAGAAATCTGCCTCACCAGCTGACGGTATCCAAGCTCCTTTTGGAGGCTGCTGTAATGCTTGCTGCCATGCATTCCTCTGACACACGTGCTGTAGGGTCCCTACTTCAGTAGCTGCTTCAGTTAGTTCTGTATTTAAGGTTTTATAGAACTCCTGTTTGAATTCTCAGTGATTTTATTTGAAGATTTATGACTTCTGTTCCATATTAACAACGAGAACAGAAAAGCCTGAGCAGGTATAGCTCAGCAGCCATCTCTTTGCATAGTTCTGCTTCCAGGCATGGCTGAAGCTGGTTGGATTTGGCTGAAATAATGCACAAGTGGCTTTCTAATCTGTGGAGGAGGGAGATGTAGGGTTTGGGAACATGGAGCACCTCTCTTTGGTGACTTTATCTTTGGCTGAACGGATGATTATTCATAGTAAAGCAATGTGCAAGTGATTCCTTCAACCAAAGGCATCTGTCTACAAAATACAGAGTGCTTTGGCTTCTTAGCTGGATGTGCATCTGTAGTCGAATGCTAAGGTCAGAAGTTAACACTATCCTTGGAGTACAAGTGTAGTTGAATTTGAGAATTTGAATGTGCACCCTGAAACAAAACTACTTAAAGCATAGTCTCTCAGATTCACTTCCTTCCCTGCCTTCCCTGCCAGAACTGCAGTAGCATTTCATACTGGTCTTTTAGTCAGGGTGATCCCTTTCTGCATTCCTAACTGGAGGCACAGCTGTCTACTTAAAACACTCTTATTATTCAGTTATGTGTATTTGGCTGAAGAGGTCTTTCCTTGTATGAATATATCTTGCTCTCTGTTTTATGTCCAGCATTTGCTTTCTTTTCCTTTCTTTTAATTGTATATTCTTTTTCCTTTGATTCCACGTATCAGAACCTGAATGACATTTGGAATCTCTCTGATAGTATGCGCATTGGGCATTTTTAGTAGGGACTGTAATTAATGATTAATATTTTAGCTGTGTTTGCAAGCTGAGTTTGAGCACTGGCAAAACACAGAGTTGCCCAGGGTCAAGGGCTGACGGAGCAGCAGAATTGTGAGCTTCATTTAGGCAGATAAACTCTCTGAANGATACAGCGATTCTCAAAAGCTTTGGGGAATTAAGTCTCTTCTGTCAGTCAGGTCACCCTTCCTCCTGTGCTTCCCAGCTCCATCAAAGGACTGAAGCAAATTTCTGAGCTGTGGTTTCCCACTATGAAAGCTCTGCTAACTCTTCACTGTGGTATGATGTGTCTCCATGCATCAACTAAATCTCTTCCTCATTGTACAAGTGAGTTTATTAGAGCTGTAAAGAAATCTGCCTCACCAGCTGACGGTATCCAAGCTCCTTTTGGAGGCTGCTGTAATGCTTGCTGCCATGCATTCCTCTGACACACGTGCTGTAGGGTCCCTACTTCAGTAGCTGCTTCAGTTAGTTCTGTATTTAAGGTTTTATAGAACTCCTGTTTGAATTCTCAGTGATTTTATTTGAAGATTTATGACTTCTGTTCCATATTAACAACGAGAACAGAAAAGCCTGAGCAGGTATAGCTCAGCAGCCATCTCTTTGCATAGTTCTGCTTCCTGGCATGGCTGAAGCTGGTTGGATTTGGCTGAAATAATGCACAAGTGGCTTTCTAATCTGTGGAGGAGGGAGATGTAGGGTTTGGGAACATGGAGCACCTCTCTTTGGTGACTTTATCTTTGGCTGAACGGATGATTATTCATAGTAAAGCAATGTGCAAGTGATTCCTTCAACCAAAGGCATCTGTCTACAAAATACAGAGTGCTTTGGCTTCTTAGCTGGATGTGCATCTGTAGTCGAATGCTAAGGTCAGAAGTTAACACTATCCTTGGAGTACAAGTGTAGTTGAATTTGAGAATTTGAATGTGCACCCTGAAACAAAACTACTTAAAGCATAGTCTCTCAGATTCACTTCCTTCCCTGCCTTCCCTGCCAGAACTGCAGTAGCATTTCATACTGGTCTTTTAGTCAGGGTGATCCCTTTCTGCATTCCTAACTGGAGGCACAGCTGTCTACTTAAAACACTCTTATTATTCAGTTATGTGTATTTGGCTGAAGAGGTCTTTCCTTGTATGAATATATCTTGCTCTCTGTTTTATGTCCAGCATTTGCTTTCTTTTCCTTTCTTTTAATTGTATATTCTTTTTCCTTTGATTCCACGTATCAGAACCTGAATGACATTTGGAATCTCTCTGATAGTATGCGCATTGGGCATTTTTAGTAGGGACTGTAATTAATGATTAATATTTTAGCTGTGTTTGCAAGCTGAGTTTGAGCACTGGCAAAACACAGAGTTGCCCAGGGTCAAGGGCTGACGGAGCAGCAGAATTGTGAGCTTCATTTAGGCAGATAAACTCTCTGAAACACACCACAGGGACAGCAAATCCGTGCCAGCACTGGCCTCTCACAGGCTGTGGCCAACAGAGCTCTTCCATGTCCTCGCAGAGCAGCCTGTGCCAGCACTGAGGGAGCTGCCTGGCTCTTGGAGCACAGCCTTCCTCTCGCAGCTTCTGCAGCTGATGTGAAGTGTTACTGGGATCTGCCTTGTGATGTTGGTATTGTGATTGATCTAATATTCTTGTAATGTTTAATTATGAATTAATTATAACACCTCCGTTATCGATTTTTTTCTTAATGTGTTTGCGTAAATTAACAGACAGCTCTAGTGCTTGATAGGACTGCAGGAGTGTAACACAAAACCAGGGGAAGAAAGAAACTTGAGTATAGTGAATGCTGCTTTTCTGTTGTCAGTACAAAACACGGAGAAAGGAGACAGGAATGGAAATCCATGAGAACCAATCACACACAGCCATTATTAAACACTTCCTTAGTCAGAGCTTCCCAGGAATGCTCTCCTAGGGTGTCACCTCCTCTCTAGTCTCACCACCACTCTCCTAGAGTGTCTTAGCTGGTCACTAGACATGAAGGTTGGAGAGAAGACTGACTGTGTTTACTGGAAGCATTAAACATCCCCCAGGCATCAGGGGCCTCGTGCAGCAGGTTCTCTGCAGACAGCTGGGGTTCAGAGGACCATCCCTCAGCGCTGGTCCTTTCCAGGTAGAACAGTGCAGCCTCAGACCTCGACGAAGGATTTCTTTGTAAGCTCTGGGTGGCTGTTGCTGTAAGCCCAGGCTCTCCAGCCTCACCCAGCTGCTGGCTGACAGTCTGTCTGCTGCCTGTCCAGGACATCATCTGTCAGTGAGACCTGGTGGGGGCTCAGCTACGAAAGCAACATCTGGGTTGCTTTGTTTGTTAGGATTAACTAGGTTGGACATTTCAGCTCTGTGATGTTTCTATTGAAGACCTTCTCTGGAAGCTGTTTCCTCCTTGCTTAAATTTCCTGAGTGCATGCTGCTGGCTTACAGGCCCTTGAGGTTGCTTGTTTGAAACTTCTATGCTATCCAGGGATCTGTTATGTGTTTTATAATAAATCTTTTTCATTCACTGTTCATTTATTTTCAGTTTCTGTTTTCCTTTTACTACTATGAAAGCTTTTCTGTTCTTAGGTTTGATGTTCATGTCTGTGATTTGTCCTGATGTTTTGTGCAATTATAAGTTTTAGTGGTGTGGAGGTGAACATTTAAATGATTCAGTGGAATGGATCCAAAGTGATGTAAACAGAGTTGCTCAATAGATGAGAGCCCAATCATATCCATTAACATAGAGCTGACATTCACCTTATGTACGAGTGTATGCAGATTACAGTCCTTTGGCTCTGATTTGCTCTTCACTTAGGTATTTACCGTCAGTTTGGGCTTTAGAGGGTGAGGCACTGGGGGTTAGACAAAGGTTTTATTACCAGAAATTACCCCGTTAGAGTGTTTGTGGGTAACGATGTGGCAGGGGGACCATTATGGTCCTGCCACTGTAAAAAGGTAGGTAGCATGACTCTACCTTCTGTGCTGGAAAAGTACTGCTGCTCTTTATATACACATGCTGGGGGTATGCTGAGCTGTATTTCTCTGTGGTATGATCATTCTGTTTGAATAATGGATGGAGGAGAGGAGAGAACCTTAGCATATACAGCCTGGCCAGCTTCATGGAAGCATAAGACTTAAGAGGGGGAATACTTGAGTGCTTGTTATGCAGGATGTATATGCAGTGTAGCCCAGTGACAATGGATACAAGCATTGCTTTGTGACTCTGGATTAAGGCATTGCCTTTCCTCATGTGTATTAGACCAGCAAAAGTAAAAACACATTTGTATGCTCAATGATTGGAAGGCAGCAAGCACGCCCCATCCTATCTAATACCACGTATGTAATTTGCTTTGGTTATTTCTAAACAAAACAAATATTTCCTAAGGAGTTATCACAAACAGATGGACTAACATTCATGAAACAGACAGTTCCCTTTTGAAGAGCTTTGTTTGAATAAAATGTATTGTTTCCATTGAGATTTAAACTACAGTTTGCTTTAATTATTTTTATAGTTGGCCATTATACTGTGAGCATATGAAATGGGCGAAATGCTGAGAATAATTAGGCAGAGTGGTCTTGAATGCGCTGGTGAATCTGAAAAACCATATATAAAAGAAAGCAGCTAACTGTGGAGCTGCCAATTCTACTTACATAAGCCCATCTGTTTACATCTTCTCCTGTTCCCCGAAGAAGAATACATCTTATGTGAAGAATTCCCACCAGGTCCCTTAGACATTTTATCATTCAAGGATGTTCTTCCTGTTTGTTCTCTCTCTTTTCTTTATAAGAAAAGATAGAATTAATATTTTCACTGCTGTCTCTTAGAACATTTACAAGACAAATGCTTGACAGCATATAAAATTACATGAATTTCTTCTCTTCTGATTCTGTAATGAATAAAAATGTTTGCCAACCACTTGTACACCTTTGGCTCACAGTGGCTTATGGCCTTTTCTGCTCTTAGTTCCCCACCTTCCTCCTTTATTCTCGTCTGAAGTCCTCCAACCATCTGTTGTTAAACCTAAAACATAGCTTATTTTGTATCTAAATGATAATGTGGAAAGGCTGTTTGCTGTTTATCTGGTATTGTATGACCAATTGTGAAACTTTTTTCAAATAGGAAAGAACTGTTCATAAACTTTAGGCTTTGTGTATCCCTGTACCCTCAGACCTGGGTGTTTTGCAAGGACAGAACTCACATTTTACTTCTGAGAAGCAGCAGACGTATGTACCCTGGCTTATATTCCATCCTCAAACAACTTACCCCAATAACATCAGATATTAGTATGTTTTTGTTTTTTTTAAATCCTTTTATTAAACCTTAGCATCAAAGTGGATTTATCCAGTCTCAAAGGTAAAGCAAGGGAGGATAGCTTTTGAAGATCATTTGAATTTCTTTCATTTGGTGGCCAAATCTTCCTGCTTCTCTTAAATTTCTAAATTTCGTTTCATGATTCTTAAAACTCTTGAGTTCCAACTTGTGATTCAGTTTTCAAAGCATAAATTCCCGACATAAACTTGTAGGGGCACAACAAATGCAAAATAAAATGAGGTCAAATCAAAAAGGAACAAATTCAATTAGTCCCTTTAAAGAAATCTTGATTTTGAGCTTTGAATGTTGAAGGCTCTGCTTGTCAGCTTCCGTGGAACTGAAAGAAGTTAATTCGTCTCACTTCTGGCAGTTCCCAGTCGTTTTTGGTGGCTCAGGTGCTTGGAAGGTTTTCCTGCAGCTTGCTGCTCTCTACCAGGTGAGCTGTTCCACTCTGACCACCAAAATGTGCTCTTCATTTTGGACTTTACAGCAAATGAAGGCAGGAAGCACAGTGCATCTCTTTCCACATTTTATTCAGAGGGCTGTGTTTTGAGAAAGCCAATCGTTTTGTGTGCCTGGGTCGTTGGCATAGATCTCATGTGGAGTACGTAGGCTCAGCATTCTTTCTCCTCAGCTTCAAACACTGATACTCCTCAACCTCTTCTAGCATTGATTTCCTATGGACTTCTGTACTTCACTGCTCACGCTAGAGCTTCTGCATCACTTGTGAGGAATTGTTTTTTACCTCATATTTGGTTTCTCTATGCTAAGCAGTGACTAAGCAGTACATGATAAGTAAATTATTCCATGGATGCTTTCCAGATGGGAAATAAATGGGCAGTTTCTTCTTCATCTAAGATGGCCGTGAGTTGGGTATGGGATGTGTTTTCACCAGGTGGCCTTTTTAGTGAGAGCTGGAGTAAGATGGAGTATGCACAAGACCTGTTGTCCAACATTTCTGTGCTTTTGATACTTGTGTGGAAGATGAGACACTCCTCCCAGGACTGCTCGATCGATTGATCTTGAACTGAAAACTTTTGGGACTAAAGGTGTGTTAGCACATTTTTTCCCTGAAGGGCAAAAAAAGATTAGGCAGAAGGAGATGAGATTTTTAAGACCAGTGTGTGGTTATAGACATTTGTCTCTGTACTTTTTGCTTTGCCTAGGGGCTCTTCTGTACAGAGGAGACAGCAAACGATACCCGATGCTGATTAATGCTGGATTTCTCCGTGCTGGCAGCAGCATGCTAAAGACTTTGCTGGTGCCTGATGGGGCTGGCCTTGATTCTTCTGCAGCACTCATGCACCTTTTCATGGAGGTCTTTATGGCTTATACACAAGGTGTATCATAGAAATGCGTTTCTGTTTTGTATCTGAGTGATACCTGAGTGTGTGAGGGTGACATCTGAATCGTGTCAAGAAGTGAATTTACAAAAAGGATCAGTGGATAGGCTACTCTGGGCTTTCTCCTCAATAACCTACAAGAAGTGAACTCCCATCAGAGACTTCGGAGTGAAGTTGTCATACTGCTATGGCTTGCTTTTTGAGATGTTGTTTGTTTTTTGTCTTTTTACTAATTTTTCTTTGCTATGTTGACTTTTGATAGGTATTTTTTTATAAACAACATTAATCTATTTTTTTGCTATGCTTATTCCAACAGTGTCTTTTCTAGGTAGATTTTCAGTATGTTTTTTTAATCGTTTTGGAACCTGGATGTACTGTTCTCTAACTATTTAGCTGTAGCAAAGTATTCCCCCCAACCTATCCAGCAATCCAAAGCAGAGATTAAAGAAAAGATTTATATTTGAGAGCAGATCACAGCTAAAGAAATCCAGATCTCAGTTGGGTTCTCTGATGAGGCTTTTGAAGGTGCAGCCTAAAACTGTTTTTATCTACTTGGCTCTGTCAACTATGAGTGGGTCATCATCTGCTATTTCCAAGTGGTTAGCAGATAAAGTCTTACAGGCTTGGAGCAAGCCCAATTGTGTGGTGAGTCAATTTATGGAAAAGTATCTCTCGTATCAGTAGTTAAAATTTTATTACAGATGGCTCAGATACTGAGCTTGATTTATTCTCTATATCTTGGTTAGTGACACGAGTGAATTGTCTACAGAAAGGCCACATTGTAGTTATTACAAAATAAAGGGCAAGCAGCAAAAGTAGTTGCTTCTTCGTGGCCCGTTTCTGTCCTCAGTTTTCAGCAGCACAGAGAATGTGGAAATGAAACCAGACTTTTTGCAGGCAGTTCCAACAACTGCTGCTTTTGATGATACCTAGGTGCTTGGAGGTAGCAGTTTTAAATGTCTTTTATCCATTCCAAGAAAATTTTTCACCTGCTGATACTATATGACTTGATTTTATCCTTGTCTAAAACAACCAGGCATTTCTTTAAGTCATGCAAGGCAAATAGAAGGAAGATCTTAATGATTTTAGTTTGGTTATGTATGATCAGACTTGTTTAGAACTGACGATTCCTTGCACTTATGTGAGCTGAAAGCCTGCTATTTTCTGTGAGATGCTCAACTGTTTGCACTAGATCTACCTCAAGGGAAAAAAAAATACTAAAAACGTCCTTAAAATCATACATAGAAACTCCTATATTCGCCATCATTTTTTCTCGCTTCAAAGAGGAAAATACATTGTGATCTGTGCAAAATCTTGTGTAGAACACATACTCTATTTTAAACAAAAACAAAGAATATACTGGGATTATAAAATTAGATGTAAAATATTACACTTCATTTATTTTCCTGGTCTGCATAATGCAAGCCATAATTTAGGATTATATTTTTTTAGGACAGTCTCTTGATTTAAAAGTTATCAGCAATAGTGAAAAATCATAGCTGACCACATTCTCATCTTCCGTACTTAAATTCTTTTACGTATCCAGGACGAGGTGAAATCTGTAGAATTATCATTGAATATAAACTGGATATCCCATTCCTCCTGCATAGGTGTTGCATAAGTGAGAAGGAATGCAGAAATAATTTGCTGAAGTCTTCTCCAGTTTCTCTTGACATTTGATAGAGTTCTCTTGACTTTTGGATTGCTGAGCTGGGGATCCTTGGATCAAATCCATTCTCTAACTTGACCTTTTAAAAAATATCTGTGCTTTAAAGTTTGTAATATCAGACATTGCAGGGGAAGGATGAAAAAAACCCTGTGGATGATTATGAAGAGATCTGCCCAGCGTGTAAGCTCCTCCTCACACCCAGCTACTTGTGATGAGCTGAAATGTGAAGGTGTGCAAGTGATGCAATTCTTTTAACCTGTTGTATTTTTAGAAAGCAATGGAATGATTGAATGGCATAATGTGACATTAGTGCCCGTATCAGTTAATAAAATAAATGTGATGCTATTATTCATGGTATTTTAAGAATAAAAATCATTGTCAGCGTATGCATAAAATAGATGCGAATAATGGCAGAACCTTTTAGGTTCTAACTTCAGAAATATCCAGCAATTATGCAACTTAAATTAGCAATCTTAACTTACCCATATATTTACATATTAATAGTCCTAAGTGATAATTGTAATTGTCTCTCATCATTGCTTCCTTTGACCGTCATTTTTCAACTAGGAAATATGAAATTCTATTAAGTAACTTAAATAGTTGAAAATTAATTTAAGGCAATATATCATCAATTAGCGAGCCCTTAACATGCTTCCCTTTTTTCACCCAGTGCTTGCTTGAAGGAAAGAAAGGGCTAGTTATTTTCTGTATGTCTGAATGAGGGGATGTCTTCTTATGCACATGCGACAGAAGTAGAAAGTGAAGTCCATTGGGTTTCCTACCTTGATCAGGATCATCTCTACACCATCCCTACCTGAACGGTCCTCTTGATGCATTTCCCTTGGTGCAGAAGGACAGACCCATGGCTGTGCTGCCCTTCAGATCAAGAGTAGGAAGCCGTGCTCACAGCTGGCCAATGGCTCTTCTGTCATCGAATCGACAAATGGAGCTAATGTAGAATAATAATGGTCAAAGTTGCTTCCAAGTGCTGATGACTAAAATACATTTTACACAGTGTGCTGCTCTCAGAAGGAAAAAAAATTACAAAAGCCATTAAAAGCTAAATGCCTCTTATTTGTCATGTCAGTGAGGCTATCAGCATCTGTTACAGGACATTTATGATTTTTTGGTCTGCAAATGTTACCGTTGTCCATAAAAGTGAGAAAGATTTTTGTTATTTCCTTAAATGCCAGCCGTGTAAATAATGTTTTTTTTTTTTCTTTCCCCCCTTTCTTGTTGAAAAGCCACAATTTAAGGTAAAAAGCACTCACGCTGGAAAGCACTCACGTTGTGACAAGTTGCTGATATTACAAGTGGTAACGTTAAGTTGCCAATAATAGCATGCAATATAAAGTCAGCGTGAAGAAAGCAGGTGTGCTATTTTCCCCTTTCTGTATCACAGAATCACAGAATTGTAGGGGTTGGACATGAACTTCTCCTGGTTATCTGTGTAAATGTTAAACGATTTTCCTCTTGGCTGTGTGATGCACGGGATCGGTAGAGCAGTGCCCATAACCTGGCAGAAACTTCCAGTGCTCCTGTCTGCAGACTTGAAAGATGAGCTGTGAATCAGAGCAGCCTGGGATCTGGAGCCAATAATGGGCTACACTGGTAGGATTTCAAGGTGTGATTAATCAATTGTGGTATGAGAATTAGCTTCTCCATAGCTTGATTACCGAGATGAGAGCTGAGGGTGCTGTGCTGTCCTGCACGAGAAGGGTGTAGAAGCCAGTTGTGCCCATGTGCTTGCTGCTCCATAAATGTTGTCCTTGTGAGCTGTTCTGTTTCTCTCTGCTGTTTGCTGGACTTTGTTTTTCCTCTAATGGATGCTAATTAATTCCATTGTCCTTTGGAAACTCTCCGAATCCCGGTTATCGCTGAGATTTAAACTGGCTGTAATCAACGGATTGATTGGGGGAAAGAATATCGGGCAGCAAGATTAGCACATCGTAATGAGCCAACATATTGCTGCTGCCACCATGAATGATGACAGTGAGCTGAGAATATATTAAAGGGAGCAGGGGCTTCCATCGTTCTGACCAAGTTTGTTAGACCAGGCAACGTCTCCAAAATTGCACCCACTGGATAGGAAGTTGGTGAAACCCAGAGGCAAGCTGTGCAAGTTTGCTGGAGGTGGTTATCTTTTCGTGCTGCTCTGGCAGTTGAAGTGAATTACAGTTACCCACTGAAGGAGCTCTGGGGTACACAACCAGCAGAAGCGTGGCATCACTGTCAGCACAAAGCTTTATTCATTGGGTCTTAAACGCAGCTGACCTGACTTCACTCAGCTGAGTTTTCTGGAAGGAAATAAGCAAACTTCAGAATGAGGGTTTCTATTTCTTTTTCTTTTTTGCTCCTCAAATTGCTTATTCACCATAGGAAGTATTTGCACATTGAAGATAGCTGTAAAACATTGAATTAGGCAAATAAGCCTTATGCGTGGGAAAAAATTGAAAGTAAATTTAGCTTACCAAGTCCCATTTGAATTTATTTTCATATCTGAAAATGGTTTAATGGTCACAATCACTAATGAAATGTTGGTCATTTTGCTAGCTCTGTTCTTAACAAGTGGCATGAGCTCTTGCAGGGAATTGAGCTCTACCTTCAGGTGTGAGGTGTGAAACCATAGAGCCATCATAGAATGGCTTGCGTTGGAAGGGACCTGGTGATGCGTTGGTTGATGGGAGCAGTGCACATGAGTGGCAGATCCTGGTGTAGCAGACAACCTCTGACTGTGCCTTCAGCGCCACTGTCCTGACCTGTGGCCACGGAGACTGCAACACCTTGCTTTTGTAAAGGGAAGTAAACACTGGTACTCTGCAGTAGGTATTAGAAGCAGCGTGTCTATGCAGTGTTCTCTCCCCCTTGTCTCTGCAGTATTTTCTCCAGCCCTGTCTTTTGGCAGGTGCTTGTGGTCCCAGTGCCTTGTGTTGATCTTTGGAGGACGCTGTTTCTTTAGCAAAGGGGCAGGCAGCTGGGAAGGGAACCTGCAGCAGGGGAGCCTGAGCTGCTGCCCTTCTTCTGAGTGCAGTGAGCAGAAGCAGGGCCCGTAATGGAGAGGGAGGAGAGGGATGTGGCACTGTTTATTGACTTCCATGAAAGCTAAGCAATATAGGATCCAAAAGGGATTTTTTGGGAAGGGGAACAAATTGATTGCGAGGGAGAGGATAATTAATGCTGGAAGAGGGGAATTTGCATGTACAGCCACTGCATGCACAAATAAAACATGTTCAAAAGCAGCAGCAGACAGACATTTTGGATATGCAAATTCAAATTTGCATATACTTGTGCAAGTGTTATGCACGCAGTAAATCTCTGCGTGTGCTTTGCAGGTTCATTTTGTGTCTCTGCTAAAACAGAGCTGTGCTGAGCGGAGCTTGACTGGGGAGAGGGGATCTGCACAGTGCTAAAACAAGGAACATACTGTAATTATGTTGAGGCCACGCATTACAAGCAGGAAATGCAAAGTTATGATTACTATTAAAAGAGAGCCAGGCATGTTAATTTATGGAAATGAGCAGTTTCAGGCGTCGAAGGAACTATGCTATGCACTGTCATAAAATTCTGTTATAAAATTATCATTAAGGCGTTTTCCTGTTTGTGGCCCCAAATTAAGTTTAATCTTCGAAGCTGCTTTTTCTCTGTGTGCTACCACTTCAAGGTGTTCAGTCTGCATTTATGACTTCACAGGGAGGGCGTGAACCAAAGCTGTGGTGGTGGTGGTGGTTTGAGTGTTTGCCTTTTTGCTATTGAATTATTCAGCTCATAACCTGGGGTAGCATTTGGTACAGTGATATGAAGCAAAGGGATGCTTTCTTTTTTCTTTTGTATTACTGTATCCACACTTAGATGGAAAGTACTCAATGCATTATATTTAGGTATATGCATAGATAAGAAAGATAGTATAGGGAGACATAAGAAGCCCAGAACTGAGGGTGGAACTGAGCTGCATGACACCTTTCTCCCTTTGTCTGCTCAGAAAGTAAAAGTCTTCAATCAAAATGCTTAATTTCCTGTTGGGGAATCCTCTCCACAACTTTTAGTGTGGCCCAGTGTTGAAGTGATGAGTGCTGAAGGCCACAAGTCGCACGCTGGCTGTTCTTCAGCTTCCACTGACACTTCTTCCTGGAAATACAACAGAAGTGCTCCTTTTTTTTTCTCTCTTTTTTTTTTTTTATCCATTAGGAAAGAAACATAGACACATTTTTGCTCTTACTTCTCTCTTCGTGACATAACTGTCACAACTTCGACTGGCAAAATGACTTACTTGGCATTAGCAGTAATAAAAACATATCACTTGAACGTTCCCGTGCAAGGTAACGTTGGAAGGAGCTGAAAAGAAAACTGAACCTTGCTTGCAGGATGCTAAGCCTCCTGTTGAAATTCAGGCGAGCACCAGCATCTGCTTCCCATCAGCTCTTTCGAGAAGTCAAGATTGCATTCTTGGGCTTTTTTATTATAATTACTGAAAGCTTAATAAAACATGATGTGTTTTGGATGAGACCCTGGCCCCGCTGGAAACAAAACAGGGAGTTTAACTTCTCTGAGGCCACTGTTTACAGTGCTGACTTTAATGAATCTACGGAATATATTGCGTGCTGTGAGGCCAGCGTGTGCTATAGGAGATGCCTCTACAACTTTCATTAGAGCAAACAGAGTATGTTTAGCACTCTGGTGAAATAAGAATAACACTTTTGAAATAACAAGTTCAGGATGTCAATTGATTTAATGGACGATAAGAGGTGACGCTTGCAATTGGGAGACTTTAGAAATCCAATTATTTCTATTAATACGCTCACATTAAAGAGCCATATTTCAGTGCTGTCCCATGCCTCGCTTGTCTTGCTGCCTGTTATCAAACTCAAGCCTTTTAAAATCTCCTGTTTGCATTTTAATTGGCTTTGGGAATAAGCAGGAAGAGAATAACAGAAACAAGTGGCAAAATAAAAGTAATGCTTTAGAAAATCTGGGATCGTGTAACAGCACACTTCTCACTAACATCAGCCACCATTCCTGATACACTGATGTCTGGGTCATCTGAATCCTTCTCGTCTGTCATCTGCAGGAGGGGGCCTGAGCCTCCCTCCCTGCCCTGCTCCACTGTAAGGACATGCAGAGCTTTTCAGCCTTGCAACCCCTGGCTCAGGAGAGATCAAGTTTCTGCAGCAATGCGGCGTGCAGAGAGGTCTGGTTTGTTGTTTCCCTTTTCTTCTTTCCTCTACCACATACCCTCGTTGTGCATAAGAGACGTAGCAGTGAATCCTGTAATCCTGTCTGGCGAATCCTGCCATAGCCTTGGCTGAATCTCCTGCTACGTGGTGTTTCCAAACTTGATGATGCTGAACTGGGTGCAGTTTGTTGTGCTCATTGCACACTGTACGTGACTTTAGTTTAAATCTTCACAGGAAGGGTAAATTTGAAAAGTGTTGCTGCAACCCAGCAAGAAGTTCTTCACTCAGAGGGCGATGAGGCCCTGGCACTGCTACCCAGAGAGCTGTGGGTGTCCCACCCCTGGGGGTGCTCGTTGCCGTGGATGGGGGACCTGGGCAGCCTGAGCTGGTTGAAGCAAACCACCCCATGGCAGTGGTTGGGACTGGGTGGACTTTAAGGTCCCTAAGCCATTCTTCAGTGATCCTGCACCCAAAATGAGGGAGTAGGTGTCAACCCCAGGATTGGTGTGTAGCCACGGATGGCAGACGTGTTTTTACAAGGGGATCCTGCGCATGAAGTTCTCCATGTGCTCTCTTCCCTGAGGGCAGAACGTCCCACACAAATCAACAGAGCAGGTTCACCCTGGCTGTGAAGGTAAGGCTAACACTGACTTGAGTTGCAGCCTTTCAGCAGCCCCAGCCTTGCAGATGGCAAGACGGGTTAGTTATTTGGCACTGAACCTCAGGAGCCTTTAAGCAATTTAAATGTGAGTATGAATGGTTATTGTTTTATTCAGAAGTTCCCACTCAGGTGGCCTACTGTAAGGCTAGACTAAATTATTAATTTCTGGAGATCCTAATGGAAAGAGGGGAAGGGAATATTATTCAAAGAACTCATTTGGAAACCAAAATGCCATTAAGGCATGCAGGTTTCCAATTTGGACTGAGCCAAGAATGATACATCAGCTGTTCGTTTTCAATTCCCTGTCACACTGCATTCTTAAAGCACGAGTGGGATGCTCTGGGGCTGCAGGTGGAGGGAACAGATTTATTTTGCACTGAAAATAACAAACTTGCCCTTGTTTGTGCGTTCGGTTGACCATGGGGCTTTAGCATCAACTTTACATGATCTGACACATGGTCCTCAAGTGCAAAGCACTACTATCAGGATGTCAGAGCTCTGGTAGGAGCTGCTGTTGTGTTTGGAAATCAGGCCTTCAGCTGGGGCACTGCTCAGGGAGTGCTGGCAGTGGTTTCTACCAAGGGACTCAGGGAGCCAGGGTCCAATCTCTCTGCTTTCCCACACAAGGACAGTGTGTGTAATCCTAACCATGCCTGACAAGGGAGTGCTTGGAAATGCTTTTCTATTATATGCTAATGCAGCATCTCCTGAAAGTCAATCTAGGCCCAGGCAGAGGCATCCTGATTGATTTGCATCATTTTGATATGTAGCCGTATGCTTTGCTTCAAGAAAAAAAAGAAAACAACCACTCCAATTTTAAACAGAATTCAGGATGAGTTTGGAATATTGCTCTAATGTGAGTTCTAGAGGAAGAATTTGCTTCATTTTATTTATTCTTATGGCGCTGCTTTAATAACAGAGAGCAATAACGCTTGAAATCATCTAAACAATTTTCTGGTTAGCACTTGAATCTATCAAGAAGAAACTGTCTATCTTAAACGAGCATAAAAGTCATTAATGTCTTTTCGTAAGGAAGCCGAAATCTGAGTTTTATATGGATTGCTTTAAAAGTTTAAGTAAACTTCAGGAGATCGTATGGATTAAACTCAATAAGCGTTGTGTTATGCGGTTTCTAAAATGCGTGGGTTACAGAAGTTGGGCAGCAAGATCTGATATGCTGTGTTTTGTTGAGCTGACGTATACAAATAGATATAAAGTGGGCTTAAATTGCTTTTAAGGTTGAAGTGGATGTAATTCAGGCCGTCCTTAACAAAACCCTCCAGCTGTGCTCTTTTTACTGTGGGAGGAAAGGGGAAATCCCTCAAAACCCACTGCCCTCCTGTGTCCCAGCACAGCCTGGGTGTGACAGCGAGCATCCCTGTGCTGTGTACTGTGCTGATCTCTTCCTCCCAGTGCCCTGCAAAAGGAGAACGGAGAGCCTGCTGCTTTTGTGCTGCACATCCCCTGCAGGATTCGGGTCCTCCAGCAGTCGCTGTGAGGCCCCATTACATTGATGCAGCGCTGTGCTGGGCTGCTCTCTCACCTTCCACCAATTAGAGCAGCTGGCAGAAAAAAGAGAAGTAAGCTGCAATAAATGGGAAAGAAAGTGAGGAAAATCTCAGCATTTCCTAAGATTTAGGGCACAGTCACAGTAGATCTTAAAACTTAATCAGAACCTGACCTTAACGCAAGAAAAACACTAGAAGCGGTCGCAGAAGACCAATAATTCATGTGACTTCTCACTGATGACAGAAATGCTGACTCTTCGTGTAATTCATCTAAGGATACTGGTGAATCTTAATCTGTGGAATATATACAAACACGCTTCTGGAATGTTCTGTTAACCGCTTTTCTGTATTTAAACCAGAACATATTTGAAGCCTCGCCGATTCTTTCATAACTGTAATTTTATATGCTGCAAAAGTGTACCTTAACAGAAAGAAGGTGGCAAATTGTCTCAAAAAAAGAAAAAAAAAAAGAGGGGGGGGAGAATATGACTTTGCATCTTCAAGTTTCTGTAACAGACCTGAAGGCAGATTTCCATTCAGGTGTTTACCAGTACAGGCAGATTTTGTTCTGTAAGCAGGCTTTTCCTCGCCGTGCTTAGCAAGCATTAGCCATCTCTGTACTGACACTCTCCTGTGTCACAGTGTCTTTCTTGTATTGAGGGGCCCAGCCCTGAACACAGCATTGGAGGTGCAGCCCTACCAGTGCTGTGTACAGAAGGAGAAGTCCCGTTCAGATCCGATGTCTTCCCTGCTCTCAAAGACAGGCTTAAGAGAATTACAAATTGTCCCTGTGTCAGGGAATCTGTCAGAGTTACAGGGAAAGAAGAAGCCACCATGTGTTGGACGAGTCTCAGTCCTGTGAACCGAGCACGGATTACCTCCTTCTGAGACCGAGCTCCTTGGGGATAGCACAGGATTTTCTCACAGATTGAGTATGGGCACAATGCCTTGACCATCCACGTGGCACGCAGCTGAGCTGTCTAAGCCTGCTTCATAATCCTTCAGATTTTCTTCAAGGTAATTGCAGAGGGTTACTCACTGTCTCAGTTCCGGACTTTGGTTCCTTGGAAGAGTTTTACTTCCCTGAGGAGATTCCAAGATGCTCACAGAGCACTGCAAGAGGAATGTTGGGCTGATAACTTCCTGAGAGCCAAATGGAGTTGTGCTGAGTGCAGGGGCTGCAAGGTTTTTCCCCAAATCACAGTGACCAATACCTGGTACCAGGTGAACGCTTCTGGGTACTTTGTACTCTTTTGCATGTCATGGAAGTGTTGCCTGAAGCATCTGGATGTTTAAAAAGACACGAGCACTTGATCTCCAATGGAATACACACTGTGTCATGCAATAGTTTGTACTCTTAGTGGCTCTCCTGATCTGACCACTTTCTTAGAGCACAGCACATGTACTGCAGTTTTACCCTTCTTACTGGGAGTTGAAGTGATAACCATTCTTCCTGCTCTGGCGGAGGCTTCTTTAAAAATGCAGAATTGTGCTTTTGTTGTTTGTTGTGGGGCTTTAGGTACTTCAGAACATCAGACAATATGGTGAATTTGGTTTATTTTTATAAGGAGAAAGGGGGGGGTTCATGCTAAAAGCACACTTGTTTACACTTGAGGAAGCAGTTGCCAAATGGGGCGTGTTATTCACTGGTCTCCGTTCAGGGACCGGGTGAGGACAGCACAGCAGCATGTCTCTTCTGGGGCCAGAAGGAGCCACTGCAGAAATACAGGAGTGCTAAGTGATGTTAGCAGGGTGAAAGAGACCCCAGGGTACCAGGAGATGCACCATCCCATGCCAGGCCTCCAACTTCTGGATTTATGCAGCCAGACACTAGGCTGCTTCCCAAAAGCATCTGAAAAATGCAAGAGTGCAGCACCTACTTTCTGGAACCTTCTCAGCATGTAACTACCCACTGCCACGAGATTGCATCTTTTCTTTTTTTCGGACTGTTTCTCTGGTTTCCAGAGAGCAGATTTTATTGCACCTCTATTCAGTGTAACCAAGATCCCAGCAGTCCATCTCTCAGGCTGCTGGGTGCACGCTCACAAGCGTGGTCGCTGTGTTCCCCTTCAGCCTTCCTTTTTGTGCAGAAAAAAATCACATGTTGTGAATTGGTTTGCATCTGCCCACTTGCTGGTCCACGTTGGAGCATTTGTAAGCCCTCTTAACCTCGCCTTGCTCTGGGCATGGCCATGTGAGGCTGTGAAAGCTGCATCACCCCGAACCTGCTGCCTGCAGAGCTGTGCACACCAGGAGAGGCTTCGGTTTGCCAGGAACAGGTATTTCCACACTTTGCTTCTGGATGAATCCAGTTCCAATCAGGCTGTAATTACTGTAGGTAGGATATTACGTGATGATTTTGTGACATGGATTCGCACTGCGTTTTTCCTTCTGTCTGAGCTCTTAGCCTTACTTTTGTGAAGATTTAAAAGAAGTGAGTTTGCTTGTTAGCTCCCACAGGGCTCGGTGGCGGTTGTTTGTGTTGGAGAACTGCAGACAGTAGAGCTGAGCTGTGATAGTAACTTCTGTATTAGTGATAATGAAATCTGACAGGTGGGATCAAAACTGGAACAGCACAGCCTGAGAGCCAGCACCTGGCCTGGAGGGCTCAGAGATGCATCCCCAGAAGCTGTAGGTGGAGGATTACCTGTAGGGGTGGAAGCTGTGTGGTCTAAGTAAGCAATACAGAGAAAAATGGGCAGAGAAATGCATGTGGGGAACTTGTCCCAGGTTACATGCCAACATCTGATTGTACCCATCTGCTCTGCCCTTGCAAGACCACAACTGGACTACTATGTCCAAGCCTGGGGCCCCCAGCGTGGGAGGGATATGGAGCTGTTGGAGCGGATCCAGAGGACGGCCAAAAAGATGATGGAAGGGCTGGAGCATCTCTCCAAAGAAGAAGGGTTGAGGGAATTGGATTTGTTCAGACTGGAGAAGAGAAGGCTCTGGGAAGACCTTATCGTGGCCTTCCAGTACTTGAAGGGGACTTACAAGGAAGAGGGGGACCAAGTTTTTACGTGGTCTTAATAGTAATGGGACAAGGGGAAATTATTTTAAACTAGAAGAGGAGAAATTTGGGTTAGATGTTGGGAAGAAATGCTTTACTCAGAGGATGGTGGGGCGCTGGAACAGGCTACCCAATAAAGATGTGAATGTCCCATCCCTGGAGGTGCTCAAGGCCAGGTTGGATGGGGCCCTGGGCAGCCTGATCTGGTGGGTGGCAGCAGTGGCCATGGCAGGGGTTGGTATGAAGTGATCTTTATGTTCTCCTCCAACCCAAGCCATGCCGTGACTCTCTCATCAGTACCAGGCAGCAGGCAGGCTGGGGGCATGAAATCACATTTCCCCTTTTGTTGCACAAGATACGTTTTCAGTCCAGATAGAGAAACAGCAGCTTTTGGGATACGTGTTTGTTCTGACTTCTTTGTTTTTTGTACCATTTTCCATGGTGCCCTATATTTTAGAAGTGATGCATAGTGCCTGCACACATTATGGCAGCTGGGCTCTCCGAGCCTTCACGGAATCTCTCTTTATAGGTTGCTCAAACTCAGCAAGCAGAGTGAAATGTTTCCCTGCACTAAGCTCTCTGCAGCTCCTTTTTACAGCAATAGGACAGGTAATTGTAATGCAAATTATTCCAGACTGCATAGTAACCCTATGTAGTACAGAAGAATGTTTCCAGATTCTCATGTTAGATATTGACTTTATCAGAGAGGGATCTTCTTGCTTTCTAGGAGTTTTAAGAAGCAGGAGGTGCTCAAATGAGAGACTGTGCTGAGGCTTTTTGCCAGCAGAAGAGCTAACAATGATAGTGGTGAGGGTCCAGAAAGGAGTGGCTCTGCACGTCTCAGGCACAGCTTTCCCTCGTCAGCTCTGGCTGCAGTAACCGTGTTGTCTTGAATGAAATACCTCCTTAAGCCTTTGAGGTGCAAACTACCTCGCGTCAGTGAATGCCTGGTGAAAGTTGCCTAACCATTGCTGAAAACCAGAGTGGTGGGAAGTTCCACCCCAGCGTTTGGCAGCTCTGAGGACAAAGATCTGTCAGAAACAGTTGTGGAGATGCTGATTGTGCCTTGAGATGGCAGAAGGAGCAATGACCTCTTCAGCATCCCTCCAGCCTTTCCGAGATGCTGAAATGCCTGCTGGATTTCTGGGAGCCATGGGAAAGACATCTTGAGCAGCCCCAGTCCTCAGGCTGGACGGCTGCTGCATTGCATTAGCGCTGACTGGCCCCAAACTAGTTCCACGTCCAACAGACGCCCGTAAGTCATTACAACAGATGGACTTTGCTCTGTTTATCTGCTGGCTCTTGAAGAAATGGCAAATGAGGCCATCAGAGTGTTCATTCTAATGTTATAGCTGAAGAAAAAGGCAGTGTCTTGGGGTGGGAGCACGACTGCCCCGCGGGGTGCTGCTTCTCCGCCCTATCTAGACCGAGAGGTTAGGTTTTGTTCCCTTACACCGATCAAAAAGAGTTTTTGCCATTCTACACATGCCAGCTCAAATACAGGAATACTTACTGGCAAACATCCAGCGAGATTTCTACCACAGTTTGCTCTTAAATCATATGCAGCTTTCTACCTTTTCTCCTTGGCACTGCAGCTTTACTGTTTTGTTGGGTTTTTTTAAGCTATTGGTGAAGCTGATTACTGCCTCATGTCACGACCATGGGGAGTGCCCTGCCAGGCAGCACCACCCTTGCAGGAGGGGGATCTTTGAGACTTGTCAGCCCTACTGAAATCTGGAGGGCGTGCCTGTTGGGCTCCCTTTCTTTTCAGTCACATCATAACAGCCGTACGGGCACTGAAAATGTGGTGGAGCAAAAAGCTAATGTTTTGACAGTGGAGTAAAGGCATTACTCAGCAGCTTGAAGATTTACCTCGTTTAAAGGCTGCCTTGCTCTCTAAGGCTTCTGATTTGTGAAAACGGAGTGCAGAGTATTTTAGTGTAACTCTAAGGGGTAGCCCCTTAGAAGTCAGGAAACACAATAAGTCGGGACAGTTTTAATAATTCTGTCACCAGCAGTGATTGCTCTTTGTCCAATTGCAAATACAACAACAACAAAAAAAAAATTGCTAAATTGAGAGAGAAACTGAAGTTATTATTTATTATGAAGTGTTTTTTCACATCTTTCATTTTATCTGCAAGCAGCTATCACTGGCAAGAGTGAAGGAGTTCCTAGGAGGGAGAGGCTAAAGCTAGAGCACTTAAAATTCATGGTTACGTCACCAAAATATATATATTTGAAATGCTTTGGAGGTGAAATCTTTGTTCAAAACCTCTGTGCTTGAGTAGATTGGTTTCTGAGTCACACAGCAGAACTGCTGTGGGATCTGGTTGCCGAACCGTTGGCGAATGTGCAGATCTGGAAATGTCCCTGAGGCTGTGGCATAGCGTTTTGTGGTGGCGTGGGATAACCTGTAATGCATGCGTGGATTTTATGAAGGTTTTAAAAATCCTTCACTCAAAATGATGAGGGGAGTCGGATGGAAGCAACTGCCAGAATGCTCAGAACTACGTGGAGAATTTTGCCTCATTTTGCTGAGAGATTGCAGAGGTTTCCAAAGAGTTCTTTCTGCAGTGCTATTAGAGGTGAAGTGGTGCAGCCCAGCAGGATGGCATGTGGACTGCATTCCTTTTTTTGTCTCTGGCTGTCTTGGTCTCTGAGATCTGCAAGTTCAGATCAAGGCTTGGCAGAGGAAATGAAGCTCCATCTGTTTTACTGAGCTAGTTTTGGCCATTAGGAACAGAGAACGCAGAAGTAAAAGACAGCTCTCCTGGGTGAGCTTGTTTACTTCTCTGTAATTGCAGGCAAACATGTCAGATAATCCTTCTTTATAAAATTGGCCTTAAAAATTATTAGCTTTTAAAAGACAGTTTCAGAACCTTACTCTCCAGAGAGCTGAAAACTTTATTCCACATTCCAACCCCAAATTAAGTGTACCCTTTCTCCTCCTATGTATATTGGCCCTTCTCTCCTTGCTGGTATTTAAACTTCAGCAAAATTCAACTGAGCAGTTGTGTCCTCTGTCAGCCTTTCTCTTGTCTTGGGGATAAATAAGTGAGGCTTTAGAATGCCTTCTCAGATGATCAGCCCTTCTGTTCCCTCACAAGGCCCTTTCCTATACCAGGCTGGCTGTATCTTTTCTGAACACCTGGAACTGGAATTTGTGCAGGGCATTACAAATGAGATTTACCAGTGCCATACGATAGCACTACTACACCACATCTCCTGCCTCAGTGTGATAGCAGAAGGATGCATCACATTGATGTATATGGCTGTGTCACCTGGAGAGATCATCATTGCCCTCTGACCACTCCTTATATCTCCTGCACCCTTTGTCTATAGAAGAAATTGGTATTTATCTCCAGGGCAAGATCTTACTCTTCTTAGTATCACAGTTCATTTCATTTTCATTACTCCTGTCCTTAATGTCAATCAGCAATCCATGTGTGTGATTGCTATGCTTATCAGTATGGTCACTGCCATCTAACTTTGTACCATTACCATTAGATTTTTGGGTTTTGTACCAAGGCAACTGATGAAAATGCTAAATGAAATGAGTCTGTGGACCAGTCCTGGAGGCTTAGCATTAATAGCCTCCTTCCCATTTGACAGTTTCTCTTTGACCACGTCATATTTTGTCACCTTCAGTAAGGATCCTGACCATGTTACTATGCACATACTAGTCCAGATTTTTAAGCTGTGCATCCAGATGGAAAAGTTACTATGGGATCTACTTAAATATTACAATTACCTGATCTTCCTTCGGTGAAAGGATATAATTAAATGTGCAAATTGTTTTTCCTTTTTCCCTCTCTTCAAAACTTGGTGATAATCAAATGTCTTTTTTTTTCCTATAGGTTTTGAAATTCAATAAATCAAGAAATAATCCTGGGTTTAGGGCTTGTTTATATTTTGTAGTTTCCTACTCAGCATTGTGTTAAACCATTCTTGGTTTATCTCTTGAGATTCATTTTAAAATCTGTAGCTGTTGAGGATACCTGTGTTTGATTTCTGCTGCATGAGTATCATTCTTGTACATCATTCTTGTACTCTCTTCTACTCTCGCTCTCTCGTGTACTGTTTTTCCCTGTATACTGATTTTTTTAATCCAGAAATATTTGGAACCCTAGTTTATTTTGGCTTTGAACAGCCTTTTCCGTTTTCATTACCAGGTTTTATGGTCTAGTCTCATATCTATGCAGAGTGACCTGAGGCTGGGGGACTGAAGTTTTGGTCAGGTCGCCATATGTGGCACAGAGGAATCCATGCAAACTGGTGAAGCTCGGGGCTGCCTTACATCCTAGTAGCTTGACGTACCTGTTTGGAGCATCACAAGTCCTCTGGGAGCACACAGAGGGAGCAGTGGCTCTCTGTGCTTGCATCAGATAAAGGGGAAGTAGGACTTGGCTTTTAGTCCTCTTCCACCCCTGCAGGAAGATGGGGAAGGTGCTTACCACAGAGGTGATCTGGGGAAGACTTGAAACGTCCGAGACCGATGGTCTGTTGCTGACTCATGGTCTCATCCTCTTCTGTGGAGTTTTAATTGGGTTTTTATATGATAAGGACATTCTTCTTTTCTGCAGCAAGTCACTCTTAAAACTAGAACAAAATTATGGGTCTCCAGCATTAATTAACGCACTTCCATTAGTAACCCTGCTAAAGATGCTGATCAAGAGTCTATAATTGCATTTAATCAGGAATTTAAAAATAATGCCTTTTTGTTTAACAAATGCAAGCTTTATTAATGCAGCTACAGTGGTTACTGCACAGGCAAAATAAATCTCAGTTTCGCGGACTATGTTGCATATATGTCCTGTGCTGTTTGCCTCTGTTCAGCTGACCTTGTCATTTGTTCTTCTCAGTGCCAGCTAGTGCTTTTTCTATTTCAGTGAACATTGTGTTTTTTAACGTGAAATGCCACTGTGTTTTTTCTTTGGCAAGAGAATGTCAGTGTGTGTAAGTAAGAGCTGTTCAGAGCACTTGCTAGCAATTCGGGGGATTAATCATTACTATGCTTTGCTGCTCACTATGAAATCCTCTCTTTAAAAACATATCTTTATAGTAGGATTGAGCATGTAGGTTCAAAAGATTCACGTTGTGACTTAGAACTTGTATTTCAGGTCAATGAAATCCACAGAACTAGCTGATATCCACGCACTTGGAAGGCTGACATCTGTCCTCAGTGAGCTAGGTTGTTCCCTTTTTCTTTAAAAGACAAAAAATGAAAAACAGAGGCAGCTACTTGTTCATTTGTCTTTGTCTGTGTGCTGAGCTCCTGGAAATGCCAAGTGCTGCACTGGTTAATATGCACCTCTCGCAATGGCTCAGGGCGATACCTTAGAGCAGCTTCTCCAGGGACTCTGATAGCCCCCTTCAGTACATCAGTCTGAACGCAGCTCCACTCCACTCCACTCCAGCTCAGCAGCTCCCAAGCAATGCTGAGCATTTCCTGTCCTTGCTGGATCTGCCTTTGTCCTGGTTCTTAACCATACCATGCCATGTTGCTGTATGATCCCAGGCAGCTTGATGGAGGTGTAGTCTGGGCTGATATTCGGTCTGTATCCACCATTGGCACCTGTGCCACTCATATTGGGTATTAAAGCTAGGAAAAGTTTCCTTTGTCCTTCCTCAGTCTCCAGGTGGACTGAGTCATTGTCGTAGAAGGCCCTTTAAGCAATTCAGTGAGCAGAACTGTGCAAGTTGCACCAGAAAGAAATCGAGTCATATTTTTGCCTTTGCATATCTAGTAATTGTCCTAGCATGTGTTACATATGATATTGCCCTATATGGTCGGTGATATTTGTGTGATCCACTCTATGGGATATATGTGGTATTTATGATGGCAGTAATTCTGTATTATGATTTTGTCTTTCTCATTACCTATTTATGACCTATTCAGAGTGTAGTAACACTTCTAATAGACTTCTCTACCATCCATCTTCCTTACATCTTTATTCAGGCTGCTTCTTTAGGTCCCTTTTGGTACAAAAGCATGATAAAAAAGTAAATCTTCATTATTTCTATTGAAAAAGTCCTCATTCCTTGACTTCTCCTTTTCTTTGGGTGTTGATTAATATTCACATCTTTGCCCAAAGCCTTCTTTTTCAGGTCAGTAATTCACTTTAGGTACTGTCTATCTCCTTGGCAGTTTCTGGGTATAGATGTTTCTCTCATTTGAGAAAACAGATGAAACTGTATTACACTTTCAATATGTGTAAGGTCAAACATTAAAAATTCCTTTTCTCCGCTCACTGGAGATGAGATACTTGGAGCATTTCTTTGTTCTGCTTCATACAGTCTTGTAAATCTCCCTGTGAAGGGCACTGTTATAAATCAGTAAATAACCACCAAATTTGCAAAGTGTCTACCAGCACACGTTGAGGAGCTGAACCACAGAGGCTCGCTCCTTAGCACACGTTGCTTTGGGAGGTGTTTTGTAGGTGACAAGTCTCCTTCCAGAGCAGGTGGCTGCCCTGCTCTGCAAGCATTACGGATGCTGTGGTGTGACGGGAGTTTCATCCTCTGCCTCCCACTGATACCAAGGTTGTGGCAAACTGAGGTGGTCTACCAGGGGAAATGAAGTAACTTTTCAAACAGTGTTTTTCTCCTTTATCATTCTTATAAATGAGCAGGACAGTAATTTAGAGGATGTCTCACTTCCTTGGATGTTCCTTGGAGTGCTTAATACTTTGCTTGTATCCAGCTGTCCTCATCGTGAAAACGTACCGCTGGAAGTTGCAAAGTCGTGTCCTGTGAGTATTCAGGCTGCTTTAGAATGTGCTTTTAGTTTAGTTCAACTGTTTCGTTAAGCATTCTCAGCTACACCTTATACTGTGTAGTTTCTGCCTGTGTAAAACACTCAGTAACGTCAGGAGGTTTCACGGCTGCATTTTAAAAAATACCTTAAGATCTGTGTCTCACCAGCAGTCTTCATAAGTTGACAGCCTGCTCACACTTCCCCAACTTTCAAAACCCACGGATCAGCAGAAGGAATTATTGGTAACGCTGCCTTTCCCTCAGATTGGCAGAACTGATGCACCATCGTGCCTTTTGAAATTTGTCCATCTCCAGAAGATTTATGTAGGAATTAAGTAGTCCACTGACCCTGTGCATTCTTGGAAGTGAATTTCTGCCAGTAAGAATTTTTTTTTCTTCACGAATAAAGGTTAAAACATCAGAATTTAACTTGCTGTCCTTGAAAAAGAGTGTATTGGTTCTGCCTACACTGTGTCCTACAGCATGATGTGTTCCTTACACCAGGGTGAATGGATGTAAAATATCACTCTGCTTTGACAGAGTTGTTTCCCTTTGTAGCACCACTTGAATCTGACAGAGGAGAATCAGGACCTTTTAATTTTAATGAAAAACTGACCCAAGTTCTTACTCATGGAGTTACTCATCATGGTAATTTATAGGTCACATCCTACCCACACAGAAAACCAGGATGCTTGATAGAGCAAGAAAAACTGACTTTGCATCCTTGAGCACATCAGAGAACTTGCTGTGATAAATGGGTTTAATTAATTTAAATATAGTTAGAGGGTCAGATGAAGCATTATTTTACACTGATACCAGAAGAAACTAGGGAGATCTGTGATCTCTTCATTTGTCATGCTTTCTGACATACTAGCACACAGTGGAGCGTGCAGAAAGGATCTGGCCAACACAAACCTACTTAAAACACATTTTCTTTCAGAATGATTGGCCGTGTGTTCTTTCTCATGTATTGGTGCAACAGCTTTGTGCTGGCTTCTGTTCAGTAGGTCACCATTAGAATTACATAGTTAATGTGACATGAAATTGCAGCAGTCCTCTAGCAAGTTGGAGACCTTAGCGTTGTACTTTTATAGGAGTATGCTGAAAAACACTGTTAACAACTGTACTGCAGAGCTGACTGGCGACCCAGAATTGTATGCTACTCTGCTATATAAACTAACATTCCCTCCAGACATCCTTCTGGGTGTCATTCTGTTGAAACAGAGTGGAATTTAACACAAATTTCATGTTTCCATAAGCTTTGTAGGACAGATTGCTCAGTGTAAGCTGGCGTATCGTTGTTTTACAGCTGACCTCAACTGTTCTTTGAAATAGCTGTTATCAAAATGAAGTGACTGTGTTCCATTTCTGGTGGCTCGTGGATCTGCCCACTGACTCCTGGATCACGACGGGCTCTGGAAGAGGCAATTTGCAGTTTTGAATGGGGTATTGTGGTCACTGGAGATTCCACATGCCTTCCAGCTCTGGTGAAGACAGCGTCCCCAAGGGGTCAGTGAGGTGGATTTGTGCTGTTGACTCTTGATGCTTTCAACATAAGTGGCAAAGCTCGAGTGAGTGAAGCTGCTGTAGCTGTACAGGTATGATCTGGAAGACTGCAGTCCTTCCTTTGTGTCTTCTACAACAGAAACGTTTTACATAGTGATAGAGGAAGGGGGCATGGCTTTAAACTAAAAGAGAGAAGACTTAGATTAGACGTTAGGAATGAATTCTTTATTCAGAGTCTGGTGAAGGATGAAGTGATGGAATCTTGCTCAGAGAGGCTGTAGGTGCCCCATCCCTGGAGGTGCTCAAGGCCAGGTTGGATGGGGCCCTGGACAGCCTGAACTGGTGGGGGGCAACCAGCCCATGGCAGGAGGTTGGAACTAGATGAACTTTAAGGTCCCCTCCAGCCAAAACTCTTCTGTGATTCTATGAAGGAATTAACTGATTGACATCTGCTGACTGAAAAGGCGTAGCACCATCCCGTGAGTATGAGTAGGCTGGAGTGAAGGCAGCCAGGAGCTCAGAGGATTTGTCTGTCCAGTTTTTGGTGGAAGTCCTACTGCTGCTAGCATGATATGGCCAGCCAGTGAGAACACGATGAGGGAGAAAGGATTCCTTGAAAATGTTTGCTGAAATATCCTGAAGAATCTCTTTCAATGGCATGAAGAAATGAAGCAGCATCAAGGGCATTTCAGTAGCTTCCTTTATTAAATGGAAGTAATTTAGCAAAAAAATTCCCCTGAAATGTCACCACGAGATGAATTTAATGTATGGAACTAAAAACTGCGTGAAATTCAGAAGTTTAATTTACTATTAATTATCTTCCAAACACAACTAAATAGATTTAATTGGTGTTGTGGCTGGAAGTTTACTTGCAAAATTGTAACTAATGAACAGAATGGTTTTGATCAAGGGTGGCATGCAGTTTCTCAAATTTTTCATTATAGATCTGCAAAAATGCGACAAGAGATGACCATGCATCTGATTTCTGGGTTATTCTCTCTGTTCACAGAAGAATATAATTTACTTATTTAAACTGTAAATGCTGAGAGTAGTTTGTGCCCAAAGAAAGTTTGTAAGATGAGATAATTTATCACAACTGCTCTTCACTCGTGCAGCTAGCTTAGGGATGTTGCAGTATTTGTCTGTGTTATTTGTCTTCACTGCCTACTCAGTCCAGGACACCAGGTCTTCAGGGTATCATGTGTATAGGATGTGGCCTTGGAGCTGACTTCTGTCACTTGTCTGTCTAGATATAGCAGCTAATGGAGGAATTTGCCATTTTTTACTACTGTCGTTTAGGGGAAGGAGAAGA
The DNA here is from genome assembly GCA_013399175.1 of Odontophorus gujanensis. Classification (NCBI taxonomy): domain Eukaryota; kingdom Metazoa; phylum Chordata; class Aves; order Galliformes; family Odontophoridae; genus Odontophorus; species Odontophorus gujanensis. The sequence continues at coordinate 238,427 of VXAB01001449.1, read as the reverse complement.
AATAGGTCCATTTCTGTCTCCATCCCCAGTGTATGTGAATCAGATTTTCCAGTTGTGTTAGTGTCCTCATGCTGTTGATGTGCCATGAAGAGCAATTGCTCGTTCCTGGATTGCTCAGAGACAGACCTTCAAGTACATACTGATATTTTCATCTGAAGTGCTTGGACGTCTTGGACATTGATGAAAAGCCTGCCAGCATATTTGGCTATCTTTAAGTTTAGGCTGTATTTTAGGGAGAGATCAAAGAGACAGAAGTTAAGGGAGTCTGAGGAGTGACGCTAAGGGGCACATGCTGAGTGGAGCTGCCTGAGATCTGCCTAATGATCATGAGTCCACCTCTTTTTGAAGCATTCAACGTGACTTTTGTGCCTTCTGGATTTAGGGTAGATGCTCTCGTGGTCGTCTGTATAACTAGCCTTAATCGCCATTTCATTACTAGCCTGAAGGAATAACATGCAGAAACTTGGAATTCGTGTAAAATGTGTGTTTTATTCAGAAAACAACGTTTGTAGTTCATCATGGTAACAACTCAGGTATAATTCAGGCTTCTCAGAAGTGAAGGAGTACAGAAGTAACCGCATGGTATAGTAAACTTCTTTGAATGAATCTAGCTTTCCTCATCTTTTGGTAGGAAACTGAGATTTTTGAAGTTACAGACAGTGACATTGCATAATCCGTTCAAAAGGAATGTAAAATAAGCAAAGTGATGTTTTTCATTTGGAGTACTTTTTCCTGATCTAAGAGGATATTGATGTGCCAATTCACAATTTGCTTGATACAGTACGTGTTCATGGAAGAGTGTTCTTTTTAATTAACATACTCTGGAAAACAGAAAAAATTGGGCGTGCATATTTAAAAGATGTGGATTTCTTTGTCTTACTGTGCAGGTGAGGGAAATGCTGTGGTTTGAGTAAATGGGAATGAATGAATGATGGAGGATTCCCAGACCTGTGAAACTGATGCTGTAGGCTGCCTACAATTTTGACACACAGCAATTTTCTGAGATGTGGCGTGCCTTGAAAAACAGAGATGTGAAATAGGTACTAGTGAGTCAAAACTAGGAAGCAAAACCTGCATCAGTGATGTTTGCAGTGGTTCCCCCACACAGCCCAGGAAATCACTGCAGATACTCCAGCAAAGGTGTGGGAAATGACTATGGGAATTTTGGAGCCTGTGACTCTACCCAGTGCCTTGGAATAATGTCCTTTGGTGTCTATCCTGCCCTCTCAGTGGACTTACCTTTGACTTTAAGGACTTGTGAAAAAGGACATCAGAATTTTTCTTCCAATAAGCAGAAAACACTTCCAAACTCAGGTATCTAGGGCATCTTTTTTTATTCTGCTTTTAAGCATTTATTTTTAGATGGCATGGCTCCACTTGATAGCAGGGTGCGAATTTAAATGTTGTAAAGCAATATAAATGGCCATTAAGTTAGGAAGCACAGTATGACCTTTTTTGAAATATTATGCCAAACATTGTGTTTGCTTTGTGAGCTAAGTGGAACTTCTGGAAGGCTGCTGCTGCTGAGAGGCACTGGCTGGGTCTCTGGGGAGGGAGCACATTATTACAAGATGAATCCGAGGATCTGACAGAAATAACAAAACAAAGCTGTAAAACTGGGTAAGATTTTAACAGGAAGAAATTCAGATTGATTGCAGTGACTTTCGTATGCCTTATTTTTCCAGAACGCAACGAATGCCTTTTTTTCCTAGTTAAGTTAACTTTCCAGCTTTAGAGGTGTGCTAGCAAATCCTGAAGGATGCTGCAGAGAGGGACTGCGAGAGAGCATTTGTGCAAACCTGCCAAATATTTATGCACCTTCATTATTCATGTTTTGGCTGTGATTATTAAATATTAGAGCAGCAATTAAAAGCCCCACCCGGTGCTGGGTCCCAGTATGCTTCCCAGTTTGCCTGGCTTTGTGAGGGATGTCACAATCAGAAAACAGGATGGGATCTTAGCCATGGCTGCTGTTTTATTTAGCACAGAAAGGAAGTGTTCAAAGCAGAGCTGCAATCCAACTCCAGTCACTTAGCTTACAAGCCCCTTCTCTATCTCCTGGTTGTTTTTTTTGTTTCAACATAGGCAGAAGGTCTGCTCTGCAGGGGAAGCAGCAGAACACTCAGCACAGTGTCCTGTTTATACATACATACAGAAGACAGATACATAGTTTGCAAATCAGCCCCAGAGTGGCTTTGAATCCTGACTTTGTGCTTGATGTGTCACAGATAAATGAGGCAGTTTATGTGCTTCTATTGCATTGCCAGTTGGAGCAAAACTCAGATTTGTGAGCTATGGGCAAGTGTTTGCCAGTTGCCCCCAAAAAGCTGTGTAAGGAGGCGTCTGGGAACAGGTAAATGAAGGACGTAACTGTTCTCAGTCTGCAGGAATATGTGGTTTAAGCCCGTGGTTCTCAGCTGGAGAGATGCGTCTCCCTCGGGAGGCATCCCAGCTATAAAGGTTAGGCACATTCTGTATTGCAGGAAAACTGCAGAGTGAACAAATTCAGCCTCCAATTTGAAGACCTTTTATAACACCTTTTTCCTCACCACTTCATAGAAGGTACAAAACCTTATATTTTTCGAGTGCGTCTGGCATCAAAATTAGCTCTCCCCCTTCAGTGGGCTCGACACCGCCACGTGTCTCGGTAAGCTTTGCAGTTCATGCATACGTAATCCCTGCACTACAAATGGAATGTGGTCTTATTTGCATCTGTTCTTGTTGCATGAAGCCTGCAGACCAGCGGCAGGATTTTAAATCTTCCTTTTATTCTCATTTTCCCGAATGCTCTTTTTGCTCTACCTGGGTTTGAAGGAAGCTGAAATTGCAGGTTGAAATAAGTCCAAGGGCTTACCTTTGTACAGCATGACTTAAATCTGGAAAACACCACTTCTTGAATGAAATGCTGGAGGAGGATAATTACGCATCTTCTGCGTAAGACCTTGCTGAATTATTTTCCAAAGGTGATAATGCTTCTGTCTGAACTGGGAGGCAGAGCTGGTTAAGCTTTGCCAGACAACCAGACAGCTAACAAGTCTTTCGCATTAGCAGGCAGTCACAGCATCAGGTAACCGTCTTGTATTACACAACCAGTCTCCCTGGCGCTCACGTAGCAATGATGCCAGCTTATACGAATGTTTGCCCCGTGTTTGAGGCAAGAGGAATACCAAGTAACTGATGTAGGGTTGTGCCAGTCACAGTACAGACTGAAGGCACCGACCACCAGCGATGATGAGACCCCAGAGCAGCAAGCACAGCCACTAAGGGCTCTGCTACGTGGTTGAGGTACTGCTAGATGTTTCCTGGAGGCAGCAGTGCAACACAGTGAGGTTTGGGGACGTGTCCTGCCCGCACCGTGCCATGGCAGCTCTGAGGTTTGCAAACCAATGATGTTTTTGGCACAGTTTTAGCTGTTGACCAAATCCTTGCTTGCGATGAGTTCTGAAGTGCCATTTTAATAATGACATTCTTCACTTACATGATGTAGCACTTTTGCAAGCACTTAGGAATTATTACTGAAGTCTCAGAATAAATCCTTAGGGTAAGTTTAGTTCCAGCAGTTACTCACGTTGAGAAACAGAAGCACAGGGGTTTCAGTAACTTGCTAAATGTTGCAGGAGTGTTTGTGGTGCAGCTGAACTGCGTTCCCAGCCCCTTGCTGGCTACACAGGGTCACACGGTTTCTCAGTACTGCACTGAAGCACCATCCTTGGGTTATTGTCCTTCTTTGACTTTTTTAATGAAACCAATCTTCTAAAGACCGATTTTTGCTTCTCTTCCCTTCGTGTTTATCTATTAAAATACGTTTCTTCAGGTACCATTTAAGTTGTAAAGGCCATTTGTTTCAGAACTTATTTCTTAATTGCGTGTTTCCAGTTAAGACTGCTCCTAGCTCTGGTAATGAGAGCACATCAATCATCTGTCAAACCGTGGCAGAATTCTGAATTATGAGACACGTTATATATAAGCAGACTACAAGTACTTATTTGGGAAAAATAAAAAGAATAATTATGTGCATCGCCTTAAACAGTTGGACCTGTGTCCTCAGGTGATGCAAATCACCATAGCAACGTTGAATTCGGTGAATCTCACTTTTGTGCAAATGAGATCTATTCTGTTCTTCATTTTCTCTTCACCCCTTGAAAACTTCAGCAGTTGTTCCTATCTTCCGTGTCCTTTCCCTCATCCCCCGAACTTCTTTCTCCCCTTCGTCACGTCCTGGATCATTCCCACCAATCCCCTCCTCCCGAACCCTCCCATCATTAGCAGGAGCATCCTTCCAGCTGCAGGCAGTGCTCTTTTCAGAACCAGCTGCTTTTGCTGACCTGCAGGTCCAGGCATCTTCCAGTAGCATCCCCACCTTCTGCTGCTCACTCCATTCAACTCTTGCAGCACTCTTTTGTTTTGTGTTTCCTTGTCCTCCCATTTGGCTCTCTACCCACGCACTTTAGAGAGTAGTCCCAGCATGATTTCTTGTTTCTCATGGTTTGTCCTCTTTTCAGCCTGGATGCTTAAGGAAATAAAGCTTATATAATTAGTCCATCTGTTGGGCACTCCCTATGTTTGTCAGTCCACCATTAATAACCTGTTTGCTAATTACAGCTAAACCAGAAGAAGGGGCAGCTCAGCAGGATGTACCCAGTCCCTGTGGTTTCCTGAAAACAAGTGACTGGGACGAGGACAAGGAGCATGAGTGCTCTGTGTTGGAACAGGGAGCAGAGTTCAGCTCTTGTGCGTGGTACGTGGCAGAAACCAGCTGCCCAGAAATAGTCACTCTGCAGCTCAGTGCTGCTTCTCATCTGCTCTGACCAAGGGAGTAGAACAGAGCCATTGTGGCAAGGAGGGCAGAGCATGGGCAGCAGAAGATTCAAATCTATCCCAGACTGGATAGCATTAATACCATGGATTGCAGCTCTGTGTTTTCAATACTTCAAGCTCCTTGTTCTGTTGGATTTTTGGCCAGATTTCTTCCCTTTCCTTTTCCCTTCTCCACGTGTTATTGTCTCTCAGGTTTTCCTCTTTCCTTCGTATTCTAACTTTCCCTTCTACATCCTCATCCTCCCGTCGCAAGTACCTTTTTTCCTAAGGAATGCCTCAGCAGTGATTTCAGCCTTGCCTTTCATCCTGCACTCCCCCACATCCTCTCGTTACTGCTAATTGTGCTCCCTTCCTGGTCTGACACCGCTTCCCAAGAGGAAGGAGAGCTGCCGTAATGATTGGTGGCAGCAATGTCTTAACCATCTTCTTAGAGCACAAACACTGTCACAGTGTTTGAAAAGCTACATTAATTGAACATAGATTTGTTCAGGCTGCTTATTGAATGGATTTCCCTTGTGCCTGGCTTGTGTTACAGCTTATTTTAGCTATAGACTGAATCCGAACAATAGTCATTACTCTGGCCAACATCTGCCTCCCCTGGTGCCCCCACCTGATGTGGGGGTGTAAGGCCTTGCTATGCACCAATGTTGTCATTCAAGCAATCATGGACACCAGCATTTGTATACTGAGTCCAACGCTGGGTTATCGAACCATGGGATGGGTTGAAAGGCTTTTCATGGACTGGATATTTACTTGAGATCATTTTCTACAAGGGGGTTCTTCTGCCCCTTACACAGCAGTGTGGGGATGTGAGTTCTGGCAGGATTGGGGCCACGACTGCTAAAGGGACAGGAAAGGAGGAGATGTCCCACCAAGCCCTCAGCCCCTTTTCTGCAGCTTGGACTGCTCACAGTGATCTGTTGAGAGCTGGTTCCACTGGTAACAGCAGTCAGGATGTGGCAGTTTGCTCACGCACAGGCAGCACTGACATTTAGATCTGTGCCCATCCATGAATCGTCCCACTCCGTCGTAACCCCCAGAAACTGAAATCAAGTTTCTGCTAATGGGAGTTCAGCCTCGCAAGCTTGACACGTCCTGATGTGCTAGTGATTCCTCGTGCTACAGCCATCACCATTCAGTGTGATGGAAAAGCAGTGCTGTTGGCAGTCGGTGCTTGCTTGTATGGGTTTGTTCTGTAAATACTGGTGTGGTGGTGTTCAGAGGTGTCCAGCAAGCACAGCAGACATGGTATCTGTAGGGCCATACTGCTGCATTGGGATTTGCACCCTCACCTGCATGGGACAGGGCTCACTGAGGTAGTGCTTAATCTGGGGCACAGGTGCAGTGGCCTCGTACATGTAAGCCAATATATTTGCATTTCATCTCCCTGAATCAGCGCAATTCCCCTAACTACCCTCTTCAGTAAGTTCCTAATTACCAGCAATTTATGTCTTTACCTATTTATTGCAGCCTGCAAAGTTTGCGGTAAATTTGGCTTGTGATTGTGTCTGTGCGTGTGTGGAGCAGTTAAATCATTTATGTTCTGAGAACTTTAAAGAAACATATGCCTTAAAATCAGCAAACTGCTTACTGCTTTTGCATACACGTTGAAGTCTGTTACGTTTTATTGCATTACGCTGCTAAATAACCTTGGTTGTTATTCTTCAAGGTCTCGGTGTGTTGAGCTATTAACAGCTATGGAATGTATCTAAACTGCATTATAGCTGCATAACTACAAGCTAAGGGGTAATCGAAGATCTGTGAGGCTTAACGTAAGCATATGGACAGCTCTCTGCTACTGGTATGGGAAAAAAAAAAAAAACAACAGCACTTAATTTGGAATTTTTAGGCAGAATACCCTAAGGATGCTTTTACCTAAGTGATCTTCAACTTAAACAATGCAAATAGAAACACAAACATGGGGGAATAAGGAATTAGAAGTTACTGCGCTGTAAAAGGGAGAAGGGGCACATGAATATTTGATGTGTGTGTATATATAAAATTAGTACAGAGATAAACAATTTGATGAGTAATGATGCATATATTTAATTCATAGTTTTATGCATTTTTAAAGAAAACGTAAGAAGATGAAAGCTTGAGCCTAATTAAAACGGTAAAAGAAGCATTCGGGCTGGTTAATTCTCTTCTAAACACGAAACACGTGTGACAACTCCCGAAAACATCCATTCCTGAAAGGGAGGGGCCAGAAGGAGCTGTTAGATTTAACAGTAGAGGGGCTCTGGTTTGGCTCAGGACAGCAAGCTTTTCATACAGAGTGCAGGATGTGTGGGAATACAGTACATTGGAGCTTTCAGCTGCTAGTGCTGGACGTGCCTTCCATCATCAGGGCAGCGTCAGTGCCTGAGCTGTGCAGCTTGTGCACTGCAGTGCCATTCTTCACGGCCTTTGCATGGATGTTCTAGCTTCCCTGTTATTAAGACCAACAAATGATTAATGTAAAAAGTGGCACTGCACGGTGAGAAAAAAGGAACGTTTTTCTTCTTAGAGCCACTGTCAAGCAACTTTTCCAGCAGGGTTGCAGAGGCAAAGAAATCCAAGTCAGCTGTGGCTGACTTAGATCCAGCAGGGGCCAGAGCAGGACTAGGCCAGAGCAGGACTGAGCCGAAGCCACCTCCCACAGGGCAGTGCTGCAGCCTCTACTCCAATTTAACAGCAACAGGACAAGAGGGAGTGCATTAAGTTGCACCAGGGGAGGTTCAGGTTGGATGTTAGGAAACGTCCTAAGAGTGGTGAAGCACTGGCACAGGGGGTGGTGGGGACACCGTCCCTGGAGGTGGTCCAGAACTGTGGAGATGTGGCACTGAGGGAAGCGGTCAGCGAGCATGGTGGGGTGGGCTGGGGGTTGGGCTTGGGGATCTGAGAGGTCTTTTTTAACCTGAGTGACTCTCTGATACTGTAATAGATGCAAGAATTGCTGGAAGAGGATATTTTGCTAGAATCAAGACTGATCTTTGCCATACTGTGTTTACCACTGCGATTTACTGGGAAGCTTTGTTACTGCTTTTGGTTTTAAAAAGTCGTCTAAAACCTGTTCACAGGAATGAAACTGGAGGAAGCCTGTGTTGAGGGTATTGTTATTAGTGTGTTATATCTTGTGCTTCTTGAAGGTGTTGTCAGTGATTTCTCTGATGATGAGTACTGCATTGGCCCCTGAAGTGCAGGGGTCGGATCTGGGAAGGCTGAGGGGCTCTGTGGTGCAGTAGGTTGGGGCTGTCTCCTTGAGACATGGATGTGCCAGAGAGGCTGTGTCTGTTAGCACACGCTGTGAATGTTGAATATTGTTTTGTGCTTGAACTTCTCAGGTTCAAATTTAATTTATTATTATTATTTTTTGTAAGTAAATCAGTATATCTCAGGTTGTTAGGGCTGTGAGCTCAGTGCTTTGTATGCCAACTGCAGTGTTAATTGCCTTAGGCCTTCACGCTGTACCTGAATGACTCCTTCCCATTCCCCTTCAGTTCTTGGAAATGGTGAAAACTAGACCCAGCCAGCATGTAGGAGAGCAAGCAGAGCTCCGAAGAGCTGGGTTTCAGTCCATGAATTAACACAGCTCTGGGAGAAGGAGCCTCTATCTTTTCTCTGAAGTGCTCAGCTCACTATTTGTGTGCCATAAAATAAGCGGCAATAACAATAATCCATGTCTGACCATTCAGAGGAGTGAATCCAGCATGCCTTCAAGCTGCTCACAGTCAGTAAATGGGCTCATATAGTGCACATCATCTGCATTTAGTGTGACTGCCTGGTACGGAGAATATTGATTATTTTTCCATATTATAATTCTGAGTTGATGTCTTCATTCTCTTCCTAGCAGAGAAGCACTCCCTTGGCCCAACGTGTTTCTCAGCAAAGAGAAACCTGAGAATAGTGCTGGTGTGAGCTGTCGTGTTCTGCATAGTGACAGCAGTGCTTGTGCATCCAATGGAGCAACACCAGCAGGTATTCCTGCAGGAGTGCCCCTGTCAGGAGCTGCTCCACTGTGCTCACACTGCTTGTCGTATATCCTGACCAAAGAGCTCACGCAATGAGGCTGCTAATGGGTAACAAACAACGCTTTTTTCAGCAAAATGAAGCCTGAAAGTGCTCTCCCTTTTTATCACTGGACAGTGTTCATGTTGCATAAAAATTCAAGAGTTTTTCCCTTGTTACATGGGAGACTCGGCTATTTTAAGAACTTTAAATTTCGTTCCAGGGAAAGGTAAAGATATATCAGCTTTTGAGAGAGAGATGAAGGACTGGGCTGGTTTTCTGCCTTTCATCTTGCTGTATTGTGTAACACCAATAGGACAGAGAAATGCTTTAATGCAGAGAGCAAGCTTTACTTCAGCCTGATGGGCTCACATGGTTGCAGAGTGGATGAAAATTCATGAAAGACATGGAGATGAGCCTGCTGCAGCCTCGGGATGCTTTGTAAGGATGCTAACAGTGTTGCTGCTATATGCCTGTAGGTGTACGAGGGAACTAACCCACACTGGGTGCTACATTATCAGCTGATTTAGCATTGCTGCAATCCAGCTCCTACCTCAGTGTTTCCTAGGGTTTGGATGGTGATGTTTCTCTTTACCCCTGCCTACTGTACTGCAGTTTCGTTTTGTTTCGTTGTCTTGCAGACGTAGGTAAATTTGTTTTGTTGGTACTTTTTAAATTATTCACATGCAACCTAGCCACTCGAGCTCCAAATAGAATGGAAGGCTTTATTCCTAAGCAGCGATGCATTAGAAGCATGCTGGCAGCATTTTATATTGCTCCAACACTTTGTGTTTAATGAGGAGAACGTTTTAAGTGCACGCATGCCGTTGTGGCAGAGAGGATGAGAATATTTGAGTAGACTGTGTTCACATTTATGATCGTTCCAGTCCTGTCCTTTCTATTTAAGCAGCAATTTAAGTTAACATACAAATAAAAATATAATACCTAGAGCTTTTAGTGGAGTAAACACACACACATATTATCAGAGGGTAGAAAACAAATTCCATAAAATGAAATGAATATTAAGCTTAGCTGCAGTTTACTAAGATGCACCCTCATTAAAACCAATTGTTACTGTGAACAATTCATGTTGATTTAGGAGCTTTCGAGTTTGCCAGGGAGTTCATCTAACTTCCAGAACCAGTTGCAAACATTTTTCTGTGCCATTTTCCTTGCTGGAGACTTGACGTTTGTGTAACTAAAAGGCATGACTGCTGCTGTATAACTCGTGAAGATCTGGTTACGATTTTTTGAGCATATTAAGCAGCCTTTATTCAGTGTACGGGGCCCACAGATCCAGTCTTTGGATCCACATCCAAACTAAGTCCAGTCATGGACTTCTTGGATGATGGGAAGCAAACACTGGGACAAACTGATAGGGATGACAACTTTTACTCCCTTTCTCCTCTTTTTTCTTAGAATCCTAGAATGGCTTGGGCTGGAGGAGACCTCAAGGATCATCAGGTTCCAACCTCCCAGCCACAGGCAGAGCTGCCAGCTGCTAGATCAGGTTCTGGATCAGGTTGCCCAGGGCCCCATCCAACCTGGTGTTCCACAGCTCCAGGGACAGGGAGTGTAGTGGGAACAAATAGGCCATTCCCAGGGGTTGAAGGAATCTACAAATGATTAACTGATTAAAAAACTTGCAGACTATTACTCTCATAGGGCAGCTGCTTCAAACAAATGCATCCTCAGTGGGAAGACAAAAAATCCCTGCCACTTAATGCCAGCTGTGAATCTGACCTCCATTACTTTTGTATGATTTTGCCTTTTTTTTTTTTCATTAAAAGTTTTTCTTGTTTTCTTTTAGTTTCCAGGAATCTGCCCACAAGCATATTTTTAATGAGACTTTTGTAATTTCCCACTGAGGCAATACTTGCAATGATAAATACCTACAGACTAGTTTTCCTGTGTAAAAGCAGTTCTGTCTGAATTGATGAACGTAGTGACTGAAAAAGTACAGTGAAGACACGCCTCGTCTTCATCCAGAGATCGTGCTGGTGGGCACAGCATCTTCCCTGGCCCTCCACCTACCTATTTTATCTCTGAATAATTTCCCACTCTTCTATTGGTCATTCTTTGATGCGTTCTTGCTTGCTTTTTTCTCTTTGTTGGCTATGAAGCCATTTTCTGCCCGTAAATTCAGGAGTAGCTTGCTTTGTATTGAATGAATTTCATGTAATGAATCTTGGGGCAGGCATTTAAACCATAGTATTGCTGAACTTTGCCTTTCTGAGTTTCGTGGTTAAAATGACACCTCATTTCTTTTTGTTTGGATGGTACAGTGAGTAATGTCCTCATCTATTTCTATCCAGAAATGTTCAGTTCCACTCACTCCAGTATGTTGCTTTTGCAGCCCTCATTAGTGACTCTGTTAATTGGCGCTGTTTTAACCAAGTGCCACATCACTCCAAAAGAGCACTTTCTCTTGTCTTCTTTCCCTTTTAACTTACACAGCTCTCTCAGAGTCCAGAAATCTAAAACCAGATCATTTGTTCCTGATAGCCTGTTTAGAAATAAATCTCGTTTTTCCGAGGCAGAAAAGGGAATTTGGAATTGAAACTACAGGTAGGCAAAAGATGCTGCTGGCAATTGCAGCCTGCGCATTCAGATGCGAAGCATTTAAACTTTTTTAGTGTGGAAATGATTTTCACAGTAATCAGACTGAACAGTCAAATGAGAAATAAATAAATAAATAAATAAATGAAAGCTCAACCTTTTTATACCAGTCCTGTGAAATAAAGTGTGATCGTATCCATGCCTCTAGAAGGGAAATGAGTGTGATTAATGAAGCAAATCATACATTTTAATGTGCATGATAAAACAGTTACTCCAAAGAGAAAACAATATCTTTAGCAATTCAAAATAATGTTATTTGCACCTTTTTTAATCTGCTTTTTCTTTTCATTGCCTTCAGATTCTCGTAGGCTGGCATTTATTGCCAAGACATTGCTGTTTCAAGTCTTTCCCTTTCTATTTGCCTTTCCATCTTCTGCACATATAATGTCTGTGTCCATTCCCTCTTCCTCCCGAGATGAAACACTTTTTATGTCGTGTGTTTTTCTAAGTCTTTCTACAGATAAATTAACCACACGAGGGAACTTTGCAGCAGTCTTTCCCATTGCTACTGTGTGGAAGCTAATAGGGATGTACGAAGAGTAAAATACATCTAAATGTTAGCTCCATTAACTTCCTGACCTTTAAAAAGGTTGGATGGCAAAGCGAATACTAGTATGCCTAGTAATTTCAGTCATTGAAAGCTAACTAAACATTCGTATAAGTGAAAACTTAATGAAATGCTGAGCATACATGTGTGCAATGTGTTCTGAAATTACTGGAAAACCACTGATTTCAGGCACGTTGGGAAGGAGCCTCATATACTCATTACCTTATTAAAGCTGACTGACTTTTCCCGCAGTCCATTATTCCACAGTCAATTTACACCCTAAAACACAGCGATTTCACAGTGTCGTTCTCAGTGTAGTTATTACAGATGGTTTCTTCCTCAAACAAGAGAACGCATGCTTTCATGGAAAGCAGTTTGAGGGTTTCTTGCCCCCTCCTAGTAAAGGGCTGCTTGAAGACTTTCCATTTTGAACAGTTAGAAACCTTTTAATTTTTAGGTTACATTTAATTGTAAGTGATGTAAGAGTTATCTTCCTTGATGTTTGTCTTTCACTCCATGCTTACTATTGCAGTATACATTATCAGATTGGGCTTAGCCTTACTCAAGACCCCGTTTTTGATCTGCTGCAGTGCGTTTTTCTTCCCTTCCTTCATCTTGGACTTCTCAGCTGCTTTGCTTCAGCTGTACTGTGCACAGTATTTCAGATGAAGTAGCACGAGGAACTTGCAAAGTAGTGTCAATACTGCTTCAGCTGCATTGCATATCCCCATTCATCCTGTGATCAGATGCATCTTTATCAGGCCTGACAAGCTGGAAACAGGAGCTTGCAGTGGATTGTGTTGCTGTGAGATCATTGATGAGCTGTAAACCAATATATAGACCTTCCCTGCTTTTTGCAGTGAATTTTCTCTAAATTCAAGGTTGGTGTTGTCTCCTGAAGCAAGGAAAGCAATGTGTTCTTTATCAGGGAGTTGTAATGGTACCTTTCACGTGAGCTCCTGCAGTCAGGTTTGCTGGTGTGGATGTGGCTGGGTGAGGTACTGAGAGGTGTGCAGTGGTTCCTGCACCTTTCTCTTAGAGACTGTAATTCATTTGGAACTTGGTTTTTCTTGTGTTGGGAGTTTGTTTTAAATACGCAATAAATCTTTGTGTTAGAAGCCATCGAGGCATCTTAATGTTCAATCCAAGCAAGATAATGTGCTTTTCTAATTATTTTGACTTCATGAGAAACCTAATTCCACTTGGATGTGTTGCCCAAATCTGTCATTAACAAGCATCTGTAATCCAGTGGATGCTCAGTGTTAGGATGACAACTTTTCAATAACCAGATAGCTGTGGGTACTAGGGACTGTCCTGACCCGGCATCTGTGATGTGCTTATATCACGACATAAAGAGCACTGGCTCTGATTGTGATACTTTTACTCTAAGAGCAGATTCATTTATTCAAGAGGGGCTTTTTGTAAAGGAAAAGTAACCAAAATCTGTCCCTTAATAAATGGAGTATGTACCTGCTTTGTTAGGAGTTGCTTTGAGTCATTAGGGTACATTTTTTCACACTCAGACTAAGCACTGTGAATCACAGTTTTCACAGCCACTCTGCTTAGATTTGATTTTGAATCAGAATTTTCTTATTCTTTTTTTACTACAGTATGTGTGCATTTGAGTGATAAAAAAAAAAAGCCTTCTGTAGTGTATGTCCTGCATGGAGTGCCATTCCTGGGTCGTTCCAGAAGCAGGTCCAGATCTGGGTAGTCTGCCCACATTGAGAGCATCAATGCAGACTTGTACGGACCCATGTGATGAAAGGATGTGCCTCAGTTGTGTTCACCACGCTCTTTTATCGAAGCTCTTCTTTTGTATTGTTGCATCTCTCTGCTATTTTCATGCTGGTTGTGAGTACATTTTCTCCAGTTGTTGCTCCGCCAGGTTTGGCTGTTACATTGAATGGGATCAGATTGTTTTGTGGCATGCAAAAGATCAGCCATTTAAGACAGAATTGGTTGCTGATTGCAAGAGGAGTTTTTCCTGTCAACCGTGTGTCTTGTGAGAAAGCATAGTACTAATGATATGTATTTATCTATATGACTATTTCACTTTTGAACTAAAACAGCTTCTCCAAAATTTACCAACTGAACACCAGTGCTTCAAAACAATATAAGTTTGCTTTTCTAATTACACTTTTATCGTATCTGTGCATGCTTAAACAGAGGCAGTAGATAGCAAATATTAGGAAATACCTTGCTTTGGGTAGGAAGAAGTTAAACTGTTCTGTTACTTGCTCCTGATTTGTACAGTTTGTTCATCTGTCTGTGAAAGGCTCCATCTCAGCTGACTGCAGACATCTAGAAGCTGCACTCTCAGTGGTCTCTGGAGAGAGTTATTTTCAGAATGGTGATTCAGCTCATCCAAAAATAGTTTAAATAACTCAGCAGTGTCATCTGAGCAGAACCCGTAGGTGATTAAAGTTGGGCAAGGTGTACCTCGCCTTTGACGTGTGATCCTGTAGGAGTTTTCTTACATGTTTGTGAAGATGAAGGATTTGTTGAAAGTGGACCACAGTCTATTTCTTCCATGTTCTCGAGCTGTCAGTGTTCATCTTAATACTCGTGTTGCAAAGCTTCATCCTGAGTTTTTCCTTCCAAGGCAGGAGAGTGGAAGAGAAGCCTCGGGGTCTTGTCCTTTTTCTGAGCACCCTTCCACCCTGACCTGGTCCCACCTGCAGGGCACTGCACTGGGAAGTGCGCAGCAGTGCCAGCTCCTGCAAAAACCTGGCACTTGGCACACACTGCCTGTGCTCCCCAGGCAGAGGCTGGAGGGGAGGGAAATAACTTCTAATACGCTGCTAAGGGAAGAAAGAGGAGCTGAAGCAGGTAAACGATGAGCGGGAGGAAAATGAGACAGCGGGTGCTTAGCAGAGAGGAGTGATCAAGAGCTCTTAGCGGTGCCGAGGCTCTGGGAGGAAGAAAGGCTTGGAGAGTGGGCTTGGGAGAACGAATTCTCCTCTCATTGTCATCACACAAGTGCTCACTCTGCAGCACTTCTCATTACAATGTGTGTCTTCCCTAATCTACTCCAGTGTGTAATTTGTGTCAGGGAAGCCAGCTGTTTTGATCCCTTCCAGCACGAGCCTGGTGCTGTCTGCAGCCTGTCTGCTTTCATTCGTAGAGCTCAGCTTTCCCCCTGGTAGCAGCAGTGTTCTTGATCTGATTCAGATCCACATCCAGACAGTTTGTTTTCAGATCCCAGGACTGCTTTAAAACATCATCTTAGCACTAACTTCTATTGGCAGTTGAGTGAACCTAGTTTTAACTCAATATCCCAATGATCTTGATCCCGAAAGATTTATTCTCCCTTTTTATTTTATTTTTTTCTAATAAGTGCATCTTTTGTAAGAAGTGCATGGTCAAAAGAAAATGTGCTGATCCTCTGAACAAAGCAAGCTTTGATTTCATGCTTTAGCAAATCAGTCAGGCTTTTATCATTGTCACTGGCTGGTGCTTTACAAACACAACCTGTAGCAGGCCATTTTTTTTTGTAATTTTTTTAATTTTTTTTTTTCCTTAGGAAAGCTTTGGAATGCTTAACTGCCTTAGAAAATACCAAGTTTCCACTGATCAAAGCAAGGAAGAGGCAAATCCATTAGTATCAATGAGAGATGGACTTAAGATACTATATTTAGGTCCCTTTACGGTAAATAATCACTATAAAAGATCTCTCTGATTTCAGTTTAAACTGGATTTCCAATACAAATTTTTCATAAAAGTCTCAGAATAAGAGTGGAGTCAGAGTGCTAGATGCGGACATTTATGTGTTCCCCCAACTCACAGTGTCTTTGTTGTGAGTCGTGGCCTTCTGGGATAAAGTAATGACACCAGCAGATCTCATGTGAGTCAGTGGTGGAAGACCTGCAGTCCTAACCAGCTGGTGCTGCAGTCCACACGTAACATAACTCTGAGTTACTGCTCCCCAAAGGTTATTTATGAGGGTTAGCACTGTGTCCCTCCGGCTGTTTCTGTCTGTACTGGGGTTGCCAGGAGGAACGTAGTGGCACTAAGTGTGTGATTACACGTACTTGGATTACCATGGCATATGGGTTCTTAAAATGTTTGACTTTGCTAAATAGCCTTAACAAAACAGTAATGTGATAATGGCATACATAAGGTCTTAATATTCCTCCCCGCCTTAATAGCTAAAAATTGATAGACTTAGCAAGCAGGGTGTGATCCAAAGCCACCCAGAGTCACCTGAAAACTGCGAGCAGCAGTGGAATGTGCACCTTGGGAGGATGAATGGACCAAACGAGAACTTCAGAAAGCTCACTGTTCCCCAAGAATCTGCTTCCACCCCCTTTCAAGTGCTGACTTTTTCCCAGAAGTGCATTTAAGGAGTGTGGAGGGCCAGGCAGGGAAGAGAGCGAGCGCACAACAGAAAGCTTTCTCGTAAATGCAGAATGTACCCAGAGGATATTAGAAGACTTTTGAGTAAACTGCATGATTGTACCCTGGCTGAAAAACACAAGAGCCTGTAATTATGCTGTGTTGTATTTATTCACTGGTGAATTCTTTTAGCTCTTTTTCTCCCTATAGGATTTTTGTTATTTACCGGTCGTGTGTTTTGGGTGTACTTCATTTTTAATACCATACATAATTTTGTTTTGGAGCCGAGATATTTATTAGAACACTATAGCATATAAAAGCCACCTTTTTGCCTTTGTGCAGCTAAAATAAATAACGTATATAATACATATCCATCTCATTGCTGAATATATTAAGACACATTCACGGTACTGTACTTTTCCACATCCACCTCTATGATTTAACTCTGCTCTGTACCATTTTTTTATTAAATCAGACAAGTTGGTGATCTATTTTGCAGCGGGTAGGGATGTAAGCAGTCCCCAGTACTCTTCATTCTCTGCACACCCTCTGTTCCTTAAGATATTTATTGAAATGGTTGGTGAGGTGCAACAAGCCAGACATAATATTCCCCTTGCCTTTGTGTGACTACACTGTAATGAAGAATTAATAACAGATTCCTAAGGAATATTAATCATACTTTCACAAGCCAGTAGGGAACAATCTAAGTGCAGGAAAATTAATGTAATGGTCCAACTCAAAGGCTCATGCAGAAAGTCAGAAAAAATGGGCTTTACCTAAAGAGCTTTCCTTCATCTGTGATGGGGTGAGGCATTAGCAAAGCGTGCTGTTCAGCCCGAGGAGCCTCTGCTATCCCAAGGAGACTGTGGCCTTCAGTAGGGTCTGCCCATCTCTCCCACCTTCTGCCTTCAGTAGGGTCTGCCCATCTCTCCCACCTTCTTCCTTTTCTGCATCAGTACTCTCCAGAACACCTTCTCTTCGGACACCTTCTCTTCCTTCCCCTAAGGATATTCCCAGCTGAGACAAAAGGTGATTTGGCAGTCTTCATAAATTAATATGCAAGGGGGGAAATTTTATGATCAGTGTGAATTTGGGTCTTTGACATTTTCAAAATATTTAATTCCAAACTCCATTCTGCTTTTTTCTAATTATTTTATATTTAACCTTTTTTGAAGCAAATGTTTGATTGAATTTCAGAATAAGTTGTTTTAAAGAAACCATCCCTCGAGATAACCACCCCTTGAGGTGTTTCATCCCAGAAAAGTCACAATGAGATGTTCTGGTTGTTGTTAAATGTTTCCCAGCATTTTCCCACGGTCTGGAGTTTCTCTGTTCATGGGAGTAGTTTCAGTTTTGACAAATTGGTGTTTTCCAGGGGGAAAAAATACCTCTGCCAGAGACGGCCTGACTAACCAGAGAGCAGCGTTCCCACTGAGGCTTTTCCATACCATGTTCTCTTGACATGATACATCTGTGATAACCCTGAGGTAGTTCTGCCTTCCGCTTTTGCAAAATGCAGGGTCAGGAGCTGACCTCACCACATGTCTTTAATGAAAAATGATAGCACTCCGAGTATAACCTGTAAAAGAATTAATTTTTCAGAGTCACGTAAAATATGACACAAAGGGGAATCGTGTTAGAAGAATCCTATTAATTAGACACGGTGTTAAAATGAAAATGGCTTTATGAAGGAGAGTACGGTGTTTCACTGCAGGCTTGTTTCTTGTAATCAGGATAAACATACTCCATCAGGAAGAGCTGTGCATTTTTTCTGTGCTCACTGTTGAGGAGCTTTTGTAGATTAAGACTAAATTTTAAGCATGGAAATATTTGACTCAAGTAAAGGAGGGGTAGGAGGAGCTGCTTGTGAGTGGGATAATTATCTGGGGGAAAAGTCTCACTGTCCTAGGCCAGTTTGTTGCTATTTTTGCTGGTATGCTGAATAGAAAAGGCTCCAGTGAAGTGGCCATGAAAAATTACCAGAGGTCTCCAAATCAATCTCTTGTTATTCCCCATGAATTTTTCATCCATCTCTACTGCAGAATATGTTCAGTAGCTGGGCACCACTTTTGCATGGTGGNTGTAATCAGGATAAACATACTCCATCAGGAAGAGCTGTGCATTTTTTCTGTGCTCACTGTTGAGGAGCTTTTGTAGATTAAGACTAAATTTTAAGCATGGAAATATTTGACTCAAGTAAAGGAGGGGTAGGAGGAGCTGCTTGTGAGTGGGATAATTATCTGGGGGAAAAGTCTCACTGTCCTAGGCCAGTTTGTTGCTATTTTTGCTGGTATGCTGAATAGAAAAGGCTCCAGTGAAGTGGCCATGAAAAATTACCAGAGGTCTCCAAATCAATCTCTTGTTATTCCCCATGAATTTTTCATTCATCTCTACTGCAGAATATGTTCAGTAGCTGGGCACCACTTTTGCATGGTGGGATGCTTCATGTTGCTTTGGCAAGCTGTGGTTCTGACATCACTGATGCTTTGGACAGGGGGAATGCCAGCTGCAGCAGGTCAGAGTGAGCACGGATGCAGTCACTGAGGGACAGCCTTTCTCCTCCTCCAGCACACCCTGCTTTACCACCCTGCTGTTGTATTTGCTCTTAGTCATGGGCCACCACGCAATGGCAGGAAGTATTTAGCCTCTCTGACAAATGGTAAGTGCTTGTAAACTCTGAACAGAGCCCCGAGGGTGTGCTGTGGCTCAGAGGAGTGGTGTGGGAAGGCCTGTGTCAAGCCAGCTGGACCTGCTAGTGACTGTGCTTGTATTTTTTATCCCTGTGTTTTAGCAGCAGTTGGAGGGGATGACTGTTACCTGGGGCATTATTACCACAGAATGTGGACCCAGGTGATTCAGCATCCTCAGTCACCCAGCCAGTAGGGACCCCTTGCCCCACCTGGTAATGAACGTGGCAGATAGAACAAGTGTACTTGGGAAAAGTGGCCCCTGAACACCTAGAGGCAAAATGTGTTTTCCCCAAAGAGCTGAGGAAGTCTGCGTCGCATACCACAACCAAGGCATTCACTACATGTGTAATGTAGGTACTGTGTATATGCTCCTCTCATCCATCTGCAATAGTGGAAACTCACAGATAATACAGCTTTCAGACTCCAAAGTCTGTAGAATTGCTCTGACTCTTGGTTGCATGTAGGGATGAGGACATAAGGTTATTACACCCTGTAGTCTTCTTTCTTGATTCACTCATCTAGACAGACGTGATTTAAGTCTCCAGAGATAGCATGGTAGATGGAGTCATCTCTCTTGGTCGTTTATGCTCTTGCTTTAGGGCCTGAACATCAGTGATAGGAAGAGTTCAGAATTCTCTTTTGCATGCTGGATATGGATTTTAGATCTTTCAGGCAAAGGAGGAATGACTTTGCATCTTGCAAGAAGCAATCAGCATACACAGTGACTAAACTCAAGCTCTGATGCAAATGCTACACAAAGTCCCAATCAGCTCCCACCAGAATTTCGTAAGGACACGCAAGGAACACTGTGATTAAAACAGTGGTCTACTGAGCCTACTTTCCAACTGCTCCTTATTGTATTAATTCAGAGTTTTTTCTTATTGGAAAATTAAGTAGCAGGTGTGGTTTTAATGAGCTGTAGCAGACTGGGTTTAGTGGTGTGGTAAATAGATTGTGATACTCATTTCCAATTAAAGTTCTTTTGCAAAGATCAATGAAGCACATTCTCATAAACTGAATCACAGTAAACTAATAAACAAATTTCTTTCAGTCTACTGATGGCAAATTCTTATTTCCTTAACATGTTAGAACGCATCATTGTATTAATTATATGATGCATGAGCAACAAAGAAGCAATCATTTCTTTAGCAATCTTTTTATATTTATTTTTACCTTGGAATTAGCTTTACGCATAATTACATACCTATAGGGAAGGAACATTAAGCGTTAAAAAAAAAAAAGAAGAAATTTCAATTGAATATTTCTAATGCTTGACTTCTGTCTGTCATCCATATCGGTTTAAGAAATCTTGTTAAAAATTGTGCTGCATTATTTGTTTGGCTGATTACAAGAGCCACTATGTCTGGAAGGGTGCACCGTAACCTTTAAACTCAATTAGTATATGATATGTTCACGTCAGGAGCAACAGCATTCATGAATAATAGAGTGAAGACGTAATTCTGTTTCTGTAAACGCTGCTGTAGTCATCTGAAAAAAAAAATAAGATATTAACTTTCCAATTTTAAATGTCAACAGCATGTTCTTAGCCTATAGTAGTGGTGCGACAGTTCATTGGGAACCTACTCTTATTACTTAAGGATACGTTTTGGTGCTGAAAGGAGCCTTGATCACTGATGGAGCTCCTTGGAGGGATACCAGCACACTGAGTAATAAAAATAATAAAATGAAGCTCTCAGTGCATAGGAATGTTGTTTCCTGAGATGCCTCATTACTGTAGGCTTGTGAGGTGCCAATCGGAATGGATGCAGCACCCCAGAGCAAACCTTCTGGGGCTCCTGCTCCATGAGGTCGCCTCTGCCCAGCTGGGGTTGGGATACCCAAGCTC
This sequence comes from Odontophorus gujanensis, assembly GCA_013399175.1. NCBI lineage: Eukaryota > Metazoa > Chordata > Aves > Galliformes > Odontophoridae > Odontophorus > Odontophorus gujanensis. The sequence continues at coordinate 217,582 of VXAB01001449.1, read as the reverse complement.
CCTGCCATCCCTTTGCAGGCTGCAGCATGGAGCCACGCTGCTGCAGACCACACAGAGCCCAGAGGCTACACTTCTCTGGCTCATCCCCTGCAGTGACCCAGCTGGCCTCCAGCTGCAGCAAGGAGCATTTCATCTCAAAGTTTATCATTAGTAACTGGCCCCTTCTAGGTAACAGTACTGAAACGCATCTTGCAAGGGCTCCCCAGCTTCCCTGGTGTTACCTGGGAGTTTGCAAGTGGAAAGGTGCCATTTTCTGACAGCCAACTGTGGAGAATTCCTCTCGTGAGAACATGAAAACCTCACGTTTGCCTATGTCCTATTTTTAATGCAGAATATGTCTTCAGAAAGTTTGCAGTCAGCCAAATATCTTTCTCAGGCTTAAATGTAGTCAGTGTACAAGTGCAGGCTATCCGAAAATTCAGCATTTATTTTCCTTATGAGACCAGAGCAGGAGATATGAAGGAAAGATGTAGGTCATGTAAAAGGGAAAATAAAGTTGCTGGCGACTTGGTGTAGCTCACTCGTGCATCACCTTCTCTACTCTGCCCTTGTCCTTGGGCTCCAGCATTCCTTGTGTTTGTCTAAGAGGTGAACTGTAAAGCACAATCACAGTCATTTTCTTGCTCTTCACTCCTCTGGCAGATAGCTGCTATTCTCTGGTGATAACATATTTTCAGTTCCTCTCAGTGATCTTTTTACAAAAGCCTCCATAAAAGTGATTATTCTGTTTCAGTCGTAGTGTTGGGTTTATTGGGGGGGTGGAAAAGAAAGAGCAGAAATGCGACTGTAGCTGCAAATCCCTGGTGTGGAGCTGAGGGGTGATCTGCAAGCACCCCAGAATCTGTTCTGTCTTAAAGCTACGGGTGTTTTTGCTTAACAAGGAAACATCTGGGTCACTGCAGGGCATCAGGGATTGCTCAAGGTGGTGGATTGATAACAAGGCCAATGGAAGTGTGCTTCTGTAGCAACTGTGCATCCTAACGTGACTGTAAGTCTTGACAAAGAATGTGAATTAGTTGTGGTCCTTCAAGACATGTAGTGGTCAAGGAAAATACTGGTGTTAATATTAGCTGAAGATATTTTAGCCACTGAGAAGTGTCTTTCCCTCGCATGCATTCAATCTGAGCTATTCTATTAAGCTAATAAGTTTGAAAGCAGAAGGATACAAGAACATCCCAGACTTGAGATGGGAGGAAAATTAATCTGCAGCTTAACAGACTGAGAAATACTTATTGTAGTGCAAAATAAGGTCTGCAGTGTGATGAATTGCTTGTGTTGTGTGGAACAGGATGCAAGATGAGAGAAAGTTTAAAGGCTTTCCTGAGAGAGCCGAGTTGGGTTGGTTTCATCGTCAACCAGGTTCCTCTTCTGCAGAGAGCAGTGCTGTTTGTGTAGCTGTTAATTGCAGCAAATTTGAAGGCAGATGGGTATGTGGTTTGCTGGACTGTGCATTTTCTTACATTAAATCATATATGTACGTAAAGCCAAGTAGATAACAGTATGTTGTGTAACATGCATACTTGTTTGTGTGTGTAATTAGCTCTGATGTACACGGGAGTGTGGATCTGCTTATTTTGTTCTGGGACCTGAATAGGTCTCCTATCAGCTTCTCTACGACAGACCAACAGGAAGAATTTTGGCTTCCTTGAAGTTGTTGATGATATTCCTTCCCACTTAATGGGAGATGGTTTACTGCCTAGATATTAGGGGAAAGTACGAGGCAGATTTCTACATGAATATGTTTTTTCCTCTCCAATGTTGTGAATAGAGATTAGAGATACATGGTGGTAAAAGCGTTGTTTATTAGCTGATACCGGAAATACTAATCTATCTTTGTGCATGAAATAATTAATTTTGATTCATAAAATGTTAGCACAGGACACCAATCTCTACAGCGTGCAAGTGTGTGCACCCATTGAACACTGCATGCAGTCTGTCTGCAAGTAGGGCATCTCTTGGTAAATCTTTCTTACTGTAATCTGTATCAGTGGAATGACAGGTTTCCTTACTTGCTCCCAATTCTCCTTAAACCATTCTTCACAGTCTTCTTCATTCATTTGTGTATTTCAGTGTTTGATCGTTAAGAATTTTGCCTGAATTAGTGTGGCCAGTGAGCCACAGATGAGTAAAATGGAGATGGAGATGTTGCATGTGCATTTACTATCCTATACCATACTGTTCAGTTCCCTGTTAAAATCTACTTAAAGTTTTTCTTCTTTCTTTTCATGTTTTGCTCATCTAACATGGCTTCTGCAAACACAGAGTCATTTCTTTTGGCTCTAGAAAGCCCGATGTCAAAGTATTTTTAATTATTGAAAGTAGTTCAAGGTATGTGATAAACTGGGGAATAGCTGCTGCTGAAATGGAAATGACATCTGGAGATTTGTTTGTAGGTTTAAGCTTATCTATTCTGGTGGGTGATTTGAGTGATTCCACCTTACAGAGAGCACGAGGACTTCGATCACCAGGTAATGATGTGGTTAACAGAAGATTGGATTTCCCGCAAGAAGCAATTACCTTGATTGATAAGAAAATTTGAGAAAATTCGTTCAAGACTTAATGAGATTGACAAGGTCACGGTTGAGCCAGGCATCCACCTTGAATGGATAAGGTTATATGTTTAGAAGAAGTAACCCAAAGACAATAAGCTCCTCAAAGAATGGATCATTTTTATCTGCACTGAGATGATGAATGAAAACATTAGACTTGTACCTGTGACAGAGAGTCTGGGGTGTGAAGATCAGGAGAGATTCTTCACAAAGTCATTTATAGCAGTAGTATTGTTGCTGCCCCATTTTTTTATACCATTAGAAGGATTATAAAAATGACTTCTAGAATCGTTGTGGCCTCAGAAATCATCCCAGAGCTTTATCTTACAACTCTGGACTGTCAGGTAAACTGGAGGTTGTAAGAGAACAGGTATTGCTCTTGATTACACGCACACCTCCTGCTATCCCAAGTGCAGTCCCCTAGTGCTTTTTAGACTCGTGAAACCTGCACTGTTTCTTAGCTTGTGTTGCAAAGATATGTATTGCCAAGATAATTAAATAAGACATTAAAAGGGGATGGAAATAAATGAACAAAAGATTTGATTTATAGTTTCAAACATGCTAGGAGTCATTTATGGAAAATACTTTTAGACGTGTCATTTCTTTCTTGAAGTGGTGCAGTGGATTTTGTTGCTTTGCTTTCTGCTGCAAGGGAGAGGAAATGTGTATGGCCAGTAGAAATGGTAACTGATGCTTTTAGTGTACTCCAGACGTGAGTCTTCAGGAGACATCAGTCAGAAACTAAAACCTGTGCTTCAGTTCCTATGTCTGTGTGTGTTGTACTCTTCTTGTGAGTTGTCACTATTGGAGCCAGCTAATTCAGGAATTTCTGCCTATATCTCATCCTAACTCCTGGTTCATTCTAACTGTTTTTAATATGGTGCATTAGTGATTCAAACACACTTTGGCCTTCTAAATGCATGCAGCTTCCCCCTTGTAAGCTGCCTGGGATTAGAAACCTCTGAGAAGGCTGAAAAACTTGCTGTGTTTTTATTGCACATGTAAGATCCTTGGAGGTAGCGTAGCAAAAAAAGGCTCTTATAATGTATTGTGGAAGAGTTGTATCATTCTACGTTGGAAAAGTGTGTTCACAAGAACTTATGTTTGCTTATATCATATATTTTAGATTGTTTGCAGGCAGTGGGCATAAGTGCACAGAAGGGAAAGTAATTGCAAATAGTGGAGGGAGTTGTGAATATATGCAGTACGTAATCTTTGGGCTGTGGACGCTTCTCTGTGTACTGCGTTCAGTTTTCCTTTATAGATAACACCAGAATGAATGCAAGGAAGGTAAATGTGTTCATTTTTCTATCAAGTTTGTAAATGCATCCACAGAAACCTGCAGCTCCTGATCCACAGCAGGAAGGCTCATCCTGCCTTCACTGAGCCAATGCCAAGTAACTGCTCCTTAATTCTCTATCCATTTCACTGCTTTTACAATTACGGAGAGCAAAAAGTATTCTGTGCTCACCACAGCATGATTTCTGAATCATTTCTACAGAACCCCATTACACTTCTACTGAACGTTTTTGATTCCATCTCTAATAAATTATATGGAAGTCTCCCTAAGAGGCCAAACCTACATCTGTGATGAGGCTCTGGTTCTACCTTTCAGGTTTCACTAAATAGCATATTTAAACTACTCATACTTTACAGAATTTGTTGATATTGTTATCCTCATCCCTGCATGGAAACACGCTTGAAATGGTAATAGATCATCCTCTTCTTAGTTTGAAGGGTTCCTACTTAATATTATTAGGAAGATTAAATAATAAGTAGTTCTGCAGTCAACAGACAAGATGCTAACCTAATTTAACAGCTTTAATGCCAGGACATAAGGCATAATGAAGACAGAACGTTTAAAATGATGTGAAATTGGTTCTTGTGATGCAAATAACTCTTATTTAACATTTGCCTCTTGATTTTGTGTTTCTAATGGAAACGGCTTTTTAAAACAGTAAAAATGAAAGGGCATCCTCAGGGACAGATAAGTTACTTTGGCAGAAGGACTTTTTCAAAAGGAAGTTCACTGAGAGCAGTGTGTTGAATTGCAAAGGCACTGTGCTCACAAGGCAGTTGGCAAGGCTTCCTAATGCGTGCTGAAACTTCTTTCTCTCCTTCATGGCCCTAGAATTTCTCTTTCTGTTCAGGTTATGACTCTTGACACCACTTTTCTTCCTTGCCTGTTTGTGGAAATGGTACTCACTTCTCATGTCTACATTCCTGTTCTAGTAACCTTGGCGACAACATCCACCAAATTTTCTCCTGTTTTCTCTATACAAAAACCTGAAACCTTTAGTGTAGTGGCTGTGTTTCCCCAGTGACAACATGGGACTTTACTGTGAACAAATTACAGGATCCTGAAGGCTTAATGTGATGAGATTTCCAGCTTATTCCTAACAGAGACCGAAAAAACTGGGATTTCCTTAGCATGTTTTCCTGCATTTCCAAGATGATGTGGATAATTATGTGTTTTGTATTTTGCTGGATGTCTGCAGCACGTGTGAAATGCTTATCTAGCCCTTACATGACAGTGTTTCTTTTCCCATCCCCATGCATCTACTCAGAAGTTCTGTTCCGGAAGTCAAACTCTACTGAGATGCCGTGCATCAACACTATCATCCCCTAGGATTTGATTTTTCAACTTCATCCAGATTAAAATATTTCTTACAGTTCTCATTCAGTGTGGAGGGTATTCAACCCTTCAGAGAAGCATTCTTAGCTCTTCTGTTATGTCTGTGGCTTCTTGTCATTTATACCGTTACCATTACTTTATGTTGAAGTTGCCTGGGACTTTAGGTAAGCAGCTCCACCTAACTGGGCCTGGTGCATAACCACCCAGCACTTTCTTGCTGAAGTTGGAAGGTCTGTTACAGAGGTCATACATTTCTATGCAGCGAGGTGTTGTAATTCCTGATGCGTTCGTTAGAGAAAGTATCTGGAAAAAAAATCAGAGAAGAGCTCCAAGTTGAATTGTCCTCCTTTACTGACAGAAAAATTGTGAATCTTCCTGAGCTGGAGATCTACCAGTTGCCCAAACCGTCGATCTTGGATCAGTGCCATGTTGAACATACACACTGCAGGAAGAGCTTTGCTACCTTCCTATGGTTGGAAGACAGTAATTTTGTATTATTCCTCTCCTTATATGGCCTTTCCTTTGCAAAAGAGGAAAATGGGTCATCAGTGATTGATATCAAGTCATTTGATCTCCTGAACTTTGTCACCCAGTCATTGAGCTCCATGTGATGCAAATTTAGAGAGGGCAAAAATCAAAGAGATAGGTTGTATGCCAATGAGTGGATATATCGATAGGAGAGAGAGAGTGGCAGGCTGTCAGGGAAGTAATTAATAAGAGAACCAGAGAAATGCTAAATCAGTTGTCATTCTGTTCCAGATTTGTGATAGTACTGTAAAGCACATGCCCATCTGAATGGCTTCGTGGAAGACATTCCTTCACTGGAATGGAAAATATTCATACACTGAAAATTCACATACTTCTAATGGAGTTTTAGTGAAATGTCTATCTACGTATGTCCCATGTATCTTTTGTCCTTATCCCTTCTGTCTGGAAGTCATATATTGAAAAGGTCATTTGTGTTCCTTGCTTTGAGAAGAAGTGGAGTGCTTCTATGACTGTAATGAAAACATTAGTACAGAATAACGTTCCCTTCCCAGAGAGAAGTGAATTTAATTAGCATAAGTCCTCCCTCTTCTGGAGGGAAGAGAGAAATAGCTCCCAGGCTTTTTTGAGAAAAAAAAGTAATCAGGAGATCTGTAAATAACCTTCCCCAGTGTGTTGTAGAATAAAACGTTTTGGTAAAATAGAAGAAGGAGATTGCTGTGGGATGAGAGTTGTTCATTCTGTCAGACTAGACCAGCAGAGTGAAGCAAGGTGTTTTCCTCATGTGTTCATGTATGTTAGAGTTCTCTGACAAAAACTCTCTTTCTCCCACTTGGCAAAGTGATGCCAGCAAGGTTAGGGTGATTGGGAAAGAACATCAATTGAAGCTGGGCACAGCTCCCTCCTTTCCCTCCTAGCCATTAGCTGTCAGGTGCTGTGTTAAGTTTGGCATCCAACTAGCATAGTCAGATTAGCTTTACCTGGTTTGGGAGGAGGCACAATAGGGGTTAATAAATCTGTGTTTCTGTTGCTTGTTTAACCTTTAAAATCAGAACATTATAGGTTCTGAGGGATTTGAAATGAAACTGCCATTCAGATTATGGTGACAGGTTCAACTTGACTTTGCTTTACAAGGATTTAAAATCAAAAGGGTTTTTACTTTTTCTGAAGTCATCCAGTGCCCTTTTTAGCTTAAACCCCAGGGATAATTTTTCATTGTTCCTGATAGAAACTCTTTTGGCGCTATCAGCCTCACTGTTAGCATTCATCCCAGCTTTGTACTCAGTGCTTTCTTTACTATCAAGAAGTATTGCAGTCCAGGTTAACCTTTTAGAGGGTTTGTCACAGTGCACCCTCAGAGCAACTGAGTGGGCATCAAACTCTTTTCCCAAATGCAATGCAATTGGCTGTGAGTTCCTAGTGCCCGACAGTAGATGATGCTGTATAGTATGGCTCTTACTAAAACCATTTGGAGGCAAGACCCTCGATATTCTACTTTAATTGTAATTGTTGCAAAACATTCTGGGGAAATTCCTGTCTTCTCTTTCTTCCACTGCGTCTAGGTGTTGTGTTTGTAAGGTGAATCTTTTAGCTGAAATCAGAATTCAGTTAAATACAGATATCTGTAGGAACACACAGATTGTGGTAGCACATCAGGGCAATGGTTCACCAGGAGTTGCTCAGTTGTCTTGCCTTTGACAGTAGCCAAGACCAGAAGCTGCAGAAAATGCTTTAATAGCCCTCTAAATTGACAATTTAGCAATGACTCGGGGTGAGGAAGATTTCTGGCCATCTGGTAGCAACCTGCTTTGATCAGCAGCCATGCTTTCATTTAATATTTGAATTGATTGGTGGATGGGATGGATGGATGGAGTGATGGAGTGATTCCTATCTATCTGTATGCAGTAGTAGCCCTAGATTCCCTCCCAAAACCTTCCACATCCCAAATGCAGCCTCTACATTTCAAACGTAATATCTAGAAGAGAATTTGGATTGTATTTCCCAAGTCTTCCTTAAGAGAAATATTCAGTACCTGGCTGATTTTTATTCTGCTACCTAAATGAATATACATCTAGGATGCCTGGGCAAATTTGTGTAGAATCTTGTCTGTGTTTCAAATGCACAAGTTAATGGGAATTCTGCATGCAAAAGGAGCATGAGATGAGAACGGTGAGCAAATCTGCCTTCCGGTGATTTCCTTCCAAGTATTGTGCAGCCAGCTTTATTCTCAAAGTTACCTTATGTAAACGAATGAGAATATGCACTAGTTTGATCTCCTCTTTTATTTCTGGTGCTTGTAAGGAGTATCTTGTGGCAAAGCAGTAGCTAGACAGCAGCATTTCACCTTTCTTGTCTCATGAGGAAACCCTTAGCTTTCTGTTTTGTGCCTGTGAGGTTCCAGGTGAGTGCTGAGACAGGAATAAAGAGAGACTGATTCTCTGCCTTACTACACCAGTGCTATGCTGGGCTGATGCTGCTCAAAATTCATAGTAGCCCAGTGATAAAAGAGCTGAACACACCTGGGGAGGGCATGGGCTGGGCTGACATCCCTGCTCTGCTGAGACCATGAGATGAGGCTTCAGGCACAGAGTGGGACATCCTTAAACCAGAGGTCCACCCACTGGAGTGGACACAGCATGAGCACTGTTAAACTAAACAATACAAATATCAACCTCTTTTTTTTTCTTTTACCATATTATTAATCCAGTAGGATAATTGCCTAAATAAAAGCTGAGCTTTGTTGGGTTAAATTATGCTCTAGCTTGGCAATATTAAACTTTCAAAAAGCAACTCTCCTAAATCAGGTCTTAATAGAAATCCCTGGATGCTTTTCATTATTTCTTTATTCCAGTCCTTCCCCTGCCATGACTTGCTTTTGTTTCTTGGTAATTGCACGTGATCAAAGTAACATCATAGGCAAATGCAGTAGTAGAGTCACAGACTGAGTCGCTGTAAGGCAACTTGGCTTACTAAGCTGTCCTTCCTCCTCACGCCCCACCTTGGTCATTTTGTGCTCTTTCCAGGGTCAAGTGCATCTCAGAATAGAAACTTTATTGCCTACTTTTAGTTTTTCCGGAGTATTACCAGCCTAAATTTTCTTTGAAAATTAATTAGCATAATGTAATTCAATACAGGATCCATTGTTTTGAGAGCAGGATTTCCTGCACTGTCCATAATTCACTTTTGTGCACTGTAATTGACCTCGCAGTGATGTTTTAGCCTGCCCTCATAAACAAAGAGCAAAAAATATTTTTATTTGCTTTATTTATTTCACAATGTTAAAAAAAAATTCTGGCCAATTTTCTTCATCTTCGCTTTCCAAACCCTCAATTTCTTTCATTTAAGAAAGGTTTGACATCATCTATTTCTGCTCCAAAGTGAGTTTCTTTAATGCTGGCGCTGAGAGCAGCCAGAGCAGGTGCAAATCCAGCCATCACTTTGCAATGCTGCGCCTGAAGGTTTCTATAAAGACACAATTTTTAGTGTGATTAGACCCTCAGTACAAACATTATGAAGCTTAATACATTTTGTGTATTTAGCAGACTGTAAATTAGAGGACCGAGCAACTTTTCTATTCAGAGGCAGATTCTAATTTCGGTTTAGAATGGAGAGAGTAAGTGTGTTCATTATGTTGGATAAATTGGAGCCCTGACTAGCCTGCCAGCAAAGCCACCTCCACTGGCACCTGACCTGTCAGTGAAATTCAGTTCTCTCCATGCTTGCCTCTTCCATTGTGCTCGCAGAAATGCTCGTAGCAGTCATCAAGCTCTGTGCCAGTTGGCTTCTGTAGGTTTGTCAAGAAATCCAAGTCATCTTGCAGCTTGCTCTGGGGTTTTTTGGTCAGTTTTCAAGTTGAGTCTTTGAAATGTCGGGATAGCTGCTGCAGGAAATGTGGGACCGCTCTCTTAGCTCCAGCTTGGATGACTAACATGTTCTTCCAGAAAAAAAAGAAAAGAACCCTGAAATGGCAAAAATAAAGAAAATTAATGAAAGCGTTTAATCCCAGCACAGTCAAAACTGCAATTCCAGCAAAAGCTGTCGAGGACAAACCCTCCAAGTGAAGGCTGAGGGGGGAGCAGCCCCGCTGTCTCCTGGCACATCCATTTGTGGTTACACAGACGTCAGGTTTCCTGGATGAACACTAAATTGGAATGGAGAGGGGCTGTAGCATACAGGGCCGTGATTCCTCAACACTGGGCTGTTCCTCTGAAGGTGCCAGAAGAGCCTGGTTCATGTTTGTGTAGTGATATCAAAGTCAGTTCCTGTCCAACTTAATTATAATGAAAACACATTATTCATCGAGTCAGACTGTGTCTTTACTCCCAAGCACAGCAGCTCTCCCATGTGAAACGACTGTACTTTCCAAAGAGAGGTGTTCAGTGTCAACAGCATTCATAAGAGCCACCAAGAAACGTGATCTTCAGAAAAATCACAGACGTGATCTTCAGAAAAATCTACCTTTTCATTAAGTAATAGTCAGGAAAACTTAACTTTGGTGCAGATCACCTGCTGCCTGCACATCACTATCTTCCGCCCATCACAGATGGCAGGAGACACTTTTGGGACCATTAATAACAGAAGCTGTCAGCAACTCTTGCAATGGTGCAACTACACTTCCTCCTCCAAACACAAAATAACATGATTTGTGTAGCAAAGGCAGTTGCTCGGTGATGGGGCCATCGTCATCCGTCATCTCAGTTTGTCTTACATTGCAGGGAGCTAGTCAGGAAACTGGCAGTGCTTTCAGCTACCAGTTGCCATCTCAACTTCCAGTACGATGCCGAGGCAGCATTTGTTGTTCCCCTGACCAGTTGGTTCTTCTGAAATCCATAGAAGCTATGTCTCTGCATTCAGGCAGTTGGATCCAACGTTTCTCTGTTTCTCTCCAGAGCTGCTTCTGGATCTGCTTGGTTCAATTCAGCTGTGTGTTTGAGAGCCTCTTAGGTCTGCACTTCTGTGCTGCTGCATTGACTCTGAGACATGGTAACTTCAGTTTTTAGCAATTTTAACACCTTCTGGTATTTCACTTGCTAGATGCCAAACCTGGGCGCAGGTTCCCTTTGGGGAGATTGGTTTCCTAGGTAAGTCGTCTTATTTCTTAGAGCACGGATAGGTCAGTGATGCAAACATCTAAGTGGTGGGAATATTTTTTTGGTTTTGTGAGCCATTGTCAAGGACATTTGTTTTCTGCTTGCTCGGGGGCTTGACCTCCTGAGAGGTCCTTAGAAATACCAGCAAGCAAATCAGAAATGGTACTTTTCTCCCTGAACTGATGGTTGTCTTCAGTTTTCTTCAGCAAATGGGCAGTAGTATGCATATTCCTCTCTATGCACAGCTCGAAAACAGTGTATGTTGGTGGAGAGAAGAACATCTATAACAATTCTTGCTTCTTTTTAATTTGGCTTTGTTTTGTTTTGTTTCCTTCTGCCTCAATTTGCTTTTATAGCACGTTTATTTTTCCTGTTGACGTGACGTTTTCTCGATTCGTGTTCCTTAATCCTTTATCGTTTTCCTCTCCGCTTTCTTCGTTCTTTTTTCTTTCCTTATTATTTTGCCCTAGTTGAATTTGGTGACTTCTTTCCCCGTCCTTCCCAAGATACAGCCGCTCTCTTCGCTGTGTTCCAATAATAGCACCGTGCTTCCTCTGACACTAAGGAGATAACCCCTTTGTGCATGTCCCTTTCTCGCTAAGCGATACAGACAACTCTCAAGCAGTGACAAAAGCCAGCTAAGCGGTGATGAAATACAAACATTTTGTGGCATGCTGAGAAAGCCTGCCTGGAGCAGAGGCCGGGCCGTTGTGATTGATTTGCTGGTGGGATCCACGGGGAGGGATGGAGCTGTCCAAGTGGTAAGAGTCTTTACGAGCAGTGCAGATGACAGACTTAAGACAAGCCCTAAGGAGTATGTCTTTGAAATTTAATAACATAAGAAGAAAAATATTCCACACTTCACTAGCAAATCTAATGCCACGCAGTAAAAGCATTATGAAGCTTTTTTTCTGCTTATTTTTTTTTCTTTCTTCTTTTTTTAGAGAAAGACAGAGAGACGTATTAGGAAAGTTGATTAAGAATGTGGTTTCCACACTGCTTCATTTTAGAAAATCATGCTGATGGCTGATGTACGTTTTCCTGCACTTTATAACTTCTGAAGTGTGTTAATTTTCCTTGCTGGGGAAAGTGTCGTTCAAGAAGATTGGGGGAGGAGGGAGGGGACCTGACATCCTTATTATGCTGTCACATAAAGACTGCTTCTTCAGGCTCTTCAAGGTCTGTGTCTCTGGAAGACTGACAGACTAATAGGTTCTATTCTTAAATTCAAAGTATCGTTGATAGCGCACCAAGCAATTTATCTTTAAAATAATAATAAAAAAAAAAAAGTGAAAAAAAAAATTCTGCTGATATATAGTTGCAGAAAGTCACTGGGAGATAGCTGAATAAAATTGAATTTCTCCTATCTTGCAAAAATATAAACACAGAGTATTGACATGCTTGGCGCCGAGTGCCTGTATCTTCGCAGTGTAGGACCAGATGTAATTACCTACATAGTGTGAATTTCATTCCCATCACAAAATCTTGAGGCAGGAATATCGTACGCTCCCAAGCCTGCAAGCAACCACAGCATTTCCAATGGGAATAATGACTTTTGATGACACGATCCGTTGTGGCGTGAAATAAGTTCACGTCGTTACACGTATCTGGGAGAAGCACAAACAGGATTTAATAACGTAGAGATAAATCAAACACAAAACATGTATTTATTCTCCATCAGGCCCTTAAGATCTGGAATCAGGAGCTTGGCAGTAGTGGGAACAGACAGAGATGACTCTTGGGACTTGATGCTGCTGGTATTTTGCCTCTGATGCTATGATTTTAAAACCCAGCTGTGGATTTCCAGCTGTGAGAAAGCAGTAAATGATGCTAGAGATGCATTTTAGAGAGTTATAGATAAACTGCATAAGTGTATGAGAAGCAAAAGCTTTGATAGTGCGGGGAATTTGCCTAGCCAATTCAGATAGTCAGTGAATTACCTGCTCCTGCTAAACGAATAACTCTTACTTAAAACCATTCCGGTTGGCCCCAGACTGTGCAAACTAGGCAATATAAATGCAGCTGGTAAAGTTCATTCACATACAAACGAGATGAGTGAAAATGAATCTCCTTTCTTTAAGCAAATCAGGTGCATTCACAACACTGCCTTTGTTTTGTCCTGTCGTGAAATTGCAGAATAGATGGGAGAGAAATGAGAATGCTGAATCGTGGAGCGATGGCAAGAACACATGGGCAGACAGCTTCATGCTTCATCCTGGGGTATCACAGCACTTACTTGGCAAGCTGTTTTTCCTAACTCCTTCCTGCTGCTGCCTAGCTATTTTTCTAATGGCTGGTATCAATCAGCAAATTCCACTCTACGTTGTGCTCTGGAAATCACAGGGAAACAGCCGTCGTCGCTGGAGGAACGCTGCCCCATGGCACTGTCCCCCAGGGGAGATCTTGTCTGTCTGCCGTGCCAGTCCAGATAAAACCAGGTTAATCTGAAATTGTTTCAGGTTTCTATGCTCTCCTTCGCTATAAAGTCCCAGTGCACTGAGGTGTAAGAGGCAATCGTCAGTATGCATCAAGGAATCTCTCCTCAGGTTTCATTTCTTTTGGTTGTTCTCGTATTCAAAACGTAGGCCAAGCTTTCAAACAACGACGGCAGAGTCTGTGTCCGGATTTTGAAGCGGCGACATGAAATACTTTCTCAAGTGCCTGATTTTGGGGAGGGAAGAATACTGGTAAGCGATACAAAGCCAGGGGGACCGTGTTTTGTTTTCAGACCAGCAAAGCTGGAGGAAGTGAACTGAGATAGAGGTGGCGAACTGCAGCTGGTGTGGATTTATAGCTCATTCTGAGAGGCAGGGAGTGGATTACGCTCCTCCATTTGCCAGCTTTTCATCTCTGCTGTGTATAACAGTACTCTTTTTTCATTTCATAATTAATCCAAATAGAGTACAAGTAACTAATGAAAATAAGATTGAAATACAGTTGTGCGGAAGACAGATGGCTCTACAAATGGCATGTACAGGCAATGGATGATGCTAACCGTTTGTAATATGCCTGTGCCTTTCACAGGAATTAAAGTCTTACCCCATGAATCCTACTGAGGCAGTCTGTGTGATGAGAACTGATCCGTGTAGCACGAAGAGAATTTCAAAAGGAGGTTTACTGGCTTGATTTAATGTTCTCAGAAAGAGATTCAGGTCCTAATCCTGAGTTTACTATTGATTTCTTTTGTTCATTCAGATCCAATGCTAAAGATTTCAGTGAAGCATTTGCGTTGCGGGTCATAAGGTGCTACGGAGAAATACGATTTTAATTTTTGGGTGGAATCCCCCTTTAGCATCCAGAACAAGCCATGGTTTTCTCTTTTTTTTTCCTCATGAGTTAAAAAGCTTCTGTTTAAAGCTTTGAAATAATAGTTCCAGATTCCCTAAAAAACATCAGTGTCCAGGCCGAGAGAAACCTGCAGAAGCGTGGCTGGCATTGTGCACAGGATGGCTTGATCACAGATGCTCTACTTCCCACAGCGCAGCTTCTAAATCAGACTAAAAGCAGTTACTCAGTCACCTCCACATGAATGCATGGCAGTGAAGTCCTGGATCGGTTCTGTCTCCACGTTGTGCAACTGGTTCTTAGCTAATGCGCTTTCGCCGTAATTGCTTTTTAATAGAGTAGATCTTTAGATTAATTTAAACTATATTTATAATACCGAAAGAATCCCATGAATTTTGTGTTAATCCATAGATTGTGAGAGTTAAATGATTTTCTCATACCACTTACTACAATTACTTGATGTCTTTAGGAGCTCAGATTTCATCGACGATTCACCCGTGAATTGTTACGGTGCAAAAACAAACTCAGCATAAAGCTTTCCAGGTGAAGGGGGTGCTGAGAGCTAGGCAAGACCATTCATGGGCCATGTCGTGGAAGAAGTGTGACTTGAAGGAGGTGGAGCTGGAGGCTCTTGTTCTGTTTGTGGGCTATGAACAGCAAGGGTGTGTGGCAAAGGCTCGCTCCTGAGCTTGAAGCAGAGCCTGCTTGGATAGAGTGAGTTTTCTCAAGGAATATCATCTGAGCTGTGCTTTAAATGCCTCCCTTGATTTTGCAAGTAGAGATGAGAATAAAGAAACAAACTCTTTAACATGGAGCATATTAGGCTAGATTTCACTGCTAGCAGAATTGGCCTCCACTAATGCATTTATATCTGAAGTTAAAATCTTGGCCCTTAGCCTATGAGCAGCAGTTTACAGCCATTCTGGATACAGTTCAGAGCTATGCTAAGTGGTTCCATTTGAAAGACATTTTTCAATTACAGAAAAACAATTTTGGGAAAAGGTTCTGTTAAAAAGTGCTTGTTGCATTTCCATTTATGCACGCTGGTGTAGCTGCTTTGGTTAGCTTGCTAAAGCTCATGTGAAAAAGAAACTACCTCCCTAACAAGCCTATTTGTACTGCACAAGGAAAAGCAGAGAGGAATCTGAAAAACCCTTTGGATATCTATATCTGGGACTCAGAGTTTGTGTATGAAAGTGACGGCTGTTTTTCTCCATGTGTTGGCTGCAACTAAAGCCTCAATCCTGAGCATCTCAACTGTGCAGAAAATGAGGAACCATGCTTGAAAGCTATCGAAATGCTTGCACCCAGACTGAAAGGACAACGCAACGCAGAAGGTCTTTTATTGAAACATTTTATTTCTAGAAGAATTACATGAATAGAGAGAGAAATACATACATAAACAAGGGGATGTGAGAACTGGGAAGGGTACTAACTGCGACACGCTGTTTGGGGAACTAGGCACCTACAAGCTATGAGATAGGGAGATCTAAGTGTGTCTATCCGTATTGGGTCCTGCACTATGGGGACGTCCCATGGGCTGTGTCTGCCCCGTGCTGGCTGCACCTGCATGTTGCACAGTGCGGGGCTGCGCGGAGCTGGCTGCACCTGCACGTAGGGCAGTGTGGAGCTGTGCAGGACTGCCATTGTGGTGGCATGGTCACACCTGCTGCCCTCATGGCTGTTGCCATGCAGGAGATGAAGAAAGGCAGGGCTTCCCAGAGTGCCTGCAGCTGTGGTGGTTGTGGGGCCTGGGGGAGCTCCTGCTGAGTGGGGCCGGGTGTGAAAGCAGGGGGCACAAAGGGCAGAGCACCGTGTGGTGAAGCTGGTGCTGTGGCAGTGCCTGCTGGGGCCCTGGGGGTGTCTGTCTTGCAGAGCTTGGCTGGTGGGGGGCCCGTGGGTGCTGCTGCCTGCACCCCTTGTTGTTCTGCTCCCTGCAGGCTCCCGTCTGGCCCAGCAGCTGCTCCACACACGGGCTGGGCATCTTGGCTGCTCCTCTGTGGAGCCTCCTGCAGGTCAGGGCCAAGGGCAGCTGCAGCTCTTCTCTTCTTAGATGGTCTTCTCTTGCAGCTCTCCAGCATGCATGGGTTGTCCCTCTTGAAGAGCGGGCAGGAATAGCGGAGTAACTGCAGAAGGCAAAGGACAAGAGTTAGGTGCTGCGAGCGTGGGGCCGAGGGCCAGCAGGATATGGGAAGTAGGGCTTCTCATGGCTAAGGGCAAATGTGGGTATCTTCAAGGCTCGTGGGTGGCTTAGTTTCAGCTGGGTTGGAACTGTATTCTTCAGAGTACTGGTATGATGCTGTGGTTTGCTTTGAGGAGTAAAACAGTGTTGGTAACACACCGATGTTTCTACTGCTGCTACGCAGTGATGTACAGTGCCAAGGCCTTAGTGAAGGGCCCAAGGAGCTGGGAGGGAACAGGATCAGGACAGCTGACTTAAACTGGCCAAAGGGATATTCCATGCCCTATGACATCATGTGGAGGGTGTCTGGAAGGGGGGGGGAGAGGGGCTCTCTTACACAGGAGAGCAGCCTGAGCTCAATGGGCTTGAGTCATGAGTTGGTGAGCAATCACTTGTGCACCACTTGTGATATGCATTCATGTACTTCTATACTGGCATAACTGTTAATTATCCTTTGTTAGCAAATAATTTTATCTCAACCCAAGAGTTCACCTTTTTATCCCTGATTCTCTCCCCCATCCCTCTGAGAAGGGGCAGCACAGTGGGTGTAAGTACACCAGTGGGTCACTTCGGACCCACAGCTCAGGCTGACTGAAACAAGAGCTTGTGTGAGTTTATGGTGAGAGGTGGTTCGTGTGGGGAACGACCGATGCATTTACCTTCCTGTGGGCAGCAATCGCTTCTTCTTCTTCCAGAAATTCTGGAAGATGTGGAGACCTTTCCAAGCTCTGGGGCACTTTGGTGAATCCGTAATTATTGAGCTGATGAATAAAGCTCTTCATGCCCGTGCACCGAAATGCTCTGATGGGCGATTCTTTGGCCAGGACTTCCGCCACGAACAGTTGTTCGTCAATTACAAGGTACTTTCCTCCGTGACCCCACCGGATACTTTTCACGTGCTCACTCTCAGCCAGTACCCAAAGCTTCTGAGGAAAGGTGAGAGCTGAAAAGATGCTGGTGTGGCCAGCCCTTTTGGCAGATGAGCTCGGAGGTGCTGCTTTGGTTTCCTCCTCGTCCAGAGCCATTTCCGACTTCTTGACTTCCACTGATGGTGCTCCAGCAGCGTGGCCAGCCAGTGCTTGGTCCTGTCCTGCTGTCTTTGTGGAAGTGGCGCCAGCACTCTCCAGCAGCTCCTCCGGGTGGGAAACAGAAGCTGATTGTGCTGGCTCCATGTCAATATCTGTCCGGTGTGGACCAAAGACTGATGGCACACCCTTCTGTGCAGCGAGACGGCGTCAGCCTTGCCTGCTGCCACAGGGAATGTGCCCGCACTGCCTGGGGTTCCAATGGGACACAGTTAGGCATCACCATGGCACTCCTGTGTGGGCACTGTGACATCAGCACTTGGAGCCGCCCAAGCTGATGTCACTGAGCAGCGCTCGTTGCTGGTCCTACCCAAAGCCACGGCTGTTGGAATTTGAGTCAAGAGGCAAATCGAGTGGTGCTGGAAGGAGAGCAGCCCTCCGCCACGCCATCTCGTCTCAGTTTGCACCCACCTCTTGCCAGTGCTGCATGATTTCCTCAGCAGAGGCTGTGCAAAGCAGTAGCTGTGTGCCCAGGCGATGCTCCACATCAGCAGCAGCGGTGCAGAGGCTGCTGCATAGGTGCAGCATGGAGAAAGACACTCAATACACTGTGCTGATGGTGTAAACAGAACTGTGTGGTTCCTTTGCTTCTGTTGGGAATTGTAGAGGCGAGCCAAGCACGTTGGGGTTGTTCTTTAAAATCACACCCCTCTGTACAGGATCAAGCACATTGACAGTAAAGGCAAGGTGTGATGTAGAGGCAGTGTGTGGATGCAGGGCTGGAGTGCATGCTATGTTTGAGGACAGTGCTATCCTGGTGGAGATACTGAGCCCCTCCATTTCAAAGACACCTTGCAGAGGTCTTTGTGCAGCCTTGTTTATTGGGAGGTGCCTGTGCCTACAGCACAGATTTGGTACTGGGTGATCTTATAGGTCCCTTCCAGCTCAAACCATGCTGAACTGTGCCTGTGTTTCATCCATGGAGCCAGGGGGACTAACCCTACTCTGGGGTGCATCCCTCCCAGCTCAGGATGTTCTTGCATTATATCAGTTTCTTCTTGAAACTGTTACTTGTCAGGGTCTGAGACCTGAGCATTCAGATTGCAGGGCTAAGCCAAACTCATTCAGTACTCCTCAGGCAATGGGTGAATATTCCATAAAGAATTAAAAATACTTGGAATAAAAGCAGTAATGTGCCAATCTGCGGCAACAAGTGGAAACACAATTCCTTTATTTCCAGTGTTTAATGGGTAAGATATGCCATAAAACTGTCAAAAGTGTGAACCCTACTGAAAACCTTGGCAGGGAGCTGCATCTGAAGCACTATAAATCAGCAAAATCTGTAATGTTTCATACAATGTGCATTTTCGTTTGTTGTTTTTTGTGGGGTTTTTTTGTACTAGAACTTGAGTGTGATGTTACAGGATATTTTGCATATACTTGATACTGTACGGGCTGTATTAGCTTTGGATCCCCTCTCAACACTCCGCAGCTACGTCCCATTACCTCGCCATAGATTGTTACTGGCTGCTATCCAGTGCTTCAGTATTAGTGTCATAAATGCCTCCGTGACATACGACATTTGTTACACTCGACAGCAGCATTCATTAGAGCAAGCAGCAGCAGCCAGGCCACGTTTCCTTCCAGTATTTAGCCATCACTGGACGAGAGCTGAACATTTTGGCAGCAGGAGGAGCGGGGCAGCCCAGGGTAGTGACACCACATGTTATCTCTGATGGCTCAGTCGATGCTTTGTGCTCACATGCAGCCAGGAGATGTGCTGACTCACTGTGCTAAACGCCTTTGTTATTATTGATGATTTTTTTAATAATGCCTCGAGGCTCTGCTGGGCAGGCTGTAAGAGTCCTGCCCCAGCCAGCCCCAGGAGATAAGCTGCACAAAGCAGGGTTATTGCTTTCCATCACAGTCAGGGAGCAGTGCACTGAGAAATGAAATGCTGGGTACTGCAGGGAGCAGGGCTCTTGCTGGAGCTATCTCCAAGCTAGTCCTCTGCTTCAGTGCCATGTCTCACTGCTGCACTTGCTGGTGGATTTGTGCCTATGAAAGTTATTAATTCTTGCGGCAAATGCTCCTTGGCAGTGTGAGTGCTAAAGGCTTGGGTTGTTTTTCTTTCGTCTCTGTGAATCAGAACCCTCATGGCACCAGTACAGACCCTGAGAAGCCAGACAAGTATCCAGCAATGGTCTCTACCAGCTTACTGACTTTGTATAGCACGCTCCTGCTTCTTGCAGACCTGTTGATTGTATGGTATCTGCGGGCTCCTAGTCTCCTTTACCAACTTTTGAATTTCTTCTGTATGCAATGTGTGATGCTCTAGGTTTGTGCCAGCAGCATTTTCTAGCACGGGACTCCAAGGGCACAAAAGCCAGGATTTCATAGCAGTGTAAGGCTAATGATTCAAGTGTGCATGCTGGCAGTCACGGGAGCAAGCACCGCCTTTCTCTTTGGCATTCTGACAGCCTGGTATTAAAGACCTGCAAGTGTCAGAAGACGGAGGAAATCAGCTGGCCTCTCTGACAGATTTTACAGCGTAGTGTCTGTGCTGTCAAGGCAGCAAATATGACAAACGTGAGAAATGACAGTAATAGGAATGTTTAGGAAAGGGAACAAGCCTAATAGAGATGCCGCTGTTGACAATAACATGCTTATGTTAGAAGTCAGTTCTTTGAGCTTTTGTAGTCAGTGAAGAATTTATTGAGCCTGTTTTTCTATGTCTGTTTTTAATTCTTGTTTTCATACCCATAACTGTGTGTCTCTTTTTACTATCATGGTAAAATACTGCTTAGTTGTAATGTGGAAAAAAGAAGCCAGTTGCTCTATAATGCTCTGTTTCACTTGAATTATCATGGTAGTGCAGGCAGCATCTGAGGGCTCCGTTATAGTAGATACTAGAGCAAATAAGAGGAAAGAGAGGATTAAAAATCGCATTATTTTAATTCAGAAAAGCTTAGAGATGAAGATAGACCAACTTATGAGCTGGGAGAGCTGAAGCACCCACCTGTCTGGCAGTATAAAATTGAAGTCACTGTGGTTGGCCGTGGGGCTAGCTGTGGAGCCTACAGTGCACATCATGTTCCTCTCATCTCTTCCTGGTCACAGAGGGCTGAGCATGGATGGGGTTTAATAGCAGTCGTTGCCTATATAAGTGTGACTTTCAGCAGTATTTACGTGCCTCAGGGTACCTACAAATGCCTAGTCACAGTCAGCAGCTCTGGTATACACAAGTCTGCCATCAAAGCGATTATGGAATTTCTTACTATTTCTCTCTCAAATTTTCTTGCGCTGCCCATTTGCAGGTCTCAGGCAGGCTTTAAATCTCCCCCTGCCTCAGCTGTCTGCAGGTGAGATAGATCGAGTCCCTCCATGGCAGTGTGCACTCACTTGTGATAGATGTCTGAAATCAGTGGGTGAGTTTCTTTCTTGGAAAATTAAGTTTTTCTCACTGGAGACTGCTCATCTGGAGCCCATGGGAACAAACTGCTCTCTGTTTCTGCTGTGGGATGGCAAGGGTAGCTGAGATGAATCCCAGCCTGTGTCAAAAAGCTGTTCTGCGTCTGGTCATTCCTTTTGAGTTAATGGAAAGAATGCTGCACATGCTATCCAAGGGAAAAATAAATCACTGCTCACATCCAGGTCTCCTCTTCCGTAACACAAGCCTATCCATCTCATCACTTGGGAAGGGAAGGAGCACCGAAGAGGCTTTAACTGAATGGCTGCAGGCATCTGAAAACAGAGTGGGGAAAGGAGAAAGAGTAGAAAATTAATAAAAAGTTATCTTCTATTCTCCAAATGCCTTTAAAGCGGTGTTTCCATTAGTCAGAGCTCAGTTCCTGCATGCCTGGAATTCTTCTCTTTTCTCAGCTCCACTGAATACTTAAAAATGAGACATATATTGATGCCCAAAATGCATACATTGCAGTCAAGTAGGAAGTTCAGAGGAAAGCATGTTTTCACACTAAAATCTATACTCAGGGATCTCACTTGTAGCAGAAACTAGAATAAATTTCAATTTGTGGTGACAGCAGTTTTGCTGTAACTTAATTTTTCTGAGTTAACCCATCAGTAAGTTTTATATTTTAAATGAAAATTTTCATTTAAAACAGGAGCGATGGTATTTTTCTTCTCAGACTCCTGGAACATGTATTATGGAGATAACATTACATGCAGTACAGTCGTGGATGTGCTGCTTCTGATACAGATGTTCAAGAGCAAAACTTGTTCAGAATAAGATTTTAGCATTACTGAAGTCACTTTCTCTGAAGTTGCTCCACCAACAAGAGGTCACAGCAGTGCCAGCTCCCTGCTGCTGCACCAGCATTGCTGGGCATGGTCCCCTTCCACGGGGACACAAAAACCAAACGCTGTGTTCTGAAGTCTGAGATGGCAGTGGGACCAAGGTCCCACACTTGGAAGCAGCCCAAGGATGGCTGCCAGAATGCCATCTTGCCTTGCTCCTCATCTTGTTTGCTTCCTCAGGGTACACTGACTGGACTCGAAGACACGTGCCCACATACAAATCACATAGGTCAATGCTAAAATCTATTTGCATACATTCTCCTTCAGGAGAAATCTTCAAGAAAAAAAAAAAAATAATGCAGTGCTGGGCAAAAGATGGAGATTCTCTCACCCTTTTATTCCTTATATATTATTTTTGAATATCTTCTGAATGTATCCGAGAGTTCCTCGAATTCTTCCAGGCAGATTTTGACCTCTTGAAGACGCTGCTCCTGAAGTTTCTGCTTTTTGTATTTTGTTTTAAAACTATTTTCAAAATCCAAAATGCCACCAGAAGGCCGAATAAAATCAAATAGAAACAAGCTGAAAGGGAGCTTTACAGTAATGGTCTGGGTCTAGAAATCCTTACCAAAAGCTTAAAGTTCTTTTATATGAAGGATTTTCTTCTATCAGATAAACGCTTTCTTTGGTATAAGTGACTTTCTGGCGATTTTTTGATTGAAAAAGGATTTGTCGAGTTCTGAGATCTGTTTAAGCTCTGGAAAGAATGCCCCTTCATCTCGGTCACATTTTTCTCCCAGTAAGAAATTAAGAGAAGTCCCCAGTGCCTGCTGGTCAGCCATCTCTCCACACCCCTGCTCTTTGAAGGGAGATGCACGCACCCATATCCTGCTGCACACTTACATCTCATCCAAGACAGATCCCTGCACACATACTTCTATTGACAGCCTGCATGGGTAATTTGAGTTTTTCTATCTTCCAAAGAAGTCACCTTCCACTTACGCTGAGTTACATCAAGCAGTTTGACTAAGGAACTTCTCAGCACTTCCTTTCATTTATTGCCTTCTTTACATACTTGGCTCTAGGAAACGTTATATGCCCCCCACCCCACCCAGTCTGTGAAGCTGCCTCTTTTTTTTTTTATATCAGGTCTAATCGTATGCAGATAATTGTGAATTTGTTCATTACAAGACCAGGTACTGTAACTCACTCTTGCCAAGATTAATCTGTTTTCAATTCCCTGATCCCACCATCGTCTAAGCAGATGATTACTGACTTTGAATGACTTCACCTGCATAATGTGAGTCACGAGTTTGAGTGCAGTCTGAGATTATTTCCTCTAGCATGCTGTGCCAGATCTCTGCCTACTTAAATACTTCAGAGGAGGGGAAAAAAGTCAGTACGCTAAAGAATGGTGAAATGTTTTTGTTTTGAGTATATGAGAGACCTGTATCTGCAGATTGTTGAACCTCTCTTTCCCAGCTTGCCATTTGTTCTCCATGATTAGGAATATTAAAATGAATTACAGCCTGCTCAAAATGGTTCTTCTATCCTCTCCTAGGAAAGACCCAAATAAACACACTGGGGAGGCAGAGGGAGGAGGAGGTTGCCATCGTTTCCAAGTGGGGAATTTTTAGGAGGATTTATTCCCAGTTGAGGTTGGAAGATGAGAAATAATTGCTGTATTTGTTGGAAACTGTTTATAGAACAAATGTAGAAGTTGTATCATCTGGTGAGTCGGTTGCTTGGTAAATAACATTCCGCATGGTGTGACAGTAATGAAGAGTTTTATCTACAGCCGCTGCAATCATAGTTTGCAGCATCTGTTAAACGTTTTATTTACTCTTATTTAGACAAGCATGCTAACATTTGCATGAAGAATCTTACTCTGTAGTGTTTGGAAACCTTCCCATCTGCCTTTCTCTCCACCCGTCCAAGGGCTCTGCAAAGTTAATGCTTTGTCTCTGCCCCAACTCAGACTGTGTGCCAGACCATGAGCCGCTCCGTGGTTTCCTCCTGCTCCCCGGGTGAGCATCCCACCCCCTGCAGTCGGTGTTCTGCCGCAGCACAGAGGGGTCAGAATGCTGCTGTGGTGCTGTGCCCAGGTTGGGCAGCAGGT
Source organism: Odontophorus gujanensis (assembly GCA_013399175.1). Lineage (NCBI taxonomy): Eukaryota > Metazoa > Chordata > Aves > Galliformes > Odontophoridae > Odontophorus > Odontophorus gujanensis. The sequence continues at coordinate 193,954 of VXAB01001449.1, read as the reverse complement.
CCCATTGGCTGGGGATGCTCCAGGTGCTGCTGCATGGGCCTGAGCTCACCGGGCGTGGGGAGTGGCGCGTCGTCAATCGGAGTAGCGCTGTGTGGTGTGGTGAGTAGACCTGACTACAGATTCAGTCATCTGCTGCTGCCAGGATGCCCATAAAACATTTTGCTATGGTAAGGCAGCAGTATCATGGCTAATTAAGCTCATAATTGCCTGTAGCCTTGTCCTCTCTGATCTATTTGCTGCATTTGTTGTTGTGGTTGTTGTTTTATTTTTGGAATTAAGCTTAGGCTGCAGACTACTTGAGGCAGGGACTGGGGTGCTGTACCTTTCACAGGCAGCAGGAAGGTGCCCTGAGCCTCACAGACCCCCTGGGCTGGGTGACTGTCGTGTCAGTGCATGTGGCTGCTGCTCCACTGGTGACTGAAGGTACTCAAGCAGAGGGAGTGTGTAATCCAGGAGGACCGAGTGCCTGATTTCTAACGTTGTCCTGAGCAGAGATTCTTCTGAAAAAACAATGAGGACTTGGTAGCCCTCGGTGAGCATGGTTTCAGCAGAACCCTTCTCTGTGTTGACTTACAATCCATGTGCCTTTTCTGTTCTGGGGTTGAGAAGTTCTGAGTAATGATGCTGCTTGAACCATTAATGGGAGTCCTTAAAATATAAGTCGTTTCTTGATACTTTCCTTTTTGGGGCATCTTTCTTTTAAAAACCAAAACCAGATACTGCTCTGTGCGCATAGGAGAAATCAATGGATGGGATCAATATTCCCTCCGCAGGTAATAAATGCTGAGAAGCATTTGTGTCTATCTAAATTGATCCTAGAGAATTCTTTAAATTGGTTCTGATGTGTATAAAAATCATTTCCCTATTGATCAAAGCTATTCTTTCTTTCATTCTTTGGTACGTTATTTCATCTCCGTCACCAGTAATGGTCCCAGGCTTCTCTATGCAGTTATGTTAAACAGAATGTCTTAAATCCATGTGAGATCATAATTTTAATGAAACAAGAAAGAACTGGGCTTGCGTCTTTGAAGATGAATGCTTTGCTTGCGGGTACACAGCCTAAGTATTTTTAAATTGGCAAAGTCACTACATCTGAATTATCTACGATAAAGCCTAAAATAGTGGCCATGATTGTATTGGAAGCAGTTGTCCAAATGCAGCATCCCTTACTCTGGGTGTCACTGCTGCTGCTATGGTCAGGTGACTTCTCTGCCTTTCCTCGTTCTGCTCTGTATCTGAGCAAGAGCATCCTGCTGTGGGGTAACCACGCTGCCCGATGGCCTTTGCAGTGGTGTTAAGGTGAAACCTTAAGGCTTTGGCCAACAGCATTTCTTGACTGCAGAGCTCAGTGCCTGCAACCTGACCTTCTCTTTCTGCCTTCCCAGCCCAGATCGCTGTCTCCAGGAAAGCGCTACTGAATGTTGTCCTGGCAAGGTTTCATTCAAAATTCATTTTACGAAGAAGACAGTAATTGTGGTTGTGATTTCTATTAGGACCTTATGGAATATAAATTGTCAGGCTGTCTTTTGACAAGTGCAGGTCTTGTTCCCTCTACCCCAGGTAATTTGGTTCTATCAACCCAGCAAATTAATCTTGTCTGGTTTTGTGTTCTGAAGAAACACAGTCACAAATCCCATTGCTTCAGTGTACCAGCACTACTTGAAATTTAGCTACCAGTTCAAATTAGAAGATGGGATTTGTATCATATTTACATTCATGGCTTTAGCTTTGATACTGCTTACAAGGCAGCACAGGTACTAATTGATTTTAAGGTCCAGTTCTGTTCTCAGAACAATGCTGAGATCTGTCTTCAGTACCAGGAATAAAAGGGCACAGGTGATTTTTATTGCTTTTATGAGGCACAAATATTTTTCCAACCCAGAGAGCAGAACTGCCTGAGGAATTCATCAATGCCCAAAGCAAAGGGCACTGCCAGGCTGGGAGTGGCAGCCTGGCCAGGCAGTGTGTGTGTGAGCCGGGAACAGAGCCTGTTCTCCAGGGGATGCTGGGGCTGGAGATGTGCAGCAAGAACTTGCTGTAATGCTAAAAACAAAAGGAGTGGAGAGGCGCTCAGGAAATTTATTTGCATCCCAAAAGGTATGTGATTGTCTAGAAATACCATGTCCCATCTGCTGGTGGCTTCACGGGTTGCATCGCTGCTTCCAGGTGGGTGGGATTCACCAACTCATCGAATGGTTTGGGCTGACAGGGACCAAAACAGACAGAGGTTTGGTCCACACCATGTGGGTGACAGTTTGGGCTGTCAAACCCTGTAGGTGAATTCCTCTTTGGATCCCTAAGAGGGAAACAGCAGCATCCTGGGCTTGACTGCAGTGTACGTGTGCATAGAGAGAAAAGATGAACAGCCAAATGCATTTTAGCACAAATGTTTTCTCTGGGATAAGTCACCATCCCTTTTAGTGTCTGCTTGCACAGAAGTTGTTCATACCTCCGGTGCTTTTGCTGCTTTCTCTACCTTTTCAGACTCACTGCATGCTTTTTGGAGCAAATGACCAGATGGTCAGAGCTTATGTTATTCTAGGGATGTAATAGGGGTACATCAGAAAAATTAGTACCTCTGCTCTAGCAATGGGCAACAACAGATTAGATGTAATTACTACAAGAGCTGCTACTGTAGGGCCTCTGTGGCGATGTGCTCTGTCATCACTCCTGCTGCCCAGTGGGGGAGGAGGAATTATCTAGGGGCTGGAGCTTAGGTTTAGCTCCCTGTGTTGCTGCTCTGTGGGTGTCCCAGCAGATCTGCAGCAGCTTTGCATGAGTTGGATGTCTCTGCAACCTTGAGTTTGAGATCTGGAGGTGCTCTGCATCTTCTAAACCAGAAACTGTTCGTTTTGATGCAGTTCTGCGTTGTCTGCTGAGCTCGGTGGATTTGCACAGGCGTGCCCAACCTGACAATTCACCCGAAGGTGTATGAAAGAAAAACTATCTCCAGGTTTCTGCCTTCCTCTGAGTGTTACATCAAAGTGCGTTTGTTAGTGCGTGAGGAAGCGTCCTTCATCAAAACAGGGCTTCGCGTGACAATTATGTAATAGATTTTGTTTGGCTTCCTAATTGGAACATCTTGAAAGAGCAATAAAACACAATTTGTTCCCAGAAAGAAACATCTCCTTTTGCAAGGAAAGGGGGAGTAAATTTACATTATAATGAGCAAAGTGTTACCGGTGCTTAGATCAGCAGTGACACAACTGCTGTGGGAACTCATCTGGTGCGTTCCTCTCCCCTCTGCATGCTTTTGTCCTGCATCCTTCTGCTACAGAGCAGGGAGCTGCTGTGCTCATAGGCAGCAGCAGCAGCACATCACGAGATGGTCAGCACCAGATGCTTGGGAGATGAGACACTACTCCTCACCAGGACTGCCCCATGCACCCAAGGACTTTCCCTGGCACAGGGAGATGTACAATTTGCTATTGCATCTCACAGGCTACTGGCAATCTGCAGCTGTCCAAGCCTTCTTTTTTTGTTGTGGGTTTTTTTTTTTTTGGTCTCCCTCCTGTCCTTCTCTGTTTTTAACAAGCTCTTTGTTATGGGTTTGAGGAGGCTGAAAGTGACATTAACCCCCTGCCCAGCTGTTGCAATGTCAGGGCTCCAGGCGAAATGGCATTTATTTGGCTCCTGGAGAAGTCATCCCAGCGACTGCCTGGAGAGCCTGGCTGCAAGTGAAATCCATATGCAGTGCTTCTGTCAGCAAAGACTTCCTGGAAGAGAGTTTGTAATAAATATTCACATCTGCTGCTTTGGACACTCTAATCCATCCTACAGATCTTTGCTGTGTCAGGCTTTGTTCTAGATGAGGAAACTGGGTAGTTGTAAAGGTTTGCAAATAGGGCATATTTATCATGGTTAGCTCTACTTCCCAGTTCCCTTTTCTGCACAGGCATCCATGACTACGCTAAGCATAATGCGTGATTAAATATTCTCAGTGCACTTGTGAGCTGCTTCAGACTATGTGAGAGTTTCCTTTGAGAGAGGGAGAGGTGGCATTGGTTCGCTTCCCAGGTTGTCACAAGAGCCAACGTGTCTTGAAGATCATTGTGAATTAGGCTGAGTGGACGGAGGATATGTTTAATGGATGAATGACACATCGTGTGGTCATACCAACACCCTGAGGCCTCCGTGGGATTCATGCTGGGAGGACAGATCCTTCCTGACTAACTTCTGATGGGTGGTACGTTCCCATTGGCGACTTCTTTATGTGACTAAAATGGACCAAGCCTCTCCCGTTCTTCATCATCTTCCCCAAAATGATGGCCTTAGTGTCCAATTGACTTTGTCTCCATCAATATTAGTTATTCCTCTGCGATGTCTTTGCTTTCAGAAAGAAAATACTGATCCATGAAAAGAGCTGTAATCATTTGAAGGGCATGCTGAACTTGCTCCCAACAGAGCAAAGTGTTTGGCCAAGGTCATGACTGGAAATGCGGCGATCTCTTTGTTGTAAGGACCACATCAGCTCCGAAATGAACGTGTCAATCCTTTTTTGTTTTGATTTTTGGGTTTTTGTTTTATTATTTTTTCCCTTTATGCAGCACTCGTGATTATTGCAGTTAGTTTCCACAGGGAGGGAGCCTGAATCTGGTAGCTGTGCTGGTGTTTAAGTAACTATTGACTTTCTGCATCATTGGGAGTGATGAACGAAACCTGGGTCTGGTTTATCAAGAAGTAAGTGGAAACTGGAGACTCTTTAGAGCCTTTCTGACTTTTTTTTTTAGCTAGCTCTTGTTCTGTTGTAATGTGGCCTTCCCGTAAGGCTCGGAGGGAGTGGGGCATTCGGTTCAGTTGGATGCCCAGCCACTCTGCAATTTGGCTGAGAGCTGCCCTTTCCTTTGGGGCAGTGCAGTACAAGAAGAGGAATGTTACCAGTGTGATTCTGATACCTCCAGGTATCAGCAGAGCATCTGCTGCTCAGCCTGCATGTCAGAATCCAGCCCTAAATAATTGCACCCAAGTGGAATAGCTGTGCCCTTAATGAGTAGCGTGCCCAGGTCTCCAGATTCACTTAATCACTCTGAATCCAATCTCATTATCGTCGATCTGCTCAACTTTCCCATCGTTTATCTCAGCAAACAGGAGCACACAAGACGTGGTTCATCTTCACTTCAGCTCCAAACTTCCAGCGCCGCTGCCCTTGCCAGACCCGCTAACTTTGCTCTCTGTGTTTCCACTCCAGGTCGCACCGTGGCCGTGGCGAGCAGCGATGGGGCTGTGAAGGTTGTGCAGCCGGGGCCGGGACAGCTCCGCAGCTTGCGGGGCCACGGCCACGCAGAAGTGCGGAGCGTGGCCTTCCATCACGCGGCGGAGCGGCTGCTCTCGGGGGCTGCCGACGGCACCGTGTGTCTCTGGACCTAAGGAGCCTCAGCATCAAGGTGTTCGTGGAACGAGCAGCACCGCAGAGAGGGCTTAGCAAGGCATTCCCGTAGCTGATGTTTGCAGGGGGCACAGCTGCTTGTGAGAGGCGTGCTATCCTGCGTTTTATCGCAATAAAAGCCCCGGTTTGGCTTTCTTTCACGGTGTTTTCCCCAGTATCCAGCACCCCCTCGTTCGGTCGCTCGGGCAGAAATAGCTTTACGATGACGCCTAATGACAGAGCAGCCGAATTGCAAGGAGGTGGACTGTGAGCGGCTCGCAGCCGGAGCCACCGGCGCACGGCTCCCCAGTTCCAGCCCGCGGGAAGACGGGAAGTTTTAATCATGCAGCAAGGTGGGATTTTGGATGCAGCAAGCGCTGGGGCCGCCGCCGGGGCAGGAAGGAGGCCGAGCTGGGCAGCGCGGCACTGACGGCAGCGGGATCACCGCAGGGCTGCGTGCCGCTCCGCGGCCCCGCAGCTGGATTCCTCTTTATTTATTTTTCCCCATTCCCTCTTATTGATTTATTTATTATTTCCCACCCACCCTCCAAAAGAAAAAAAAAAAAATTATTTTTTTGAAAAATTAATTATTACTATTATTGCTAATAGGAGGCGGGGCAGCCATGCCCGTCCCCAGGGCTGGGGTGTCCCCGCAGGGGAGCGGGGCCCACCGGGCACCGGGCTCCTCCGCCCTCCCTCTGCCTGCCAGCCCCCGCGCCCCGCTTCTCCCCCCTCCTTCCCGGGCTGTGGCAAATCCTGCACCACCAGAGATCCGCTGGGCGTAGGGAGGGGATCTCTCTCTGTTGTTGTGGGCTTTTTTTTTTTTTTCCTTCTCCCTCCCTCTCCCCCTCCCCCCCTTTCTCCCTGCCCTCCACTTGAGACCTGAGGAAATCCAGCCCAAGTTGTCTGCGATGACTGCGCTGTTGGCATCGGGGCTCCTCCGTTGCATCCGTGCCTCCGGAGCGCCGCGCCGCTGCTCGCTCTGAATCCTCGGCGCCGGGTGAAAGCTTAATTCTCATGCCGCGGTTGCTGGGCTGCCGCTTCCCTGCGATTTGCGATGGGAGGTGGAGGAGAAGGGATTGTCCGTGAGTCAACGCTGAGAATGTGATTAGGAGGAACCGCTTTCACTAATTTTTGTCTAACCTTTTAGTCCGTGTTGGCCTGTGACCCCTCACAGCTTTCAGACCGAGCCTGATTAGGTAAGTGTGAATTACTCACTCGGGGCGAGGGAAGGTGGGTGGAAGCGTTTTACTCAGGCACTTATGGATGGTCCTGGCCCCTCTCCCGATGAGGAATGATGAGAAAGTTGGGCTGTAAACTAATTGTGAGCAGAGCAGCGCTTGTTTACTTGTTGCAGTCTGTCGGGGCGAGCTGTCTGCAGTCTGTCTGATCTCCAGGATCTCCACCTGGGAGTTGCCGTGGGACGGCCGTGGGCTGTGGGAGACACTGTGCTTTTATTTATGAGCTCCAGAGAACTTTTGGTTTTTAATTCGCAGAGCTCCCCCATCAAACTTCACCACCTTCTCTCCATTGTTTCACGTTTTCCCGGGCGTGAATTGCTTCTTTTGCTCCTGCTGTGTTTTGTCTGCTGTACGTTTTGTTTTTGTTTTGCTTTGTTTTCCTAAATGTCCACCGATCTGCAGTATTGCATCCTACCTGTGGCACTGAGGTGGGCATCCACTCTGGAGCTGGGTAAAGCAGCACCAACCTCCTGAATCCCAATCAGCACGTTGCAATAGGTGCTGGATGCCCGGTCCTCGTGCTGGGAATGCAGCTAGCACTTCCATTTAGAGGATATCTTTTGAATTTGATAAAGCTTGTGTAATATCCGGTGTCTCCCTCTGTTGTGGCTTTGGAAAAACTGCTTTGTCAATAGGATCCCTGAACTGCTTCTCCAGGAGTAGAGCTTGCTGCTGCTGCTTTCCTTCAGCTCAGGAGAATTAATTGCTCAACGTCTGCAGCCTGTCCAAAATCCCAGTGCTGAAGGAGTCCCCCGTGGGGGCGGAGTGGGGCATGTTTGACTGTGTGTGTAGGCGATCCGTGTCGTTCTGGGAAGAGGGACGAGAGGCAGCGGCGCGCACACACACACACAAACAAGCCATGCTCGGTGAGTGCTTCCCCTCATCAATTCATCTTGTCTCACTGAAAAGTTTGCTGCAGTACTTTGCCCGCTCCTCCCTGGAGAGGTCAGAGCCCACCGCGCTGCTCGCGGGGCCGGCCGGTGATGTGGCACGGCGTGCAGCCAATCGCACAGCCAGGGATGCACGGAGCCTCACTCGGAGCTCGCCCCGGCTCCAGGAGAAGCTGCTCCCTCTCCAGAGCCGAGCACGGCAAGGTCGGGCTGTGCTGCGGCGCTCCCGAAGTTTTAGTGAGGCTCCAGCTCCGCACATCGCACAGGCATTTCGCATCCTGCTCTCGGCATTGCTCCTGGGGAGGCACCGGAATGCTGAATAATGGAGGAGAATCGCGTCGTGCTTTGGGTCGGGGTAATACAGCCCTGCTGCCGGCAGCGCAGGCAGCCCCTCTTTGCAAATGCTGCGTGTGAAAGTCTGCTGCTCCACCTCTCATGCACCGAGTTCAGTCCAGCTCCATCTTCCATGCTGGATGCAGAGCTGCCTGCAGAGCGTGCTTGCCTCGTTCTTCAGCCTCCCTCCGTTTGGTGAAGAGCACGGAGGGATGGTGGCCACAGCTTAAGCTGGGGTTCAGACCCCTCCGAGCTGTCCATCCCCGCTAACTTGTGGTGCAACATAAAACTCTGCACGTGAGGGAAGTAAAGATGAGGTGATTCTCTGAGCCACCATGGTACAGAGATGTTTTGTGGGCTTATGCTTACAGAAGTGTGTCTCAGTTATGCATTTCATGTGCTTTATTCTCGTTGCAAATAACTTGGGAGAGGCTTATTTCAAATGAAACAGCGATAGCTGTCTGCACAGTTTGAAAGCACTGATTTATTCTTTCATGCTGGTTGAAGGCGTAGCCCTTCTTAGTCAGTGTTCCTTAATACTTTTGAGTTCTCACTTTAAAATGTTTGCTTTCAGACCACGGCACTGGTCTCCTTATGGAAGCAGCTGTTTCTCTCTGGCCCTGAGATCCCATGGAGAACCTGAGGAGGGGGATGGCTCTTCACATCCATGAAACCTGGATACTGCTGTTTGTAATCCCTGGCTTGGTCACACCAGCTGCCATCAACCACGAAGACTACCCCGCCGACGAAGGGGACCAGACTTCCAGCAATGACAATCTGATCTTTGATGACTACCGAGGGAAGGGTTGCGTGGATGACAGTGGCTTTGTGTACAAACTGGGAGAACGCTTTTTCCCGGGGCATTCCAACTGTCCCTGCATTTGTACTGAGGATGGACCTGTTTGCGATCAACCCGAATGCCCTAAAATCCACCCAAAGTGTACAAAAGTGGAACACAACGGATGCTGTCCGGAATGCAAGGAAGTGAAAAACTTTTGTGAATATCACGGAAAAAATTACAAAATACTGGAGGAATTTAAGGTATGAAACTCTTTTCTTTCAGCTTTTTATGTTAGTGTGATAGGCGGCTTGCTGGGGACTCTCAGAGGCACTCAGTGTTTGCTTACTGCTCTTAAAAAGGCTGCCACCTTCCCCCTCACGTGCACTCAGGGCCATTGGTGAGCCAGAAGTCTCCGAGCACAATGCTGATCCTCTGAAGCTGTGATGCTGGACAGCTTCCCTGGTTGCTCACGGCATGAGTTGGGCTGCCAGAGGAGTCTGTGAAAATAGTGGTCAACCAGTGCTGGGCACTCGTTAGTAACCACCTTTCCAATTTGGATAACAGAACATGATGGCATGGCACTGAGAGCTGTTGCTCAGAACTGTGTGAGGATGCAAGCAGGTTGCAGGCTGTGCAGAATGTTCTCATTGCAACGATGGTAAAGCTGTTTAGAATGGCAAAATACTAATTTATAGCACGATGACCATCTAGAGTACTGAGAAGCAAGGGGCTTAGTTACAACAGTAGAGTTCCTGTTGGGAAATTTGTGAAGAAACCCTTTGGGAATGTGTTGTGAAAATAAGACCAGATTTCAGAAGCCATTACCTTGTGCACAACCTGCACCTCTCACTTGGCTATGTGGTTTCAATTCTGCTAAGGAAAACAGCATGTCACAATGAAGAATGGGGTCTGTAAAGGCAACAGGTATACACAAGTTTGTCCTCCCAAGTCATGTGGCTTTAAAATTCATACCTCTCTAATTAACAGCAGCCTGTAACTCTTTGTGGCTGTATGCCCCATCTCATTATACCCTTCACAGTGTGTTTTCTTCCCTGACAATGAAAATGCTTCCATACAGATCTTAGTGCTGCGCGAGTTCTCATACCATAGATTGCAGTTCCCTTTTCCCAGATTGTTTTTGTCATTTTCAGTGAAGGTAGTATGTAGTTTCTTTCTTCTGTCATGTGCAGTTTACAGTCATCTTTTCCTATCCTTCTGCAGCTGAAATTGTTTAGTTTGGCCATGGGATCCTTCAGCATTAGCTGTGTTCATGGTCAAGCTCTTGATCTTGACCTGTGTTTTACAGAGAGCCCAGTGCTTTGTGCAACAAGGCAGAAGCTGATTTTTTTATTTTTTTTTTTTTTGAAATCTATGTGTTTACCTAGAATAAGAAATGAAACTCTTGCTACTCTTAGAGATTCAGGCAATGGAAAATCACTGTGCGCTTTCAGGAGTGTTTTTGGGGAGAAAAAAGAACAAAGAGCTTCCAAGATTCAGAAAATTGCTGCTCTGAAGGGAGATGTTGAATTCTTTGAAGCATTGGGTTGTTTTGCTGTTTGCTTCAACAGAACCAAGATTTTATCAGCCAACTCTGTAGAAGAAGTCCTGAGCAGTCTGTAGGTTTTATAGGCTCTGAACTCTGCTCTTCTCTTGTCCTGGTGGATGTATAGGGTCTGCAAACTTTCTGGAGTCCATTCTTCACACGCTGAGCTCTGTCTCTGCCAAAGAACAGAGGAGGCTTTCTTGGGTCGTTCCAACTCAAAACCAGACTGCTTTCAATGGAAGCAGAGTCAGTGGTATCATAGAACCACCAAGGTTGGAAAAGACCTCCAAGATCACCCAGTCCAACTGTCCCCACAACCCACTAAACCATGTCCCTCAGTACAACATCTGAACATTTCTTCAACACCTCCTGGGATGGTGACTCCACCGCTCTCTGGGCAGCCCCATTAGCTTTCATTTTAAAACCTTCTGCAAGTGTCTCTCTGCATGTGTGTCTGCATACAAACATTCATGCTTGCTCTGTTACTGTTACCAGGACTGACTCATCATGTAGAAGTTTCAGCTGCTTGATCTCTGCACAAATTAGGATTATTATTTTCTCGAGGAAATTGGTTTTCTCCGTGAAACCAGAATTGGTGAGAGGTTTCCATTTGGGAGAATTTTCCCATCTTGTTTTCAGGTTTCTATTTAGGCTTAGGATGAAAAATCCAAATGCAATTTAATCTTTTTATTTTCTTACCACTGACAGGAGCTGTGACTATCTCAGGGTAAAAGAGTACTTCAGAAGACCCGTTTCTTCAAGAATTATCATTACTGTTTTTTTCTAGTGGGCTGATTTTCTACCTCTGATCTTTCTGACTCACAGCAATCGTAAGCACTAAATACAAACATGACAACAAGCCATCCAGCTGAGACAGCTGTCCAAATGTTTATGCTTGTGCCCCTAGATCATTAACACGTACCGATGAAATGCTAAGCTGAAGTTCAGTTGTAAATCTAAACCCATTAGGAGTCTCTCTGCACGCTTTGTAAAACCTCGTGTCCCTTGCAGATGGTTTTGTAACCCCGTGTAGGATCTTCATAGCCCTTTGATGGGTCCTGGGTGATCTCTGAGGGCTTTGGGCTCCAGCTGCCTGGATGGAGCCTGCCCATCCCCTCTGTTTGCCTGGGATCCATCCATGCCTCCAGTCGAGGCTGCAGACAAAGGGGAGGGCTGGTTGCTTTTATGGTGATCTCTCTCCCGACCTCATTTTCAACTTCTCTCCTTGTTGGCCTCAAATCTACTCTCTTATGGCTTCTGCAGTCCGTCCCGGAGCAGTCACGGGGCAGTGGCAGTGTCGGGGTCAGCATGAAGGATGCTACAAGTCTTGGGCACTGTGTCTGTTTTCCCCAGAGGGATCTGGTGGTCACTTGTGGGGTCACTTTGCAGCCTGCTTGTGTTTTGATTTCCATCCTGCAGGTTAAGGTCTAACTCCCAGGAGCTCTGCACTTGCTTGCAGCGAGGTTGCTACCCCTCCCCTTTCTTCCAGGGAGAAAAAAAAACAACAAGCAAATAGCAAACCAGAGAGCAGTCTTGGCTATTGGGAGTGCTCATGGCTGGGTGTTAAATGAATCTTCCCAGACAGCAGCTTATGTAAAGTAAAGGAGACAGCGTCCCGCCAGTGTGATGAATGTTCGCTGGCAGCTGATGGAGAAGTCGTGCAAATGTCAGTGAGACAACAGCTTTCCTAAGTGCTGATTAGTTTTCGCTCAGCTGCATAACTTAACTGCCAGAAAAGCGTGCGCCTACCCGAATTAATAAATGCAATTTATGGCCTGGCTGAAGGTACATTTGTAGCCACAGCCTTTGGAAAATTCTTGGTTTGTCCATTTGCAAAGTCTGTCATCACATCCTGCTCTCCCGCATCCTCATATCCATCCAGCCTAACCATCCGTAGAGCACTGTGAGTGTGTGGCACAGTGCCACTGTGCTGGGAAGCAGATGATGAGTTCACAAGAGGATTGTCGAGCTGACATCTTGAAACATGCTCTTAATTTTGGGGCCGTGCAGGTGGGAACTTGCTCCCTGTCCCAACAGGTTAGGTGCTCCTGCTGGCACGGCTTCATCCTCAAAGTCACCAGCAAAAGTTTTGTAGCCACGGGTGGTGAAATATCTCCATTTGCCTTCGGGTGGGAGAGCTTTGGGCATGCCAGCTTTGCCATCTTGGTAATATTTCTGTCTGAAGAACATCTTCCTTCAACCTGTGGTGGTGAACTTGGGCTTGGAAGCGACTCTGAAGATCAGGGACATTTCTTTGGTGCTGCTGCTTCTTTCTGCCAGGCACAAAACTGCAGTTTCTTGCAACCATTGGCTCTGGCAGTGCTTAAGCTCTGCTGCTGCCTTTCTGCTGGTGGCCCATCCTTGCTCAAAAAGCCCATACGTGATGCCTGAATGGTTTTGTCTTGCATACAGGGCACTGCATAGGGAAAAAAGGGAAAGGGCACATTTTAGCTTTATTCTAGGACAACTCTGCTGTCTTGAAAAGAGTCAGGACTTCACTGTGGGAGTTCTCCTTTAGTTTTCTTTCTCGTGTTTCCTTCCAATGTGTCTTTGCTTGCAAATGACCCGTAATCCTTCGTCTGAAGCTCCTGTATCTCGCTGACTTGATGTCTTCTTGAGCAGCACTTTGCACAGTAGGGATCACAGCTCTCGCAGGGATCGTCGGCTTGTAATCAGAGTCCAAAATGAATGAGGGACTCTATAAGCACAGCATTCTTGTACACTAATTCTCAGCTCGTTATGAAAAGCCGTGCTTTGGAATAGCAGCGCCTCCTTCTCCTTGGTTAATGCTCTTTAAAAAAAAAAAAATGTTTTATTAATGCAATTATATTAATAGAACTTATCAAAATAATACCTTCTCATCAAAAGGTGTTAGCAGAGTCAAGAGTTGATTCAGCTGCTATCCCAGCATCTCTCAGTCCCTGAAATATGGCGTGTGCATTCTGCCCCTGGCTAAAGGGAGGTGATGGAGACCAAAGTGATTCCCCAACCAGTAACCACAGCAGCGTGAGAGCGCACAGGTGCGACAGCTTCTGTCTGAGAAGCTTCCAGAAGAGCCCCCCCAAAAAAAAATCAAAGTGGGGACAAAGGGAAGATTCCTCACGGACTTTCTGCTCTCTCACACGTGTTCGTTTTCCTGGTGCATCTTAGAATGTGCTCCAGTAGTGCTGAGCTCATCTCCTCAAGAAGGAGCATTAGTAAAAGCTGTTGGTAGTAGGTAAGCAGTGATCCAAATCGACAGTAGTTTCTAGATCTTTGCTCATAAATTGTAAGACACCAATTACTAACCCAAGCCAGCATGGGGCCCATATTTTAATATTAGCATTTTTCTCCCTGAGATGTGTGCAGCAGTTTTGTTTTTCTTTGCCTATTATGACTCAAAGAAATGGGGCATATTTTCCCTTCTTGTGTGTTCTGCAATTTCACGTATGGCTAGAAAATCATAATACAAAAGAAATTTCAATAACGTGCCTGTGCTTTAATAAAAGGAGCCATGAACAATGCCAGCTCATAAGATAGCATAGAGCCATTGAAATCAGACAGGGGAAACTGAACATCAGTCAGATGGAAAAGTATGATTTATTATCTCCCTTCTGGCAAAATTACAGTGACAGTGTCTATGCAAAGGAATTTGAAATTACTGACTTAGTGTATTTCTGTCATAATTTGTACCAAGAAAACATACAAAAATAGATAGGCATGTTGTAGATTGATCTGCAGCAATAGCTGCTTTTTACATTGTGTTATGTGCTTAGCTACTGACTCTATAGCACATATATTATTTTAGGCACACGTGTATTTTTATGGTAGGTGAAAGATGATGGGCTGCACTGAGGATTTGGCTACTGAAAGGCCACTGTTTTCCCCAAATGGCAGGGATATGTGAAAACCCCAAAACTCAGAGCTCGGTGGCACTGGGTGCACCGCAAGCGTATTTTCATCTGTTCTGAAATAGAAGGGACCCAAAGCAGCTTGATTCAGAATCACCAGGAATTGTTTTACTCACCATCCATCATCCCTCGGTGCAGCACAGAATTTGGCCTGTGCGTGCAAACCCAAAGGATTGGTATTTTTCCAGTAAATATGACACAGAATGAACGTGTGCCCGATGTTTGTATGGCCAGAGCTGTGGCTGTGCTTTCAGATACTCACTCCAGGGCACGGCCCATTGCTTCTGCTTCTGGCTGCAGCCAGCAGTGGGGGATGGCCAGAGAGCTGGGAATATCAGTCTGCGTGGCCAGGGAAAGGGTAGAATCCAGTCTAAGGTTTCTGAGATGGTGCTTGGGAAGGCTGATGAGAGGCACGTTTGTTCCTTGGCTTCCCCAAGGTGTGTCACCTGAGCTCTCCTTGTAGGAGTGGTGAGCACGAGGTGTTGTCAGCTTATTACTAAGGGTGTTTTCCATAGAGGTGTTCCCAGACGGTGGGCAAAAGGTTCAGACAGCCATATCCTGCTGGAGCAAAGGGGAGTGCAGGTGTGTGGTTTTTGCTGCTGGAACGTGCTCTGTGCAGAATTGTGCTGATTAAAAATAATGCTTAATTAGATAATTATCCTAGTTATTGTTTTTAAAACTGTAATTAGATAAGTCAGCTAATGACAGTGCTCAGACTCGTTGCAAAGTAAAGTTCAGTCTCATCTAGATCCTCCTCCATAGACTTTGCTTGTTGCTGATGAAGCCTCACCCCCATTGCCAGCTGCCAGGCAGTCACGAGTTGGGCTGGCCCATCAAAAGAGTCAGATAATGGAGAATGAGGGACAAAACCAGGGCCAAGTCAGCATTTGATACAGTCTGTTTGCCCTCTCCCTGCTCTCAGCACACAGTGAAAACTGTGCTGGTGTCAAAGCCTGGAACAAAGGAAACCAAAAGCCCAGCAAACCCAAGCAGACGTGCACAGGGCTGGTGTTAACACGTGGTGTGGACACAAGGCTTGAGCCTCTGTGCTGTCAGCAACATAAAGTGAAAAAACAGCTCAGCTCAGGACCTCTGCTTGGACAGTATCTCTTTCCTTGGGAATAGAGAAAGGAGGTAAAGCATCAGAGCATGTTAGCTCATAGCTGCAGCACCCGCACCAGAGCAAACCCTGAGCTTGTGGAGGCCAGCGATAGCGAAGTAGTCCACAAGAAGCTGCTGTCTTTCCTCCTTCTCCCATTTTGTGGCATGAACAAAGAAGGAAGCAGCAGATAGAGCTGTTGGGAAATCTGACATGGAAAGGATCAGCTTCCCGAATGGATCTTTGGTTCCTTTCTCCTTACCCCTGGTGAATTTCTCCTGGACGTGGCTCCCTTGTAGGCAGTGGTGAGAGCAGACAGGGAGGAATGGAGTGCAGAAAGCTGCCAGCTGGGCCCCAGTTCCTTCCCAATGTACAAGGAGCTTAACAAATGTGAAGCACACACAGATATTTTGCCTGTGTCCGTATGGGGCTTTGCATCCCACGTTTGAGCCACAGTCCTATCTGTCTTATCCGTAGTCTTTTGAAAGAAGTCCTGCTCCCTGTGCATGTCTGAACTGAAAAACTATCATAATCAAGTCGTAAAAATCATCTCCAAAGCAGCACGGAACCTCGGTTCCTCTGCCCCAGGGTCTGCAACCACTGTCAGGAATAAAATGAGACATATATCAAAACGAAGAGAGCGTTCCTGCAGAAGTGCAGAGTCATGTTGTAATGCTCTCAGTTCAAAAATAAAACCACGAGACTGCAGATGTGCAGCACCCATGGAAAAAGGGCCAGCACTTGACTCAAGGTTGTTTCTCTCTCATCAGCTGACAGTGGAGCAGCTCTCCAGATCCAGGAGACTCGTGAACCCATTGGGTTGTGTGGCACACAGCAAAAGATGTGAGCACAAAGCCCGGTCACAAGGCTGCTGGAGAGACTGTGGTAGCTGTGAATAGATGGGTATCAGTTAGGAACAACCACAACAGTGCTTTGGTTGACAAGCTGGAGCTTCTGCTTCAACCTCCTTGTGCTGTGACTGCATTGAGTATAGGATGGAGTGATCATCTATAGAAAACTTTTTCTGTTAATGTATTTGCATCTCCTGTCTTCTGCACTGAGCGAGAAATGACACTGCATTCCAGTCATGAATTGGAAGCTCCCTTAGAAGAACAGAATCTCCTCTCAGCATCAGCTTCTTGGAATCCAGCTCTTTGTTTTAGCCCATCTGCAGTATGGTGCAAGCATTTTTCAAGTTTTGGATGGCACATCTCATTTGTATTGCCAGTTCTCCATGTGAGTAGGATACAGCTCCAGTATTTCGCTGCAAGTAAATTATCTAACGACTTAGCCCTTTTTTCCTGTTGCAGAATCATTTGCAACCCGATGGTGTTTTCTGTCATTATGCTCGTCTATAATCACTCACCAGACTGTTTATTTGAGCAACTTTCCACCAATGGAAAGCCCACTGCAGTTGCCATAGTGTCGCTGATACTCTGTCTCTGCCAGGTTGGATGGATGTGGTGTTCTTTTTAAGTGGCAAAAATGATTGCAGTTTTTGCCCTATGCGCATTATTGTATCAGCACACACGTACACATGCTCAGAGCCAGCTTCCAAACTTCTAACACAATCTGTCTAGGCTGTGTGCTGCTCGAAGTAAGGGCAGAAGGAGCAGTGCAGAAACCTGTCTCGCCTTCAGGTGGGACTCACTGTTCTCTGCAGTTTGACATCTGCAAAATTTCTCCCTTGTAAGCATCCTCTGAACTTTCCTGCAATCTCCTGCTAATCTGCCTGAGATCACAGGCAATTTCAATAACAATGAAAATGATTCGAATTTCGACTCCAGGAGTATCTTCAATGAATGCTGTCCCAGTTTCTCTTTATTCATCTCCCCTGGTTTATGACTTCCCACCTCAGCTGTAATGTGGAAACCATTTTCACCTCCGATTTTATTCATCGGGTTCTTTGTCGCTTTCTTCCCTTTCTTGCTTCCTGCCAATAAATTCACCACCTGAAACTAGCTACAAAAATCATCTCCATCAGAATTGCTATTGTCCTTCGTGTCATTAAAAGTTACAGCTGCTCTTAAGATGTAAGTGCCCAATTTGACAGACTTCGCTTTGCATTGCTCTGCTTCCCCTGCTGTTCTATCTGCACGGAGCAGGATGCCATCAGTTGAGCCTGTCTGAGGAGAGAGGGGATGCAACTGCTGTGTGAACACTGGTGCATACTTTCTCAAAAAGAGGGAGAGATTGGTGGTGGTGATGGTGGTCTCTGATTTTCCTCTATGGGACTCAGCGCTCTGAAGGGATGGGATAGATCCAGGGAGGTATAGTGCATGTGGATACAGCTAGGGGAGTCTTGGCACCTTCTGTGCACTTGCTGTGACGTGATGGATCCTTGAGTTCCCATGGGGCCTAGAAAGGAATTCCACTGGGTTTATTTCTGTTCTGTGCCACTTCATACTCCAGTCAGCCAAGCAGATTTCTCCAGTTAGTCTGTGCACTCTGTAAGGGTGCCTATTTGACTGTGGAAAGCATCAGAGGACCCAATAGCAGGTCTGCTGAATTAAGTGGAAACACTTAAGTCTCCTGCTAACTTGAACAGCCCCACGCGATGATCGGTATGTGTCTATTGTAACGTGGTTAGATGGATGTGAACACTTACATGAAGCCTTTCTGTTCCCTTCCTCAAAGCAGACATCAAGTATTTGTGATACAATAGGCGTGGAGTTTGCATCACTCCACAGTCGTTTGGCAGTGGCTGTGTGCAGTCAATGAAGGGCTGTTGTGCGATAGGCAGAGAGTGCAAGGACACTGTGGATTCACTTACCCATTTCTTTTCTCCACCTCTCCCTAGGGTCCGGGAAGGATTAGTGTTTTAGACTATTTTTCTAAAGAGCTGTTTGATGGTGTGATCTGTCTGGCTAGAGCCCTCCAGTGTAGAGCTCTCATAGATATGGAGTTTGTGGTTGTATGAAACCTAAGGGCTAGGGAAGGACCTGATGGTGCCCAGTGCTGTAAGGAAAGGAGCCCCTTGTCATTGTGAGGAGCAGCTGGGTGATGTTAGCAAGTACCATTCTGGCACATGAAGTGGCATTTGTTCCCAAAGAGAAGGTGAAAATGTTGGGAAGCAAGAGCAAAGTTTAGGAGATATGGTATCCACGCTGGTTTGGCCTCCCAGTTTCCTCTGCTCGGAGTGCAACTTGTTTCTCATACTGTTTCCTTTGCTGCCTTTTCCATTTGTTTGTTTATACCATCTATCAAGTTTATAATTATGTGCTCACACACATAAAATCTTTATTAGCCATGCATATTCTCTATTCTCTCTTTTAATTTTCCTTCCCTCTTTCTTTGTTAATGAACCTAGTGGATTGCAGATGTTTCCCATTTGACAACACCTGAGGCTCAGGTTCTCCAGCTGTGTTACTGGATTGAGCACTCCTCCTCCCTGCAGCCCCAACCAGACCTGGGGTCACAGCCCTCCTTGAGATCAGTAGTCCAGGGGCTGAAGTGGTAGCTGGGCCATGATCTTCGGTGTGGCTTGTAAACATCCTTGTTTCTTTGGTCTT
Organism: Odontophorus gujanensis; assembly: GCA_013399175.1. Taxonomy (NCBI): domain Eukaryota; kingdom Metazoa; phylum Chordata; class Aves; order Galliformes; family Odontophoridae; genus Odontophorus; species Odontophorus gujanensis. The sequence goes on along the minus strand of VXAB01001449.1, from coordinate 175,300 downwards.
AAAGTAGCTGGTGGGAGAAGAGGTCAAGCAGGATCAGTGAGAAGGTCTTCTGGCCTCTGTTTCCCATTTGCTCTGTTCCAGAAGCCATGGGATGGTGGCCAGGTGATGGTCACATCTGCCACCAGCCATCTTGGCTTGACTTGGCCCTGGCACAGACAGTAGCATCAGAGAGGGTATTTCCTCACCAGTTCTCCCAAAGGTTAGTGTTGTCACCCCCCTAATACAAATGAAAAGTGGGCAAAAATGCCTTGCACCAATTCTCCCAAGTCAAAATACTGTTCTGGAATCTTTGACAAAAGCAACCAGTTCTCTCCTCTGGTTTTAACGGCGGGTCCATTTCTCAGAACATGCATTGGAAAGTGAGGGGCCATGCAGTTCTGTCTGTTGTGACTGTGAACATCCTTTCGTTTCGGACAATGGTGAGAAGAGTGTTTCTGCACCAGTATGTCTTGAAATCCTTAACAAATCCTTCCCTAGAGAATCTTCTCAGAGATTGTTCTGCCTTGGACAGGTGGAGTGTGTAAATCATCTTGTGGCCCAAACTTTTTACAATCCTTTAATCGTAGCACTTTTTTCTAGAGCATCGTCTCATGGGACACCAATAAAGTGCATTCACTGTCCGTGCAGGAATGGCACAGCCTCTGATTTGTGTCCTTTCTCTGTTGAACTTCAGAAGCACTCTGTAATTTTTCAGCCTTGTTTTTCAGTAGGGGTGGGAGCATCTTCTCAGGAACTGGTGTAGACTAGTGGATGAACTTCAGCAGATACAAAAGGATACACCATCCATCTTCCCCAGGTCTTCAAATCCAGATTCTGGGTCTTGTGAGGATTGGCAGAGGTGCATGGTGGATCCCATAAAATGATCCCAAGGCATGCTCAGTGGGAGAAAGTGATGAGATGTTCATAAAGGAAGCGGATAGGAAGGCTGGAGTCATCTATGGAGATGAGCCACAGTACAGGGGCACCAGTGAATGAACAAAATGCTCAGATAGAGGGCGATCCTGGAGGCAAGACCATGTTGTCTGACCTTGGTAAGGTGGGGAAGAGGAGGTAGCTGAAAAAGTCCTGCCATTCATGCCAGAACAGCCTTTTTGTTTGCTGGTTGCCTGCTCCTTGCTCTGCCAAGGCGTGCTTTTATTCTGATAATTGTATGCGGTTCTTCCCTCCTGAAAAGCTGCTTTCAGTGTCAAGCAGCATCATGGTTTATTACAGTGTCATTTTCAAGTTACACCGACAACACAATAGCAGAAGATGTGTATGTCATGTCTCATTTACTCAGTTGCACGGTCGTTCAGGGGCATCTTCTGCATCTGCTGATCCTCTTCAAGCAATAGATTGAGCTGCAGCCCTGAAAGTGCACCACATTTTTTCTTAGAATTGCAGCTACTGGAGTAGTGGAGGGTGGGGGCAAGCCCTGAAGAATACATCACTGAAAGCCTCCACGAATCATAAGATCTACTTCTACTGCTCCATATAATTAGTGATTAAAATGAGCAAAAACAAAGCAGCAATTTTCTTATTGATCCCTCAGCAAATAGTTCTGTCTATTTTCTTCTGCATTGTTTCTTCTTATTAAATAGCCTCGAATAAGAAATGTCAGTCAAATGAATTTAGATTCGTGGTGCTTCAGACAGAAATCAAAGCAGGATTGAATGAGGAAAGATAATTAGAGAGAGGAATTCCACCTCCACAGACTTCTTCCCTTGCTCAAGGAGTGCTGATTTTATCTAAATTGCCGAAGCCGTGAGCAAATAAGAGGTGATGGGAATTATAGACTGCAGATGCTGAGACAAAGCAAGGGAGGCTTTAATTAGTGCGTTTTAAGGTAGAAATGAATTTCCAGGGAATAAATTATTTGACACGAGACATATGGAGCTTCTTAGAGGTGAAGTGAAAAGCTTTTTACCTGCCAGAATCAGGGCTCACAGGGTTGTGCCTGTCTTGCAGACGTGAGTGATGCATCACTGAGGTTTGAAGCACACGGGGATGATGCCTTCTTTCGTTTGCATCCCCTAGTTTATTTTGAATGTGGAGGAGCTCTCGCTGCTGTGGATTGCCATCAGTGCAAAGCAGGATTTGTCCCAGCACTCACACTTACTAGTTCAAGTGTTAGCAATGGATCTGCCATTGCTGGGGAACTGGGAGTTTGATGTGGAACCCACAGGTACCGAAAGGAGGTTATTTTTCCTTTCAAGTTCCTCTGGTGTCCTTTCTTAGTACTGTTGCTACTCTTTCATCACAGCTGCAGACATGTAAGGGTATTGGGAGCCATGAACACTGACCTTTCTGTTTTTCAGCAGATTTTCACAGCTTCTCTTAGAGCGAGACAGTGACAGCTCTACCATTTGGAGGCATATAGATTCCTGTTTGAATTGATGGAGCTTAAACAAAGCCATTTAGCTGGGTGCTTTAATCCCAAATTCACTGACTTCAGCAGTTATTCAGGCTCTTAATTATTCACATGCTCAGTGCAAAGCACTTTCTCACAAACCTTGTTGAAACAGGCAGAAGCAGGGCCAGGGCCAGGTCTGATGCTTGTGTTACAGGAGTGCTGACAGACCCTCGATGCAGGTGCTGCACACAGGATTGAATGTTTTTGCCCCTCCAACACCATTCTCCTGTGCTCTGAGAACTGGAAGGCAAACCCATCTAGTGGCTGGTGGATGGAAAGACCAGGCCCCACAGCATCTTTCTGCCAGCCCGGGGTTTGCTGCCCATGGTGGTCTACATGAAATAACGAGTATGATCTGGAAGATCACCATGTCCTTCGGGATCCATCCCTTCCTGGGAAGAGCCACCATTCATGGTCTTCCAAAAACCCTACATAACAGACGGGTAGAGCAGTGGTGTGTTTGGTGTCACATGAGCACGTGAGCCACTCCATCTCACCAGGTAACCTCAGCTTGGTCTTCCTGCTGAAGAAAATTCAAGCCTGGCAAAAGATAAAAAAAACAAGCACCCTCTCTGGGAAAAATATTGCACTCACTGCTTTTTCTGATGTTCCTGTTGCCTGTTTCCAATGTTGCTGTTTTGTCCTGTAGGTTGATTTGTACTACCCGCTGATGAAGAGGTATTAAACATTGATGTGTTTATCTTATGGCAAGATAGAAATGTTGCAAACTTTTGAGCTCCGGGAGGAAATGGGCTAATTTTAGATTTGTTCCTAGCCCTCGCCATGCGAATGGTGTCGCTGCGAGCCCAGCAATGAAGTTCACTGTGTTGTAGCAGACTGCGCAGTTCCCGAGTGTGTCAACCCGGTCTATGAACCAGAGCAGTGTTGTCCGGTCTGCAAAAATGGTAAGAAAGTACTGTATTGGCTTTAACAGAGATATAAAGGAAACTTTTCATTAAATGTCATTACCGATGCATCGTCAGGAGGTTTGCTTCCATTGGCACAGGCTGGTGTTGGGGCTGTGACTTCTGCTTGTGTGTGGGCTTCAGATACGAGACAGCTGCTCTGAAAATTAAGGCACCCCTCCTGCCCTGTGTCTTCTCATTGACGTTGGTGGGATTGCTGACTTAAGAAAGGCTTTTTAGGATTGAGTCGTGATGTTGGTGGTGGTCATTTCATGTCATTGCATTTTTATTGTTTTTTTTTTTTAATCATGATTAGTGTCACGTGAAATCAAGCAAAGAGCAGAGTCTTTGTCCCTACATTAAGTGCCAGCAATTATTATTCAAGGCCAGGGGAAAACTCATTGAAGTCAATGGCAAAGCTCCCTCTGGGACTGCTAAAACTCTGGCCACACCAGTAACACTGTAAGTTGTGTGCTGGACTCTGTGTGTGTAGCACTGGCCCTCACTATCCTGCTGAAACAGTTTCATGAATTGGACTTGGATTTGACAGTTCTTCCACAAAAGGCTTTGGGATGACTGAAAGTACCTCTTTGGAAAATATATCTGTTTCCAAGAAGGTCTCTCTGGTCCCATTCCACAGTCCTTAGACACATACATCTCTGCAAAAGCACCTTTCTCCTAATGTAGATATGAAGACTGATTGAGAGGTGAGCTGGCTTCACATAAACCCTTTTATGGCTTTCTTAACATAGAAGTGGCTGCATCAGCTCGTCTCTCCATGTTTAGAATTTGCTATCCTCATGTATTTCCCCTTACACTCATAGCCGCTGTACAATGAAAGAGTAACGGTTGCTTTTGGATCACAGATGAAAATGTTTAGAGAAATAACATTTTCAGCACATTTTCTGGTCTTCTAAGAGAGAGAGAAAGCAAACTATTGGAAATCCAAAGTATTCCTACCTAAGGAATTGGAAAAATTCTGAGCAGTTTGGAAAAGTATACCAATGATATTGGAATCCAGACATCTACATGAAATAGTGATTTTGGCTCTAAAATGTTTTACAGGGTTTTCGTTTAGAATTCTGTGTTGCTATTGAAAAGGAGAAAAACGTCCTTAGGAAGTGTCATTAGATTGTCATCAACAAATTTTGGAGAGAAGGTGTTTTAGCCAGCTGTAGCCACCGTCTTGGCATATGGCCTGTTGTGGCAGGCTGTGAGGTTTCCCATCACAGGCAGCACTAGAAGAAGATGGAGAACTCCAGGGTGCAGGGTAGTGGTTGGACCCTCAGCTGGATGCCAAGGGCCTCATTGCTGGGGCTTTGTCCATGGGTTTCCTGAGTTTCTCTACTCCTCTATTCCCCCTTCTGTTGAAGACACTGATAGAAAGTTCTCTGATACCTGGTTGAGGCAGGGAAGTATTTCTTAACACCCTCTTAAAAGCAGCCTACGTACCTTGGGGGTCTCTGGGGCCAGGGAGACCAGGGCTTGCAGTGGATCAAGGCAGTGCAGTGATGTGGTCATCCTCTGGGGTGTATCTGCATGGACGTGCTGTGGACTTCATCCTTCAGAAACAGAATGAAATAACAAAGGGGCAGAAATAAGGCAGTGCCAAAATAGTCTTTATTGTCCCATGTTACTTTTCTTGGATGCAGCTTCAAGATCAGGGCCCACCCTTCGCCTCCCTCTAATGTTTTGGTAACTTCATGTGAAAGAATAACAGAGATGGCCACATTTCTTCCCCCCCCCGAAACCCTCTGAGAAATCCTAATGAATGAGGATCACAACGTTTTAAGCTGTCTGCTCATCTTGAGACCACAATTTTATCTTTCATCTCTCCACTGCCTTCAGTCAATTAAAGTTTGGTTTCACAAATGCATGAAGATAACACAAGCTGACGGTCCTACTTAAATGACCAAACTCCCTTTTTCTTTGATGTCTTTTTTCCCCCCCCCTTCCATCAAGTACCTTTTGCTTCCCACCAAAGAAGTGAAGACATTACAGTGCCACGTCTCGGTGTGATGAAAAGGTTTTAGCTCAGCCTCGGTGTCTGCGGTCATCCTTTTAGACTGGCAAAGGGAAGAACTCAAGGGATATAGCTGTTGGGGGGAAGAAGTTAATCCCCAGCACAACACGCAGTGCAAATCCTTATTTCAGAAGCTGATCCTTAAAATTTTGGTGTTTGAGGTTGAAACAGAGCCCCGCTCTGCTAGCAGCGTGGTCTGCCTGCTTGTTTAGCTGTTGCTGCCATTAAGTGGAGAATAATTTCCTCTCGATACATTCAGATAGATTTTCTTGCCTTTCTTAATTATGTCTTGCCAAGGGCAAAAGTGCTGCAAAGCAGTGAGGTTAATGCAAAAATCTGTTGATTTGAACGTACCTGACCCGAAGATTCATAAAAAGCCAATATCAATTTCCCTCCCTCCGCCATCGTTTAGGAGCAGTCTGAAAAGCAGATTTATCCCTTGTTGTCAAAAGAAATGCCCAGCTGTTGTGTCCTGCCTCGCTCAGTGCGGTGCAGCTCGTGCAAAGACCCAGAGCAGGGTTCAGCAGGAGGTGATTTTTTGGGGGAGAAGCCGTTTTCCCCTTCATGTCCCATGGCCCCGTTTGTCAGAGCGCATCGTGAGGGCGATGGCTCCAGGTGCTGTGCAGCATTTCTGTCGCGGAGCTGAAAGGTCACTGGCTTTCACGTTTCCTGGTAGTGACAGACTGCAGAATTATGGCCCCGAGATGTTACTTCGAGGCGCTGTGGCTTCTCCAGACAAAAGTGTGTCAGCCACTGTTAACTCTCTCCTCTACGGGATGGAAACCTTGCCTCCCAGTGTCACAACTCTTCTCAGGGCCTCATCCTCCTGCACCTTGTAGGCATGCCTGGGTGTCATTCTTATTCTGCAGGGTTTGCCTCTCCTTTAGCCCTTTGGATGTGGTCTTGAAGCACAGCGAGTTGTAGGGACAGGTGGGATCCCTACTGTATTGTCACTCATCTCCCCCTGCACTTTGCTAAGCCGCGGGCCATTGGTGCATCCCTCCCCCTGTTGCTGCTCTCCAGAAGCGAAAACCAGACGTGGTTTCAGATGTGCCCGGGGAAGGGCAGAGGGCAGTGGGATTCCCAGGGGCCCACCCCGCTCCCGGTTACAGAAATTGCTCCTTCAGAATGGTATCTGAAAATAATCTCGGCATTAGCAAAAATCCGTCGTCGTGGGGGATTTTATGGCACAGCTGTGTCGGGGAAATTAATTTAGAAATTCCAATAAGAGCCACAATAGAATTGTTAACTTCTTTCCCCCTCTCTGAAGTGTGAAATTCTTTTCCGAGCGTTTCAAAGGCGCCTTCGCCCATTTACACACGCATTAACGAAACTGCTAAAATATGAGGCTTTGCCTGGGCACTTTCATTTTCTTGAGGGATAAGCAGAATAAGTGCAGTACATTTCTGTTTGGGGGTCTGGCTTTTGTTCTTAATTTAATTTCTCTTGCCACCAACCCTCAACCAAAGAATTGGTTACGCAGTAAGACAGATAAAAGCTAACGTTTCCGTGGCGAAATACGTCCTGGCCTGTGTGCTTACTCCATGTGGGCTTCTGGAGCCATCCCTGATGAAATACTGGGCAGCAGGAAGACGTTTCGTAGATAACCTGACACCAAATCTTTAATTAAAGGCTTAAATTATTGCAGTTGATGCAGATTTCAAAGTAAAGAGGCAGATCCTGCCCTCCACGCATGAGTAAAAGATTGCTTTGACCTTCATCAGAATTTACCTTGGTGAAATAGTGTATGTTCAGGTGAAGCTGTTACAGACACCTGTTATAATTTGCTATAAATATTAATAATTCCATACGAACATCTTTGTATTTAAGGGCACGAGCACAAAACCGAGTAAATAGCAATTTATTTACGTGCACATAAAGCCACAGTTTACCTAAGCTTCTCTCTTAATTTACCGAGAATGTAAACTTGCTGCTCATTATTTCTCAGTTGGAGTTAATTTGAAATAAGCATTCTGCACCCCAGCCTGTTCCTTCTGTCACACAGTGTGTTTTGCCTGGAAAATCCCCGAGGATTGTCCCAGCCTGCTGGAGCCGAGGGCAGCCTTTCCTTTAACAAACATGCCTTACATTTGTCCCAGAGTGAATTTTGCATGCCACTTTGTAGAACAACACCCAGGGGCTGACCTTCAGGGCTGCCTTGTCCTAGTAAGCAATCTGTGGAAATGCCTTTCTTTTTTCCTAAGCAGTTGGGTTTTTGACGTCCCCAAGAACCAGAGAGGTGCCCCAATTGGCTCCATGTGCCTTCAGGTGGACAACCAGGGGAGATGATGGGCAAGCAGCCCCCGGGCCAGGCTGCTCCCAACGTTCCTGGTAGTGACAGACTGCAGAATTATGGCACGTTCATTAACCTGTTCTACTTAGGCAGCTTTCACTTGGGTGGGGAGATGTCACAGCAGTACCTCGTTGCCTAGATGTTGCCCATTCAGTCAGTGGCCATAGCTGTTCCTTCTGAAGCAGAAGAGAAGCCAGGCAGCTCCTAGGTATCGTGCTGTGGGTGCAGTGCAGGGTGTTAATTTTGCAAAGCCCTTTGCGATTTAGGGGGAGGAAAGGCTCCATATGAATGTAAATCAGTTATTGTATTTTAAGTGAAGGCAATGGATTAACGGTGCAAGTTGTTAACCAATATTGACAGAAAGAACATCCCCAGGTGGTCTTCATTGTTCCGAATTATCAGATATCTCCAAGTGTGCCAAGATTTTAATATCATATAACCCATTGCCTGGATATTACATTACCTGTGCTTTATTGCATGAATAGAGCTTGTTATTTATCTGCAAGATGTGGATCGCTGACTCTCCGGGTGATTGTTTTGGAAAGCGTCTGCTTCTTTACATGGTCATTGACAAAAAAATCGATGAGATGAGGAAAGAAGTTATTGAAAGTGTGAGGAAAAAAAGGAAGGTCTGGGGGAGAGGATGTTTTGTCTGCCATTTGATTATATGCAACAAAGACAACACAGAAAATGTGGCAAGACGACATGAGAAGACTTCATATTCATTTGCTTATTGGAAAACAGTGGTTTGGAGCCATGGGGAAATTCCTTTAGGAGAAAAAAAAAAAAAAACTAAATAAAATTCCTCTTCTAATTTATTTCAGGAATTCCTGAAATGGCCAGATTTTAAGGTTGCACTTAAAAACCCTTCAGTCAAAGTCTATGCAAATGTGCTGATTGTTTGTGCAGACGCAAGCTGAGCGTGGCTGACCAAGACGAAGACGTATCCCCACACTGGACCTTGCTGGACTTCACAACCCTATCCATAGGTCCTGGAGAACGAAGCTGGTAGTGCAGCGTGGCCGTGTCACGCTTTGCTCGTGGTGGATAAAGTATTTGTGGAAGCCAGATGGATTTTTGAGCACTCGGCCCCAATCGCCACCAGCAGCCCGTCTCAGTGGCACACGAGGGGCTGGAGGAGGGATTCACCCCTCTTCAAGCAGCATTTGCCCAGCACATGGGGACGGGGGGATGCTTCACAGCCTTATGTGCAGATGTAGAGCCTGCATCCTGAATCAAGAGTCTTCCACTTTGGACACCAACGCGAATCAGGAGTCTGCTTCCATTTTTGCACAACTTGTAGAAGCTCCCTTAACGCTGCGATGGCAAAGCCCATCAAGGCTTCATGACTAGCTATGAAAATCAATGCTTTTGAAGCTTGAACATGGAAGAAAATGCCTGCCACTACAAAGGATGCTTTTTTGATTGTTTGTCAGCTAATGTTCTTTGTGTTTACCAGCAGGAACGTAAACTGTGGTGCCCTGTTAGCTCAATTAAAGGAGCGATTTGATTAGCAACCAAGGAAGAAAGGGATTGATTTGAAAGCTGGTAAAAGATCAAGACTGAAAACAAGGCAGTATATTTGGGCTAGGCCATCACTGACCTGACAAAATACTTCAATGCTTACTTTACCATTCCTTTAAAAAGAAGTTATTTCACTGAAATTGATTTTCAGTGGTGTTTGTTCACCTCCATTACTTCGGGCCAAGCATTTAAAGGCAGATGGATGCCGAATTTTCTGATGAGAGTGAAGTGCAGAGGTATTCATAAAGCCCTCTGTTGGTTTCAGAGATCTCGTGCAGTTGGATTTTCCAGTTTAAATATGCTGCCGACTCAAGACTGTGAGCTGCTCCCTGTGGACATGGCTGTTGGATGCTGCCTAGAATTAGTGAAGAGCTTTGGATAAACCTTCCAAAACTTGCCATCGAACGGAGTTGGGTTGAATATACCACTTCCTGAAGCTTGGGAGGAGATGGCAGAAGATGAAAGCCGCTGTCCTGAATTTGGACCCAGGATCCTAAACGTGTTCCCATGCCTCCACTTCAAGCAGAGCTTGGAATGGATGCCTTCCATCACCCTGAACAGTGGGATGGTGAGAAGCTGTTCGCTGGATGAGACTTGCTCCAGAGCTCTTGTGAAACAGACACAGATCACGGAGGTGTGGGAAACATGCTACGCATGGCCTGCATTGTTCTTCAGACTGAGGTGGTTGTGAAGAAGCATCTGCTTAACGGGGGTGACCCCCATGGGAGAACGTTGCTGCAGTTTGTGTGCACCAGTCTACAGCAGCAGTGGGTCAAGATCTGCTATTGTCACAGTGGTACTTTGTAGAGGAGGGGGGATGGGTTGGTTGGGTTCTTTCAGAGAAGGTCCAAGGCTGAGGTTGGGAACCTGTTGCAGAGCACGAGCAGACTGGACGGTACTGGACTAAAAGTGACATTTTTATCCGGTTGCATTGCTGTAAACCGTTTTGCTGCAAGAGAAACCCACAGCCAAGTCCCAGGTACGGGGTGCTTGGTGTAACCCCGGCAGAGGGGCTGACTCACATTTACTCCTGCTGAGGATCTGACCTGCAGTGGCTCATTTCTCTGGGTGACTCACAGGCAAATTGCAGAAGACTGGGGTGCTTTGCATGGTCAGGCTTTCTAAAAGGATTAGAGATGGTTTTGCTTTTGCTGCTCCGGAAGGTTGGACTTATTAAGCATATCTGTATGAGGAGAGAGGCATGACACTATCTTCATGTTTTTCTAATTTAATGAATGTTTAATGCTTCTTTTATTGGAGCCAACATATATGTAGAGTAGGGGACTTGAATAAGGGGATGACTTATGTCAAATAATTGATGTTTGAGCTGCTCCTTTTACATGAAATGCAGACTTTACAGAGCAAAGAGACTGTAATGAAAATATGAATTAAAGATTAGAGCTAAGCAAGTCCGAGAAAACTCAGAATTCAGAAAGGCACTTGGAAGTTTTCTTTTCCTGCTTCCCTCTCCTTCCCTGCACCTTCTCAGCTGCCTCCATCCTCTCTGCTATGTTGGTAGGGTCCTCAGACAGCCTCTTCCACACCTACACATCTCTACAAAGGAGATCAGTGCAGTAATCTCGCCCTGGGTATTCCTGTATATTTGCACGTCACCCTGGCCTGTTACCCTCACAGACTCACCAGTCAGTTTTGCTGGAGGGGTTAGGAAATACTTGAGAAGTGCATTTTTCTTCATCTCTATCCCTGATTTGCCGACAGAGAGCACCCTGTGGACAGAATGAAAAGAAGTGTGCAAGTTTCAAGGAACAGCTTGCTGGTGGGGCACTTAATTTGTTACAGCACATCCTGGCGTGGGTGAAAGAGCATTATTTATAAGTGGTGGAGACCCTGTTTGTGCTGCCTGGAGAAGCCCAGTTGTGCCATCAGACACTGCTGGTCCTTACAATCCAGAGATGCCCTTCAGCCTGTGAACATCAGCATCCATTTCCTTCCACCTCCTTGTACTCATGCTCCCCCTCTCTTCATGTTCTTGTTTTGCACCCTCTCTGTGCAGGTGTGAGAGCTCAGTGCAAAGGGCTTGGCTGGTTGAGGACAATTCCTTGGTGTAGGTTTTTGTTCTTTTTTTTCCTGTTTGTATTTAGAAAACCCTTGTTCTTTGTTGATCAGAATTTATACATGAGGTTGAAGAGCTTAGGCTTAGTCCTCCGAGATGCTTCCATGCTCAGGCTTTCTTTGCTGTATCTGATAGAGGCTGTACAAAGAGGAAGGGGATGTGCTGGCCAGAAAGTGCTGACTCACAGCACCATGCCTGGGAAAAAGGCCAATTACAGCAGACTTGCTGTTCTTAAGCTTAAAAAGGTTGGGGAAAAAAAGCTTGAAATGATCAGATGTCCCCATTTTAATGCTTCCAGAATGAACCGACTCTAATCTGGGAGAATGGAGAGGGTGACATGATTGTCCATATAGATCTTTCTTATAGAGTCACAGACTGGTTTGAGTTGGAAGGGCCCCTTGAAGGCCATCCAGTCCAACTGCCCTGCAATGAGGCAGTTCCCCCAGTGGGGGAGGGATACAGACCATTGCAGATAAGGAGGGCAGAGGTGCAGGGACGTTTTGATGATGGATTATTTTGGATAACCTGCTCTCTTTAAAACAAACTGAAAAACAGACAAGTGAGAAAAGTATAGCAGAGATCTCAAAACTCCAATTGTGATGTGAAAGCATCCTTCCTCATGGGCTCTCATCCTTGCCCAGGTAAGCACTGGGAACGAGGGTGGGACTGAAGCACCCCTTGTGAACCCAAACAGCATCATGCGCTCGTGCCACCCCTCAGCTCTTACCACATCCAGAAAAGGCTGCAAAGCCAGAAGGAAAAGATCCCACACCGTCTCCTCTGCCTGCATCTGAGAAACCTGCCACAGCTTTCAGGCGCAGTGGGATGAGGAACCTTTCTAGAAGAGCCTCACCCTGCAATCTCTGACTCACCACAGCCACCACTGATGTCCCAGGGGCTCCTCTGCATGTGGATTACTCACCTGCATGACTTTGTGGCAGCGCTCCGATGCGTCATCCCCCGTCTCCAGCTTGGCAGTATGGGCACCAGCCCCTTCCCACTCCTGTCATGGCATCCCAGTTCGGGGCAGGAATTTCTCCAGTGCTGGCTGACATGCTGCAGGAGGTGTGTCCAAGGCACTCGTGCCCTCCCTGTGCTGCAAGGAGATAATTTTTCGGTTGATTTTCAAGCGGCGTCAATCAAAAAAATATATAGAGAGAAGCGTATTACAAGAACTGTCAAACAGTAATTATTAAGGACTTGGAAAACTTTGATTAGAAATGGAAACCTGTCTGCCTTAATAATAATGAATTTGCTGTGTTTTGCAGCAAAACCTCATCTTTTCACAGCTCCCCCCAGAGAGCCAAACTGGGTTGTGGCTGTGGGATTTTGAGAACAAGCTCTGCCCCAGATGTCTCAGCCTAAGGGGCTGAGGAGTGTAGGGAAGCTGGGCTTGGATCTCTCAGTGCTCCCCAGGGTCTCATCTTGAGTCATTTCCGCCACATCTGAAGAGTTTCACTGCCCAAATACTTGCTTGGCTTCACCAAGTGGGTCAACCAGGGAAACAAAGTTGGTTCCCTTTCCTTGCTGGCACTGGCTGCCCACAGAGTGCTGGGGTCACCACCCCTGGCAGTGTTCAGGAACCACGGAGATGTGGCACTGAGGGATGCGGTTCCATGAGCACGGTGGGGTGGGTTGCAGTTGGACTTGGGGATCTGAAAGGTCTCCTCCAACCTCAGTGATTCTCTATGAAAGTCATCGGCGATATCCCCGCTCCTGGCAAAGACAGGCAGCTCACACACCAACATTTTCCCTCTTTTGGGTGTTCTCATCAACCCGTCGTGCAGCGTCTGTGCTCAGCTCTGCCACCCTGCTGTGTGCAATGGGCTCAGCCCGGCTGCCCCGCGGCAGCAGCAGCTCCCAGCCAGCCAAGCAGCACTGCCACCAGCAGCGAGGAGCTCACAGCCTCCACTTCTTGCTCTCTGCCATCATCAGTGGGTTTTAATTAAGGGAGAAGGAAATGTGTTGCTTTTCAGCCACGGGGGGGCAAGGAGGAATTGGCCACAGCATGAATAAGGAGTGGGGGGAGAGGAGGAGGGGAAGGGGTGGGCAGTGAGGGCTTTATTTAGACAGTGGTGTGCCATCTAAAGCTCCTTGGGTGGGCAGTGAGAACCAGCTGCAGGAGGGAGGGGGGCTGTCTTCAAAACAAATATTTCTCTGGCTTTATTCAGAGATTAAAACCCTTTCTGAGGCAGCAGCGTTGTTTATTGCAGCCCTCTGAACGCTGACTTTCTTACTGAGATCGCTGCGGAGGAATAAAGAGAAAATTAAACAAAAAAAAAATAAAAGGAAAAAGAATGCAGAGCCAAACAAATAGACCAACTCCTGGCACTGGCAAGTTTTCATCTTCCAAGGTCAGCTGTGATTTCATTGGGAAAGTGCTTTGCTCTTTGTGGCAGCCTTGGCGATGGCAGCCAGACGTACAAAGGACCATCTGGAAACCTGCTCCCAACTTCAGCAGGCAGCACATCACTTTGCCTCCAGACCCTGTTTGCTTGCTGGTTCCCTTCAGCTTCCATGCATAGCCCCAGTGAAGTGTGCAGAAATTCCTCAAGCTTCCCTAGCACTTCCTACCTCTCTTCGGTTTAGAAATCCTTCATCTGGTCTAGATTTGGGAGATATCTTTTCCCCCCCTTATGTTATTTCGTGCAGTTGTTGAGCTCAGCTTTTGCTATGTGCATTCAGGAGTACAAGAGCGCGTTTCATTTTCCAGATCAGAAAATGCTCAAAGGTATAATCAGGTCCTTCCACAGCATTTAATTATCCATAATTAAAGGCATCTACACAAAGCACCGGATTTTCAAAGACTATTCTTGTGTTACATTGCTAATGAATTAAGTAATTAATTGGCATTGAAAAAACACAATAGGAAACATCAATCTTCTAAAAGCGAGGCATTTTTAGGCATTTTGTAAAATCATTAAGTTGTATCAGGTCAGTAGCTGCTCTAACGTCTAAATCCCACTTCTGGTTTTAAATAAGAGGAAAGCAAGGAAAGACAAGGCAGGGAAGGCTTGCTGATCCTCGTTCCTGGTTGCTTCTTGCAGTGCAAAATAACCATCCTGTCCTGTCACGTAGGAATAATGCCCCACGGCATCTGCTTGAGTATAAAAGCCCACACAGATTGTGGTAATGCATTTGTGGTGGCACCCAGAATTACTAGCAGAGGAAAGCACTATCCTTTCCCATTTGATGGTTTAGTTAAATGCAACCATTCACATGCAAAACCAGCACTACTCATCTTATTTTTATTAGCAACCTGACTCTTTGCACGGCCCCATTAGGAAGCATTGTGCAAAAGCCATGGATACCATTAAATTCAGGTGGCATAATGGGCCCTCAGAAGAGCAAAACCAGGGGGTGAGAGCATGGATTGAAGCATCAAAGCATTTCAATACGAGCCGACCCACTCCCACCAAATATCCACATTTCAGTGGATTCACTTTTTTCGGATGGGAGATGGAGGCTGCCCAGAGCACGTGTATTCCTGCAGCTACAGAACCCCTCTGACCCCTCATACCAACAAGCAACCACTGCCAAACCAGTGCGTGCAGCAGTGCTGCCATCAGCTTGCACTGACCACCCTCTTTTCCTTACCTGGTGTTGGGTTGGCTTGGTTTTTCTTCTGTTTTTTTTTTAGCAGATTGAGCATTTGAACGTTCACCTCAGCAATCCTGTTTCCTTTATTCCTCCTGCCCCACATTTTAGGCGGCTTGTTTTGTGTGAAATTAGCACAGTCACAGTTTCCACCTTATTTTATGACTGATATAGAAAGAAAAAAAAAGCTGTAAAACATCATGCACAGCTGTAGTGACCAAGTTAGATTCAATTCTGGCTTTATATTGATTTGACATGCAGCCAGCTCTCCCCCGTACATCATCCATGATTGCAGTTAAGGATGAAATACTGTTTTAATTCTTACACCAAATGTGGCTTTTTTTTTCCACGGGAAAAAAAAAAAAAGGCATAAAAATGTTAAAATGGGCTATAAAACCATTAAATTTTCACACAGAGCACAACCAAGAGGTGAATGAGTTGGCTGAAAACCTCAGTAGGCCCAGAGAGAACGTCCTGGTTGTTCTTCTCCTGCCGTTAACCTTCACCTTGGAATGGAGATGCTCAGGCACCGAGCAGGGACGCTGCCTGTGGGAATCAGTGGCTGCTTTGTCATCTGTGCCCACAGCTGAGGGATCCCCACTGCCTCTTAGCTGAGGTGCCCAAGGATGGTGGAGCCCTGGGAGGTTATAACAGGGAGTCCCCCCACACCGCTGCAGAGGCAGGGAGTGCGGTGCAGGATTGCAGCAGTGCTTTTCTTAGTGGGTTTGTTTTGACTGAATCCATTTTATGCCTGCTCTCCTCCCCAAAAGAACTGATTTGCCACGTTGGACCCATTAAAAGAATTAACGTACCTTCAGAGGGGCTGGAGTTCATTTGGGGAAATATCTATTTAGATGGGTTTTTAAAAGCCTATTACTTACCTGAAAGGTTAGAATGACCTAAGAGCTGCTTTCACTGCCTGCCTACAGTGTTCCCCCAAAGCTTTATGCTGTCTTCAAAGAGATTTTTAGGAGACAAATCCTTTTCCTTCAGATGCTGTACTGAGGGACGTGGTTTAGTGTGAAATATTGGTGGCAGGTGGACGGTTGGATGGATGATCTTAGAGGTCTTTTCCAACCTTGGTGATTCTATGATTCTTCCACCAGGTAAATGCTGAAACTTAGTCCACAGGTGGTGTTTGTTCTGTCTCAGCACCTTATTCAGTACTGAACATACCTGACTCGGATAGCTGCCCTCTTCATTGGGTTTCCTGAGCGAAGGCCCCGCGTTGGCCCGCACCGCTCTGCTCCGTGCCACGCAGGCAGGCATCACCATCCCTAAACAGACTGCTTCTAAATTGCACCCATCGATCTTCGCTGCACCAAAATGCTCCTACTCCAGTATTTATCGAGGCCTAAAGTTATGTCTCTGCATCAAATTAAGCCACTGCGCCATCAATAAGGAGGAGTAATGCGGTGCCTTCCCAGCTGGATGTGCCCTGTCCTGCATTTGTTTGCTGCTCCTGATGAAGACTGATAATGAGCTATCAGAAACGGTCTTAGCGTGGTGCAAAGCACGAAGGATTAAATCAGTCAGTGCTGCTGGGTGAGCAGAAGTCTCCCCTTGGCCTGAACGTAGCTCGGCCTCACCTCCTCAGTGCTCTCCTTTGAATGATGCAGTGCGTTGTGAGAGCGAGCAGCGTGGATTTAGGTGAGAGAAGGATGCTGCAGAAATATATTTCAAATTCTAATGCAGAGATTAAATAAGGCATCTTCAGGCACCCAGCAGTGTGAATTACAGCTGGGAAAATAATGTAAATAGGCAGCATGGGGGGAGAAGGGGCGTTAGCATGGCATTGGGATGGGTGGAAGGTGCAGGAAAAAGGGGCAAGAACTGGTGAGCAGCTTTGGAGGAGATGCACTCTTTGGGGCAAGACCGAAAGCTGATGGGTGCCACAGTGCTCTGCTTATGGCAGGAAGGATTCTCCCGAAGATGAGGCAGCACCCAGCTGCTGCCAGATGTTCTCAGCATGGTAGATACACCTGCATTGCTTTGTTGGCCTATGGGGCAATAGCTTTGGACTGCAGGGGATCCCAGGGAGGTTCTTGCCTGCTGTGTTTGTTGGGAACATGCTGGGTGGGTAGGGCTCTGTCTTACCCTGGAGGACATGGAAGTCACTTCCTGGAGCCACCACGTCCCCAGCACTGCTTTCTATACACCCTCAGACTTCAAGGACACTTTCCACTTGGACCTTCGGCTTTGGCCTCTTTCTAACACAAAAACGAAGCCCCAGGGCTGTTATCTCCTTGTGGTATTTTCAGTCCAGCCTGCAGTGCATCACCAACTTGAATTTTAATTAAGGCAAACCTCAGCATCATCAGCTGACTTCCTTATGTCTCACCTCTGGCTTCACCTGCTGCCTTCTCCTCCCCCGTGGCGAGAGGGGCATTCGGTCTTGATGTGAGGCAGCAAAAATAAGACTTCTTTCCTCCTCCACTCATTAATTAAAGCCACAAATTGAGCGACTTTCTTGCAGTCTGAAGCAGTCACATTAATAGCATTGACGGAACAAAATTAACATCTGAAAAAGTCCTGCAGGGTCAGCACGTCAGTGGTGGGGGGCCAGAAAAACAAGATGTTGTTCTGCTCACCCCCCAGCGCAGAGCTCAGCCTGGACATGGAAGAAGTCACAAAGTGCAGGCAACTTGGGATTCCTACTTTCTGCAGCTGAGCCTGGAAAGTAAATGGAGGAATTGATCTGCGTGGGGTAGCTGCTCCTTCTCAAGACCATGTTTTTTGGTGTGCTTAATATCTGCCTGTGCTGGGAGATGTCCACAGGCAGCCCCATGCAGGGCTTGCCCTTGTTCCTGGGCACAGTTCTCACCTGGTCCTTGCTTTGCACATGGTTGTATCATCCAAGTCATGCTGGGAACACTCTGCAAGCACTGCAGTGTGGTCACGTTGAGATCTCTGCAGCATGAGGACATGCAAAAATATCTTCCTCCACACCGAGAGGGCCACTCCATGTACCAAACTGCCAGCAGTTAGTCCCTTTGCCATAGTGCATTTGTGCTTGTGTTCCAAAAGTAAATTCATCAGGACTCATTCATCTGAATGAGTGTCCATGGGGATGCTTGCAGGCTGCCTCCATTCGGAAATAGCACGGGAGGAAGGGGAGAGGAACTCCCTCCATCAGGAAACCACAGTGCTTGCTGACTGCCCTGGCAGGAACACAGGGATCTGTAATGGGGAGAGCACTGCTCCTTGCTGAAAGGGGACAGTCAGGAGCTGCACTGAAGTCAACAGGCTTAGTTTTGCACAAGATGCTTTTCAGGGCAAACCAAATATCACAGCTGGCCTGAAGTGATTCGCTTAACATTTTCCTTCCTTCTTATGACTTGTCTGCACATACAAAGCTAAATCTAGAGCTCCTGCAAGTCCAGTAAAACCCACAGCACTGGCAGCACGCTGGAGAGCATCAAACCCTCACCCAGAGGTTGTGGAATCCCAGCTGGACACTTTCCTGTACAACCTGCTGTAGCAGGGGCTTGGCACTGAGCATCCCCAGAGGTCCCTTCCAGCCTCCTTTAGCAGGAGGTGAGTTCAGTGGGTGCCAGTATCCCGTCTGAGGCATAAGGACTGCAAAATTCACTGTCACTGTTCTCTTAAACCAAAGTGGATGTGTTTTTTCTCTTTGTGCTACATCTCTCCCATCAAAACAACGCCTGAACTTCTGTGCTATATCACCATAAAAATCTTGACAGCTGTTCTAGCAAACAGCCCGGAGTGCTGTGGTCTTTTATGAGTATTAATTATGTTAAGCAAAGCAGATCTCACAATTACATTGTCTGTGGGAGCAGCAAACTTCTACCATCCGTCTCCCTGAGCAAGGAGGAGAAGGGCTGATTGCTGCCCTGCTTTCAAAGCGGTGGGGGCTGCAGCTGCTGTTGGAGAAAACACAGTGACAGCCCAGAGAAGCTCCTTGTTCCTTCAGCTATTACCACAAATAACTTTCTTGATGTGCTTGACGTGTCATCAAGTGCTCCTGAGCGGCCTCTTCTTTTGAATAATAATAAAGAACCACATTGCTGGTCTAGTCTGGCTGTGATGCACACTGCCAGCAGCTTTGGAAAGCCAGGATCTACATGTGGATCCAAGCTGGGAAAGGTTAGAGGGGGAAAAAATGGGATGGCTGGTAACCTGTGTGCTGGAAAGCAGGATTTGTGGTAGCTGATGAGAGGGCAGAAACGTTGCTTTCCATTTTGGTTGGGAGGGCTTGCTGTACTGTGCAGAAGGAAAGAGTTTGGTGACTATTGGTGGCTATTCTGAGATCATCCACCGCTGCCTCCTCTTCCTCTGACTCACCCAAAATTCTGTGCTCTTTCCCTTTCCCACCCCTCTGAGAGAGGGTCAGCATCCTGTGGAGGTCCTGTGAGATGCAGAGGTCCTTTCTGGATTAGTAGGGCCAGAGGTAAAAGTTGTTAATGTTTTATCACCGTTACAGAGAGAGAACCAATGTCCTTGGCTGGGACAGGCAGATCCAACCCCAAAGCAAGTGACCTGGGGAGCTCAGAGGTGATGCTTTCAATGCATCCTCCTCATCAGCCTCCTCTTTGTATCACAGCCACTGCTGCGTCCTGCTGGAAGGCTGGAGGATTTCACTCACACCAGGTTGGCTGTTGGCACTGTAAACCTGTCGTGGTTATACAGCAGGAGAGGGATCTGTTTGGAAATGCATGTTGGTGTTGAAGCAGCATTAGATGCTCAAATGACGTGATTAACAGGCAGCTGCAGGGCAACAGCAGAGAAAATGATCTTCCCCTTTCCTCGCCACCCTAATCTTCAGAGGAAGCGTTTTGCTTAAATGTTAATGAAAAGGTTTTTTTTACTCTGGGAGAGCAGAGCAGGCTGTTGTTTGGAGCCTGCCCATCCTCAGCATCCCCAAAGCTGGCAGGCAACCAGAGTGTCCCATTAAGGAGGTACAGGCACTTACTGCAGCTTTAAATACAGCCAGCTGCAATTACTGGCCTTTCCATTGCGTTTGACCCAGACTTTTAGCAGCAGAAAATGAGCCTACCTGATGGAGGAGCCCGCTTGGATGTCATAACACAGCAGCATCCATCAGGCTTCATGAAGCAGAGAATTAACATCTGTTGGAATTGCAGCAGCAGCAGCACAGCCAGACACCCTGAAGACATGGGGAGAAATGACAGTTTGAAAGGGTTGCTGGAAAACACCGCAGCTGAGTGCACAGCCATTGCAAAGGAGTCTTCCAACGAGACCAAAATGGAGCTCAGGTCTCTCCTTGCGTTTCTCAGATCGAATAAGGAGGGGTAATTGCAGTGAGAAAGTGGGATGGTTTATTGACACTGAGGGCTTTGTTTATCAGCAGGTAACATGCAGAGCAGGGCTCTTGAGAACAGTAAGTGATGCTGTGGTATTTATAGTATTGAGGAGACTTGGGGTGAGTGAGGAAGCCTTGTGTGGGTACAGCCAGCAGAGGCAGACCTGCCTGCAGCTGTGATCCACAATACACCAAGAAAAGCCACATTCTGCTTCAGGCATCATCAGGAACTCGTTCCTTGGGCTGTTGTACTGAGCCTTTGTTAACTTGAACGTGAAGGAGCATGCGTAAAACTCAAGAGGCATTTATTAAAGGGGGGGGAGGTCACTTAAACATGGGCAAAACTCAGGCAACACCACTCATTTTCCAAATGAATCCCATGCACTAGGAGAACATGGCCACCCGAGGAGTGGCATTGAGCAACAGGCCGAACCACCAGACACTCAAATGTCTTCACACTTCCTTGGTGCCTTGCATGTGACCACCCCGATTTGCTAGTCTGGCTTTAATTCATGAAATCATAGAATCACAGAGAGGTTGGTTGGGTTGGCAGGGCCCCCAGAGCCCACCTGTCCCAACCCCTATCGTGGACAGGGACACCTGCCCAGAGCCCCCATTCAGCCTGACCTTGGGCACTGCCAGGGGGTGAGGGGGAGCAGCCTGTTCAGTCTTACTTGGGAGATTGACTGCTTTTGTGAACCCAGTGCCATAAATCACCTGTGGCTTCCAGCACTGGTGCTTGGGATGCAGGATGCCCGGGCTCTGGTCCCGTCCATCAGTGCAGGGTGAGCAGGTTACAGCAGCAATGCTTGTCCTCGTGGTCTTGTAGCCAAACCTTGGGATAAAGCAGCACTAAATGAGTACGCAGCAAATAAAGGGAGACACCCAACTTCGTTCAGTTAAGTGAAAGAAATAATAATGAGAAACACACATTCATTTCCACGATGTGCCCGTGTTCCCACAGGTCCCAACTGCTTCGCAGGAACCACCATCATCCCCGCGGGCATCGAGGTGAAGGTGGACGACTGCAACATCTGCCACTGCCACAACGGGGACTGGTGGAAGCCAGCACAGTGCTCCAAGCGCGAGTGCCAGGGCAAGCAGGCTCTGTAACTGCTGAACCCCACGGCTCCAACACAGCCCAGCTCTTCCAGCTGCTGCAGGGTCACCACCGAGGCCACCGGGCACTCCTGGAGGGACAGGGTCCCCATCCTGCCCTCTTGCTTTCGGCCCCACGTACCCAGCACCCAGGTCGCTGCTCTGCTTTCCTGATTATCAGCACTCAGTAGGGATTCCGTGGTGAGATGTGGAGAGGAAAAAGAAGAGAGGACGCAACGCCCTGCGCAAGCTCTTGGACTGGTGATGCCTCTGAGGCGCTGCTTCGCTCACTGCTCTCACTTCTGACAGCGCAGATCGTGGTTTTCCAAAGTCCTTTATTTTGCTGGTGTGATTTCCTTATCATCATTTTTTTAAGCCGAAGCTGGGATGCTCGGGGCAATACAGCTATGAGCGAAGCAGCGGGTGGTCTCCGTGGTGTCTGTGGGGGGGCACTAAGGACAGGAGGGGGCATGGGCCAGCAGCGGGGATGGGGCTGAGTCCAGTGCTGGGTCTGTGCTGACCTTCCCCACTGCGTGGGGACAGTGACACTGAGGATGCCAACACAGGCACCGTCTTTGCAAGGACATCAAGAGCACAGCATCTTCACCAGGTCGGAGATGCACGGCGTGCTGGGGCCAGCTGCTCTCCCTCTGATTCACTAACACAGAACTGTGCCAGTCACCACTCACACTTCGTTTGCTGCTTTTTGCCCATTGCCATTAGGACAAGAGTGGTTATCCCGGTCAGCCTTCAGCCCAGCACCTGCTTTTAGCAGCAGTGATGGCAAATGCAAGCAGCACACGCATCGAGGCAGTCCTGGATGGTGCACAGCTGCCTTTGTATTTTTATTTCTTCCCCATTTTGCATTTCAGCAGAGGGCAGATCCTTAGCTTGGGGTGGGACGGGCACCGGTGCAGCCACTGCTGAGCTTGGGCTGAGGATGTGCTCCCTGCCATCACCACCACCTTAGTTTGACAGCTGCTCTCTGCCAACGACCATCCATCCCGTTTCAGAATTCTCAAACAATAGCGTGCCTGAAACTAGTGAGGGAAAAGGAAAAAAAAAAAACAAAAAACAAAAAAACCTATTCTGTTAAAAAAATAAAAAAGGGGGGGATTCTAAAAACAATATTTGATGTGTAAAAAAATATATTATTAAAAAAAATTATTTTGTTAAATATAAAGTGTGTGAACCAGCAAAAAAAAAAAAAAATCTCTCCCTGTGGTGTATTTTCCTCCGCTGATTTCCCCACCCCAGCTCCCCATCACATTGCTGCCCACAGCTCCAAGGCTCTCCCCTCAACCTCCACATGCTCTTTTCCCTTTACTGGTGCCATTTGATATTCAGTGCCACATCCCAAACGTGGAAATTTGCTTTCCGTTCACAAACTCCTTTTGCTACCTCCAGATGCATCATTATTTACACTGATTAGTAGTCACTCTAATTAATTACAGCTTAATTACTGTAGTTAATGTTTGTACAGTGCTTGGAACAAGTACGGTGCTATACGTGCCACATATTATTATTTTCTCCATTATTAATTAAACACCATCAACATTCCACGCCGTGCTACTCCATTGTTTTCTGAGAGGCAGGGCAGAGCTCGTATTCCTGCCCAGGAGGACCTCACCCAGATCCTAACAGGAAGGTCATGCCATTTGTGCTCCAGCTATGGCAAGATGGATCACTAATGTCACCACAGACTCATCAGTGGGCACTCAGGGTGCTTGGAGCAGCCCCCAAAATCCTCATCACTGGTACAGCCAGTCTCAGGCCTGAGGGAGGAGATCCAGAATGGGCATCCCATCCAGCTCTGCTTCACACTTTCATTTTTTAATACATAATCTGCTTATTTCCAAAGAGTTCCAGCTTCATCTCAGTCTTCTTTCTATCTGCTTTTTTTTTTTTTCTCCCCTTTGCATTTTAGTTCATTTCTCCCTTTAATTAATCACAGCTCTGGGCCAGCCAGACCCATTAACTACTGTTCTCATTTAGACCTTTCAGAGATGCGGTTGCAGATGCAATTTAATTTGTTGACCCATGATCGATAGCAATTAATGCCATCTCTTTAATCTTGTTGCAAAGTTCATCTTGGGCTTCCAGAGGCTGCTGTCTCAAGGGAAAGACGTCTGAAGCATGTTATTAGATGGAGGAGCACAACCTGCTCCAGTCCTTCCCATTTTTGGAGGGCTGGCGCTGAGGGACAGGTTTCAAACCATTTCTACATTACTTGCACATCAGCACCAGGCACAAGTCCTCCCCAACAAAGGAACATCCACAACCAAGCTACACCTGGGAAGAAATGGGCTTTGGGCACTCTCCATCGAGCTCTAACAGTACTGGGATGCTGAGCATCAATAGTCCTGGGCCAGCAGCATGCAATGACTGCAGCAGCACATAATGATTTAAGTGCCATTTGACACAACCCTCCTCATCCCAATGTCCCAGCTGCAGGGAAGCTGTGACCACTGCAGAATGCAAAGTCAAAGAGCAAGCCCTCAGCCTCCAGCACAGCAGGAGCCAACACGTGCTTCCCTTCAGCCACTGTTGAAGTGAAAAGAAGGCCCACGTGAACGTATAGCAAACAAATTCCTTTTCAATAGCAAAACTGTACGTTTTACAACTGCAATTCAATATCAAAAATCACAGATTTATCAAAAATTGGCCCATCTTCATAGTGTAGAAGGTTAGCTCTTAAAACACAGCAAACAGAGCAATAGCAAACTGAAAGGAAGGGCCTGCACTCATATCTTAAACTTACCATACACATATTTGCAGATGTACTTCGTACATTTTCTGAAGGGACTTGCATGTGGGGAGCATCTAAAAGAGCATCTAAATGATCTCTGCTTCCAAATGTTCCTGCCTGCTGACAGTGAAATGGGGAGCATGCACACTAGCTCTGAAATCCCACAAAGTAGCCTGGGGGTCCATAATAATTCGCATGAAAATGGCTTTTGGCCTTACTGTGCTTTATGTGCATAACCAATACAAGGCACACAAAAAATAACACGTTGCCAGCACACTTCTGGACACAACATGCATAAGCCCAGGAAAAGCAGTAATTCAGCACTGGGAAACTGGAAGGAAAGGTAAATCCCAACAAGTCCAGCTTCTCTGGGATTGCACAGTGAGACCCAGGCTGCTGAACAGGTCCAGGTGCTGGGTATATTCTATCCTACCCTTCCAGCCAAATTAAATGACCCTGTAAGTCAGGACCAGTTTGGCTGGGGCCTATGGCAATGTCAAAACTCCATTTGAGTTCTGGTCTCAGGTCTGGCATGGAACAGAAGAGAGGTACAGTGTGATTGGCTGCCTACTCCACATATTACAGGCTACTGTAAGTAGAGCCAATAACCCAAATATCTGATCATACTTAAGACCCTCTCGCCAATTCAGGAATGGATAAAAGATCTGACCCACCTTTCTAAGAGGGTCAGATAGAAAAGTGATCTTAGATCTGTTTTCTAAGCTCTAAGATCTTGTTTTCACAAGCTCAGACAGTGGCACGATGGGGCACCTACCTCAGCCAGAGGAGCAGTCTGTCTTCACCACTGAAAGAAGACTCCAGAAGATACTAGCCCCAGTCCTTGGGGACTTGCCAGACAATATTTTCTTGTCTGCCCCAAGAAGAAGGCAGCACATGGGTAGAGCAGCACCAAGAGAAGTTAGCTAGTACCTTCAGGCATCAACTCTCACATAAACACTCAGATCCTTAAGAAATGAGGCTGAAAGGGACTTCTGGATGTCACCTGGTCCAACCCTGCTCCACAGTACAGGGAGAAAGAAAGCACTGAAGCTATTAGACTTGTTGAGTAGGATTTCTATAATAATTACTGCCACTTAGATTGTGAGGCATCTGGCACTGGGAAGGACACACTCAAGGTAATTCTGTCTGTTATAGCACACACACACACAAAATATGGTGGCACACTAGAAAACCTGAAAAGAAATAGCTGAGCCATGCTCCCAGCCCATTAACCATATGGATTGGCCAGGTCCCCACGTGGATTACCCATTCAAGTATTCCAACAGTACTTCAGCTGTGTGTTTGGAAAAACAGCCAAAGCACAAAACCACAAATTTTGGAAGGTAAAACACCGAGAAAGCAGGCAGGGGGATTAAGGCCACGGCTTAGAGCAGGCTGCAGAAGTGGAGCATCCTACCATAGGCCATACAATGAGATGGCTTGGACCTATCTTTGGTGACACGGATCCTGCCTTGGAGGATTTCAGAAGTAGCTGTGAAAGTGAGTTGCTGAACTGGTGAAAAACGTCCACCAGTTCACTGAAACATTTCATATTAATACGTAGGAACAAACAATATTTGGTCACTGCTCCATCACTGAGCCATCTTGATGAGTACAACATCTGCCTTGCACTAGCAGCTTTGGCATTCCTTAAGGTCTGGCTGCGTTCCTGCAAATTAGCTGTAAAAATAGCTGTATTTGGTATGGCTTTTCATTTTTCTAAGTACAAAAAAATCAAGAGTTTTCTTTTGAAGGGGTGGCAAACAGTTTCCCAGGAAAATCCATCGTTAACATTTTGAAACAGTCATGCTGTGTTCATCGACATCTTCACCCTGGTCACCCACGTGGATGGATGCACCCCCTTTCCAGAGGAAGGGGAAAGAAGGGGATATGCAGAGTGTGAGGAACTTGTTCTCTTTCAAATAATCCACTCCCCCTACGTGCTGAAACACTTGTTCTGCAGTCCATTAAGCTCAATTAAATGCAGATAGAACATGCCTGGAAATGAAAGGATGGTAAAGGTTTTAGCCTTTAATTTTACTCAAATGAAAAATTCTGCATGCTCCTGGCTAGTGTCAGTACTTCTGTAGCAAAGACAACAGGCCCCGTAGGAAGCATGAGGCCAAGGTTAAAGCACTGCTAAGCCAAGATGCTATGGTACCCAAAGAAGCAATTTTCCATTGTATTGCCTATCTTCCTGCACTTCATCAACATGAATAGAAACTGTGAGCAAAAGGGGTGCACAGGGACCCATTGGAGCTGCAGATGGCTTTAAACTTCCCCGAACTTTCCCTGGATTCAAGGTTATTCTCTTGGCTCACTGCAGTCCTCTGCACTTGGGTTAATTGGGTTTCTAAATAAACAGTAGTGTTACCCATCCCTGCTCCTCCAGCATTAAAAGAAAACAAATGGTGACACGCCTGGAAAATAAAGCATGCTGTCATGGGAAGTCCCATTGGATCGTTTAGCAGTCGTGGTTTTACTGAAAGCTCCTGAATCCCACTGTTTTTGTCAGCAGCATGAAAAGTAGAAGGAAGCCTGGGAGGAAAACTCGGGTAAAGTACTTAAGGAAAGATGCCCCTTTACAATCCTTGCTCAGTTAAAATTTCCCTGATGGTTCACAGTCCCCACATTAAATGGACAGAGCAGGGATACTGGACATGCCGTAATTCCCATGAGGTGAAGATATCACAAAGGCCATGAGACAATGGGGTTTCCCTTCTTGCTCCCTTTTGGGTTCTTCTGAGAAGATCCAGGCTCACTGTCCCTTCAGCTGAATGTTTAGGACCAACGCATCATTCACAGTCCCACCTCTCACCAAAACCATTTAGCAGCAACCTGAGCTCCATCCAGCCTGAGAAAGAGGATTACAGACAAAGACCACCACCTCCTAGTCCAAAATCACCACTGTTCATACACTGCCAGTGAAGGTGATACCCTGTAACGGAACTACAGGGATTTTCTTCTGTGAATCTACATGAAGGGCAGGAACAAGAAGTCCATGAATGAGAAACAAAGATCTTCAGTGCAGAAACTTAGATTGACATGTCTGAATTTCCAACCCGTGAAGTCACTACAAGTCCTTGCAAAGAGTTAACCCAACAAGAAATGTTCCATCAGCCAGGTGTGCGAGAAATCCACGCACACCACAGATTTATTCCATCATTTCACCAGATGCATTTCGTATATTATCCAACAAGTGACATTTTACATTAGTTTTTTAGGGAATGGAAACACCCATAAGATCATAATACACAGCAAACATTTTGTTACCTCCATGTGCAGGGGCAGCCAGTGGGTGATCATGCTCAAGCCTTGTCCTAGGGAAACCTTGAAGTGCCAGAGCCCTTCTGCTACAATTAAAGAGAAAAGAGAAATTGAGTGGCTTAGAAAACATGAAAACAAAGAAGAGCAAAAACAGCTGACTCACACTCCCTTCAAACAAGTACATCATTAGGATACAGCACAACAAGAAATGGGCCAATGTCATTACATTAAATTAGCGTGTGGCCTCAAATTCCTGAAGAGAAGCAGCAGGTATAACAGTGACATAACTAGCAAGGCAGTTGCATTATGAGTTTTATTATTTTTTTATTAACAAATTTTTCACTCTTCCCCTGCTGTGGAAACTCCATGTGATTAAGGGTGAGCGCATGCTTACCTGCAAAATGAGATCTTTATTACTTGTTCTGAAACAGATCATTTGCAGCAACAATTGGTATTAATAAAGTTTGGGGATAGCCAGTGGCAGGGAGCTGTGTTTCATATCGCTGCTATCGAGGGCAAATTTGGGGAAGGAAAATGAAATGTTAACTAAAGAGCCATTTCCAAGAGAAATAGTCCCACTGTACCTCATCAAACTAATAACACAGTCATGTAACACAAGGAAATTCCTCCTTCTCTGAGTATCTGGCTGCAAATCATATTTACACCATTTCCCTGTGTACAGACTGCTCCCTCTCAGGGTGCAGTTGCAGATTTCATCAGTTTCGTTCATAAATTTATGCAGGCTCCTTACTGCTTACCTACTGTTTCTCATCTCAGTCATTAATGAATCACAGAAGTATTAATTTACAATTAGGAGCCAGATAGCACTTTATTTTTCTTTCATGAATCACTTAAAGGCAGAGTTTGTGGTGGTTCAGTTATAAGTGGAAATACAGAAACTGAGACCTGACACATTTCCAGGTTATTCTTTGAGCACTCAGCATGAGACATTTTAAACACAACCCTAAGGAAAAAGAAACTATCTAAAGAAGCATCAGTTTCCTGAAGAGGCCCAGCCTTCAGTTACTCCCACAATGTTTTAAAAGTTGTTTCTTTTTTCTGGAAACTGAAACTGGCAGTACTGACCGAAGGGGAAAAGAATTATTCTGAATGCTTGACTTGAAGTGACCACAGATCACTAACCATCTTGGGAGCAAACTAAAAGCAAGGTCTACAGATGATGGCTGCTGCTTGGTTGCCCGTTGAGATGGAAGAGCTCCAAGAGCACTCCTGGCACATCCCTTCTGCTACAGGAGGGGGAACCATGGCCACACCAGATGTACCACCTCAATATGGGATGGAAGAAGCAGTACAATGATGGATCAGACTGAAAAGAACAGAGGAGTGCTGGTTCATCCAGAACAGACTGTCTTCTTACAAGGCAAGCCCATCAACAGGCACTCCCAAGGCACAAATCAAGGCACGTGTGCCATCTTTGTAAATGAAATGTTGCTACAATAACAGATCTCAAGCGTCCCCTGAAGGCGCAGTGATCGATAGTTATAATCGCTTAATAAACACATAAGAAATGGCACAGTATGGGCCTGCATAATCTATGTGCAACGATCCTTGGTGACAAAGTGTAAGTGACCAAATCCCTTTCCAGGTCTAATGATATTTTGCTCCAGTAAGCCAGTGATATATCTCATATGGCAAAAAATAAAGCACTCATGCATAAAATTAATACAGTAAGCTCTGAAGTCATAAAGCCTTCAGTCTGTGATATATGAGGTGGGAAAACTACTAACTCATAATTCAAACTCTCCCAGTGTCTTATTCCCCATAGGTCCTCAGGTCAGCTAGGCACTGCGAGACCAAACCAGACTATTTTAGCTGCATATGGATGATTAACAGACCAGCTGGGAAGCCCATCAGGGTCATGGACAAAGAAAGTTCTGCAAAGACAGAGAGCTTTTCTTCATAGAGGTCAAATGTTTATCTTCTTCGTCCAAGCCTCCTTTGTCCATTGTGCTCCACTCCCCCAGAAGAGCCTGTGATGTTCTGCAGGGGCAGGACCACAGCTGGACCTGTACACCATTGCAGACTCACCCAGCACTCATTGGAGAGCCCTCCAGGGCCTCTTGCAGTGTCCAAGTTCTCCACAACAATATGTACAGTAATCAGGGAAAATAAAGATTTGGTCGTAGCATCAAATACTGTTATTGTCTTTCTTAGATTACTTCCATGCATCAGCACAGCACACCTCTCCATTGCTGGCTGTAGTGATTCAGGGATCAGAAACCCATCCCACAGATAATTTTTCAAGACCTTTGTAAGAGAAAACACAGACACCACTTGTTCCAACAGGGGATTGCACACGGGAGCATACTCCAGACTCCATCCATCTGTAATCCATCCCTTGTTTCAACCACAGAAATAATTATCTTTCGCATGTGAGATGATCAAAGTGTTTAAAAAAAAAGAAAAAAGAAATCAAACTGCAGCTCCTCAATCAGGAATGCTGCCAAGCCATCGAATCAATAGGTTGTTAGATACTTGAAGTGTGGGGGTATGTGAAAGCCATCAAGTGATTTCTCTGTTAATAATTACCATTAGAATAGGCATAGAAAGATACAGATCAGAAATGGTAAAATGTGAATGGTTTCTCATTAAGTTAAATTAGAGCACATGAGACTGTTTTTTTCCTTCCTGCCTTGATTCTGTAACATTTTGCACTTGCATACCCAGAGCTGCTTGTGCACCCCAGCTTTACCTAACAGGATTTCTGCTGAGTGTCCTCAAGCCAGTGAGCCCCCAGATGAGGAGAGTTTATCTGGGATTTGGAGAGTAGTTGGTTAACTTCAGCGCCAAGGGGACACTGAAGATCAGCACCTTGCAGAAGTGAGCACTAGAGATGGTAGTAGACCAACCTGCAGCAGCTCATTTAATATCTTTATTGATAACCCAGATGAGAGCATCGAGTGCACCTTAAGTGAGCTTGCAGATGATACCAAGTTGGGAAGAAGTGCCAAGCTGCCTGGGCAAGGCCCTAGAGAGGGATCTGGATGGGCTGGATTGCTGGGCTAAAGTTCAACAACACCAAATACCAGGTCCTGCACTTCAGCCATAACAACCCCAGACAATGCTACAGGCTCAGGGCAGAGGGGTTGGAAGGTGTGTGGGAGAAATGGACCTGAGGATGTCAGTTGAAGCTTGGTTGAACACAAGCCAGCAGTGTGCTCAGGTGCCCAAGGACAATGGCATCCTGGCTTGTATTAGAAATAGCACTGCCAGCAGGAGAAGCACTGCTAAGGCCACATCTCAAGTACTGAATTCAGTTTTAAGCCCCTCACTACAAGAAAGACACTGAGGCCTGTCTGAGATGGGCAATGAACCTGTGAGGGGTCTAGAGCACAAGCCACGTGGAGAGCAGCTGAGGGAACTGAGGCTCTTCAATCTGGAGAAGGGGAGGCTCAGGGAAGACCTTATCACTCTCTACAATGCCCGAAAGGAGGCTGTGGTAAGGTGGGGATCAGCCTCTTCTCCCACATAACTAGAGACAGGACAAGGGGAATGGTGGACAGTGGGACTGGATGACCTTGGAGGTCTTTTCTAATTCTGCAGAGTTCATCAGAGAGGTGATCACAGTGGGACTCTAGGAAGACCAGAGCAGATTTTCTCCACAGACTACAGGTTTTAATGGAGAAACATGCTCGACCTGAACAGCAACATGGTACCTGGAAATAACAGTGGGAAGATGCAGGATGAGGGTGGTGGTGTGGCTCTCCAAAGGTAAGGAGTCCCAGCCCATGCTGACCAAGCACTAAACGTAAGGACAACGAGCATGAAAGTATCATGACTCAAATTCCTAGCTTTCAAAAAAGTCCGCGTCACAAAAATGTAAGTTTTCAGTTAAAGAACAAAGCCAAGTTCTGCAAACTTAACATCAGGAGGCAAAACAAGCAGCCAACCCTTCCTCCCACTTGCTACTTGTGGTCATTAGGGTAATAGACTGGAAAAGCTCAACCTTGTCTAAAGTGCTGGTCAGGGAAAGCAATGAGATACAGACAGGGTTCAGCTCTGCTTCAATTAGCAGGAAATTAATTGTTACTTTGAGGGGAGGACGGAGAAAACCATTTACTGAAGGTTCAGAGGCAATCTAGTTTTCAAAGCTAGCTCAGCTGTCCACTCAGCAGCCAGAATTACTTTGATATTGTCCTTAGCCTAATAGCTGGGTGAGAGCACAGCATCATACAACACATAGGAGAGTCAGAGTAAGTAGTCCTCTCAATGAAAAAAAAATAAAAGCTGGTCTCAAAGCCCCTGGCTCTGCTTGTGTGGAAAAGAAGTATTGCAAGGCTGGAAAATGCTTGAAAGGTATCACTCACCATCTGCAATCCCAGCAGTGCTCAAACCGGACAATATTAATGGTCCCACAGCTTTGCACGTACAGAATTTCAAGTGTTTCCAGACTTCTTCTAGACCTAATGTATTTACTGAAATTGGTTGTCTTCTACCAGCACATAAAAAAAGAGGGGGAAAGAAAGGAGTAATGGATGTGCATTAACCTTTTGGTACTAGATTTCCCGATACTAGCTACTAATGCAAAATCCATTAGAAGGAAATGTCTGGGAACCATGGTGTGCACATGCTGTAATGCAGGGGACATCTGTAAAAACCTGCAGCAAGCATGCCAGGAACAGGGCTCTGTGCAAAGGTGGCAAGTGCAAAACAATGGAAGAAACTCCTGGATTTGCTCTGGGCAGAAAAACTCTGCAAAAAGGGCCTTGGGGAGAGGAAGACTTGGAAGTTCTGCAGTGGACTCCTCTGCAGTAGGATTTGGTCGCTCACCCCAAGGGCAGAGCTTTCAAGAGCCTCCTTCATTGCTACCGTGAGAGCCTGGAAATAGCCACCTGGAAAAATAATTCCTACATCCAAGCAGACAGAATTTGTCTCATTTTTTTTTTTTTAAAGGCCAGGGAGCCCAGGCTTGTCCTGAAGATGAAATACCAGAAGCTGAGCAAGGCATGGTGACCATGGGGTTCCAGTCAGAAACCAGTCCCAAATATCCTTCCATGAGGATATCTTAAGTGTTTTACTTTCAAGGATGTGAAGGGGAGAGAATGAAGCCAGGAGAAGTGGATATTATCATTTAATACGCAAAAACAGTTTCAATAGTTGCCTTAATGTTCTCTAATTAAGTGTGGGAATATGCAACACATCCCAAGGGCTGCACTCAAACAAGTTTTGCCACCACGATCAAATATTATTAAATGTCCAAAGATTTATCACCTGTAAGACACAGCCTCCTCGCCAGTCACAGCTACCAGCTGACCTCCTAAAATGTAGGATGCCTCAGCCCAAACTCATTTACCTGGGAGAGCCAGGAGCTTAGACCCCAACAACTCTAACTGGGATGCTGGAGCTCCTGTTTCTTCATTCACTGCACACAATCTCTCCAGGTCATTGGTTGCTGGACCTCCTCCTAAGTACCTCTTTGATATCTTGAGCACTGCCTGCTTAAACACAAAACCTGTTCTCCTGCCTCACCAAGGTACACAATTTTGTCTCTGCAAGATCCCAGCACACAGTTTGCACGGAGGTGAGCAAGGAGATTGCACCTTCGTGAAGACTTCACTCTCCTCCTCTGCTCCTACTGTCACTTCCTTGCTCACATTCACAGCAACCTTGCCACCTCCTATTTACAGATCACCACACAGCAACCCAGACTGCTGCAGAGCTGGCAGTACCTTGCTGGCCTTCAGCAGGGATGGCCCTTCCTTCTTGTGGCTCCTAGAGACATCAGCCTTTGAGCAGTGTGCACCATTCCCACACCATCTTACCAAGGAGCTGCTGCATCAGGTTGCTTACTCCTTTAAGCAACAGTCTGGAGGCTTCCATTCCAAAACCCCAGCATCCAAGTTTGGGAATGTGAATGCCCAATCTGGCCATGGTACCCACTCCTGCACAGACCACAGGAGCTGCTATATCAGTGAGTGGCTTTTTCATCTCTCGTTACTGAGCCAAGGGCAGCTTTTCTGAACACACAAACCGATAACCCACACAAACTCTTGAAAAAGCTCATACAAAGATATCACTGGAAAGAAAAAAAACACAAATCAAGACAGTTTTTTCCCAGGATGTTTTCACTAACTCGTTCAACAGGTACACAGCAAGCAAAACAACAGGATCACAAAACTCATACCGTAAGCAGGGAGAGCATCTGCCTCCAATTTCTCAGTGAAACAAGCCCACGAAGCTTAATTTAATAAAAACCTTCTGCTACAACCACAAATAAAACCCGTCAAGGTTGGCTGAGTTTAAAACCAGAAGCTGGCACCTCTTCAGAAGCACATCAAGGGAGGAAGTCTTCCTGCTTTGACACAGCTGCAAGGAGCAGGACTGGAGCACTGCAGCAGGGCCAGGCATGCAGAGAGCACACAGTGCTGATGGGCAGTTCTTACATTGTTTGTATGAGGGCTGTGGGCACTGCACTGCTGCACAGCACAGAATAAATATGGGGGGAGATAAAGGTCCAGCACCAGAGGCTTATTGAATTAAACATCATTGCAGCTAACACAATCAATATGGTATTGATCGCATTATCCATATTAATATTTAATTCAATTAAAAGGCCCCCGATTTGTTGTTTTTTGTTTAAACGTTCTTTCAGGCTTCTTATGCTGCAAAAAAAGCTGAGCTCACACTGCTGTTGCAACCTGAAAGGCTACAAACCTGCTCAAACCTGAGCAAAAGCTGTGAGAAATCTCTGCTTCTCCACCCCATTCTGACATGCAGGGCAGATACCAGCACCACAGCTTGCCACGGCACCATGCAGTGCTGCCAGACTTCCTTTCCTGATTACACACAAAGCATTCCTCTGCTTTTAAGGGCAATTTAACTCAAGCCAAACTACTGTTAATCTAAGACAAACAAGTGTGAAAAGGCAAAAAACATGTACTGCTATTAAAGACACCTGGATCTTCCTTTGTTCCCTAGGAGACCCACTGCCCATGCAATATGATTGGATGGTCCCCTTCTGGCCAGCTGGGGAGCACAGGTGCAAACACTTTACCTGTGCTCCCTGGGCCACCCTTCACCAGGTGCTCCATCACCACTTCAAGCCCTGAACTAACAGTTCCCCTACAGGGACAAACTGGTTGATCTCAGTTAATCTGACAACAAATTCATCCTATTTCCAAGAGCAAAAAATCAGTCACCCTCCTGCCCTGAAGTACAAAATAGCATAGAGGAGAAACAAAAAGCCTTTTTGTTGGAATACAACCAGCACTGGCACAACCCTCCTCTTTTCCATTGCTCTTACTCCTTGCCCGGGCTGACTGCAGGTTTGGGCTGTTCCCACGTTTATCCTTGATTAGGAAAAAGACTAAGAGAAGACAGATAACAAGCACCTCCAAGGTGTGCCAACTCTGTTTCTGAGATTAAAAGTATCACAGAATTGTAGGGGTTGGAAGGGACCTCTAGAGATCATCAAGTCCAGCCCCCCTGCCAAAGCAGCTCCCTAGCCCAGGCTACACAACCAGTGCTCTTTAGTATTACTCATTATTTCCCTGAAACACTTGCGAGATAACACAACATCCAGCTCTCCAACACCATAAGGTTTTACAAACCACTTGCTTCTTCTTCCTCCAAAGTCACTTCTCAAATAACAAATATTCAACACTGGGGATACCAATAATCACAGGTAGGAAAAAAGCTGACTCACCCAACTGATGATGAGGGTCTCTAGCTGTAGAATACTCATTTATACAAGGCAGCCTCCTCCCAGCAAGCGTTCTGCCTTTGGAGGCTAGCCCTTAAATGAGCCCAGGGAGAGCTGGACCTGGTCAGGTGGGAAGCACAAGTGAATGGCTTGCACCTGTGCTCCCCGGGCCAGCCTGCCACCCCCTTCACCAGGTGCTCCATCATCAGACCAGGTTGTAACAGAAGGGTTCCCCTACACCCACCATGCCTTTAATTTTAAGAAAATTCATCTCTTCCCCTCACAAATGTGCAATTAAGTGGTGGGGAAGATATTTTAGGGGTAAGAAGACAAGCAACCAGAGGTATAAACATGCATCTGGGATTTACCCAAGATGCAAGGAAGCATTTCCACATTGCCAAGGATGTTTCATTCAAAACAAACCATCCTTAAAAAAATAATAATAACAATAATAATGACAAAAACACTGGCCCTACCTCCTATTTCTCCTTAGACCACAGCCATGGAGTAAGGCTGTGCAATATCGATTAAACGTTACTTTCTATTATCAACAATAGTCTGATGCCACTGAACTGCAGACATTGCTACTGAAGGTGTTATCAGGTGTCCCAGATGAAGTAATTTGTAACGAAATACAGAGATAAAATTCAAGGGCAGCGGCCTGAAAATCGTTAGCTGAGCTTCACAGCACTTTTTCAGGTAGAAACATCCCATTTATTTATAACATCTATCATCCAGAATGCAAGTCTTGGATTTTTGCCTCTTCAACTGACCCAATAATCACACGTTAAGCATATGCATTTCCTCAGAACGCCAAGTGGATGCTATAACCAAATTTGTTAGTGATCTTTGATGTATCTGACGATGAGCTCATTCGCTCCCTACTGCACGTCATGCCAAAATATCACAGCATCCGTGCCTCTGCTCTACTGACACTATGAAATACCTTTTGTTTTGAGCCTCCTTAATGCACCCTTGCTTGAAGGCGGTGAAAAATGACCCCTACACACTCTTTGCTCCATGACTCATGGTTTTATAACCTTGTTTTTGTGAGCCAAAATCCAGTCATTGGCTTGAGGAGCTTGATTTATCCTTACCACAAGACTTTTTTCAGATGTGTTTTAATCAAGTGCTGTACCTCTGCTTATGATCAGCAGCACTGAATTAAGCAGTCTGTGGCACTGAACTTTAGGTTTTGCTTTTTATGCTTACCGACTGCCTCAGCAATGTGCAACACCTGCTTCAATTCTGGCATCAAAATCTTCTTCCAGTGCTGCAGGAGTGCAAGTTGATCAGGCCCAAGCTCCCACTCCCTGAAGGATAGACAAACAGGCCAGAGTTAACAAGGAGAGTACCTCAATTAGGAAGACAAAACTTGCTGCTCAGTAAGAGGGAGGGATTCTTAACACAACTTTATAGTAACTACTGTTGTTAACATTACTTGATTCAAAGGAATCCAATTAAATGTGAGCAAATTTGCAACAAGTTGAGTGTGGCTTTAGAAAAAAAAAAAAAAGGCAAATTTCTAGCACAGCTTCTTTTCAGCTGCCAGGGAACAAGAATGGCTCTGTAAATCTGCTGCCACTACATAAGAGCATCGGAAGAGTTTCCTGATGTGCCAAATCCCTTCCTTACAGACAGCAAAAAAGCTCCACGCTTCAGAATTCTGCAGAGACTCGCTGCTACTCTTGCAAAGAATACCCCATTAGGTATATTGATGTGCTATGAAACATCAAGTTAAAATGTGCTACAATTGTTAAAATAAACGACCACGTCTACACAGTATTGACTCAGTACCTTATTTGCTTCCAGTGTTTATCTGCACAAAAACCCAAAACACATTCATCCTATGAGTTATTCCATTTATTAATGAGCCTTACATTTCTGCTGGCTCACACAGACCTGCAAGCACTTGAGAACTGCATTTAGTGAAGAGCAATGATTCAGTCTAGCATAAGTGATAGATCCAGACACTCCAGCTGCTGAATTCTAGTAGATGCTATTGAAAACTACACCTATTATCCATGAAGTG
Source organism: Odontophorus gujanensis (assembly GCA_013399175.1). Classification (NCBI taxonomy): domain Eukaryota; kingdom Metazoa; phylum Chordata; class Aves; order Galliformes; family Odontophoridae; genus Odontophorus; species Odontophorus gujanensis. The sequence continues at coordinate 138,399 of VXAB01001449.1, read as the reverse complement.
TGTATTTCCAACAGCTCTACAGAAGATGTTTAAAATCAGCACGGGATCTCCAGTGGCAGCCGTTACACAAAACAACTCACTACAGAGCTTGCAGATAGGGTACTATCTTCACGGCTTATCAAAGTACTTACGTTTCCATTCACCTGTTGAGACGTATAGGAACTACTTATTCCACAGCTAAGCTCATGCAATGATTGAGACACTCCAATGTGACTGACAGTAGGTTTTATTACAAGCAATACAAACACCAAGCATAATCAGCTTCATGTCCCCCCCCTCCAGCCATCATTCTCATTGCACATCATGGCGAAGACAGCATCTTTAAGCTATGAATTCACAAAGGCAGCACAGGACATGTAACTCCTTACAAAAGAAAGAAGGAAAATTCTCAAATTCATCATAAATTATTATCATAAAGGAATTACAATTACATAACAAGTACGCAAGAATCAAGTACTGCTCCAATGCAGCAAAGTACATTTAAATACAGCAGTGCAAAGTGAGGCATAATTGTTTTCATGTAACCATGATAGCAATCAATCTTTAAGTACATAATGTTTTGTTTTTTTTTTTAATTTTCATAATTTAACAAAGGCTCTGACATTCATAAAACCTTCAGAAAACAGCATCAAATTCAAGGTACACACATGCGAGTGAGAAAATGGATGGAAGTGAATAAAGCATGGCTCCCAATACGAATGAAGAATTTTAGAACCAGATTTTCACAGATGCACTTTCAGAACTTTACTTTCAAATGAATTCAGGCCATTAGTTCTGCTCGATTTCTACAAGACTTACCCTATGCCAGGAATTTCCTGTAACACTCCATTTTAAGTTACAAGGAGCATCACGTATCATCTGATTGGTGTCCGTACTGCCATATGACTTCAGTTTTTTATAAATACAAATTCTGCCCTGGCTGGTAAGTCTTGACACACACAGTAGATCCCTGTCAAAGCACACTAAAGAAGCAGGGTCACGCTCTATTACCAATTAAAGCTTGATTTAAGTCAAAATTCAAAAGATTTCATTTTGCAAAATCTTATAAAATATCAGTGATTATTACAGTGAAGTTTAATACAAAAATAAAGCTTAGTAAATAATCCAAGGCATAACTTTACTATACAGCATCTTCCCCTTCCATTTTAAGCTCATTTATTCCAGCTTATCACAGTGATCTTGGAACACAGAGCTCTGAATATGCAAATGAGTTACCAAGTGCAAAACATAAATCATAACTTCAGACTGTTGTTTTCCAGCTGCTCCAGATTCACCACTTTTAAGAAGGTCTTAGTCGTGAGACAGGGATGTTCACTACTTTATAGGCAGCAGCTGAAATGACATGATGCAGTTTACAATCCAGCTGGAGGGAGCAAACCAGACCTTGCCTTGACGAATTTTCTCCGGTTTGAATTTAGAAGCTGCGTCATAGATGACATACTGAGTGCAAAATCTCTGGTCAGAAGTAGATTCTGCATGGTATGCCACCGTGTTGATCATCTGTGTCACATCGCTGTCTGGTTTTGGCTGCCGAATCAATATTTGTCCTCCTGCTGCTTTGACCAGCTCCACAAGATCGTTCTTCTGGTGACTATTAAAGGATCCCAAAAAATAGAAGTAGCATCCATCAAACAGCTTAGGGAGCTAGGGGAAGGAAGATAAAAAGGGGTATAAAATCAGGACTTCCCAAACTGAGAAAAAAAAGTGAAAGCAAACAGAGTGCCTACAGAAAGTACAACTGAAAATAATCAACGTGAGAAGTCAGACTGAACACATAAGGTCCTCAGTATAAGCACACAGCCGAGCGAAGTCTGCTTACCTGGTAAATTCTTGCTTATGTTTAATTATTTTCCAGCACAAGGTCTTCAGCTATCCTCTAGGATTATTCACAGCTACTGTTACAAGAGATCGAATCAACTCCTCCAGTATTATCAGAAAGTAACCAGAGATTAACCCACTTAAATAAAAAGTGCTCGGATATGGAAATAAGATGCAACTCAAAACGTTTTTTCCTTTCAACTTTCAGATTATTTCAACTACATTTCTAAAGCAGATCAGAGAAGGCCAAAGCAGCATCATTTGCTATCCCATGCAGCTTCCTCCATAAACGTAGCAGAGCTTTTCTTCTGACAAGGTTATGACAACATAACCACTAATGGAGAAAAATGACTGCTTTATGGATGTTCGCAGTTCTTTCCATCACCTTGCACATAATCAAATTTCCGTACAAGGCCACATTAAAATTTTACATCTATTGCACCTGGACAAGTGGCAAAGGGCAAAATCTCACAAACCAAAGGTCATTAAGACAATCTGTCTCGAGCAATAAAACCCACCAGCTGTTCTCTGTTGAGCCGGCCTCTCTGTGGGCCACCTTGGATTTCATACTTCTCTTCTTGTTCTCGAACTGTACTTTGTAGACAGGCTTGTACCCCTACAGAAACCACAATGAGGAAAACATTAGTTTCAACTCTCGCCATTAATTTAGACGAAATAATTTTTTTCCTGTTCTCTTAAAAAAAAACAAAAAAAAACAACAGGCTTGCATTTCATTTCAGGGACTAAAGAGCTGCACCAGGATAAAAGGATTATCCATCATGCAAAACATTGCATCCACACTGCATCAACTCTTGTGTGCTTTAGCCATTTTCTTATAACCTGGAAAAGAATTCACAGCAGTGGTTGTAAAGAGGCAGGTTAGATGGAGAGAAGCAATATCACGCTAAGATCAGTGTTGTAAACACGTGGAATTATTACTGTTTCCTCTTAACTGCTACTAAAGGTCAACCACTTAATGTCAAATGTCAAATTGCTGAACATTTGGTAACTCAAAGCCCGTGCGGAGAACCAACTCCACAGTTAAGAAATGGAAGCGACTGCCTGATAAAGAGCAATTACAAAGCAAGTACAAAGCTGTTTCTGAATAGTTATGGTCTTAGATAAATCAGATGGGATTTCAAGGCCTCCGAGATCAGCAGAAACTGGAGGTATACACGCTGAGGTTTCAACAGTGGCATTTATTTTTGTTACCACTGCTGCATAATGAGATTGTCTTTTGCAGTCAACAAGGTTTTACCTTGTTTTAAGGCTATTTTTTCCCCCGTCCAAAATGCACTGATGTTGATGTATCACTAACATCTGTGAAATGTACCTCCTGCCCTGGCTTTGGGAAGAGGAATCACTGGAATCACATGTCTTTCCCTCCATGTACAGGTATAAGGTAACTGCACTTCATAATTTCTTCAAGAAATATTAATATGAACTCATGCAAAACTGGAAGAGTAAACTAGTCATGTTATTTTCTTGAAAGTGTCTTCACAGAATCATAGGGGTTTGAAGGGACTATTATTCATTACAGCAATGTATAGAGATAAGCTGTCTTCAATAGTGCTCCTAACTGAAAAAATAAATGTGAGGGCTATTTCAATACTTTACTTGATCATCATTATGTAACTGGATTTCCTCTCAATGCATTTCAAACCTACAAGGCCATTCTTTCAAGAAAACTTGGATGTTAATGGGCATTGCTCACAGTAGAGGAAAAATCTTCTCAGCTAATCTTAAGAGCAGAACTGTCCATTCATTAAGAGCATGAGTTATTTCAATTTACCATCAAAAACTCAATTTTAAGGATTGTCCACCACAGAGCTGAGGTTTATATGTAAGAATACGTCACAAATTGATCAGTAATAAATAGTAAGTAATAAAAGGTTGCATAAACACAGAATAAACACAGGCAGCTACGATGCATTCTTGTACAGTTACTTCCCTGAAAGAAAAAAAAAGAATCAAAGAATATCTATTTTAACAGAAAATGTAGAATAGACTTTTGCACACATATCTGCCCATTCTACACCACCAGTTTCTCTAGCTAATCTGTAGACACCAAAGTTCTTTGCTACACTTAGTGAAAATCCTCCAAGACTCATCCAGATGTGTCCTTTTTCACCGTCTCCATAAGAACCAAAAGTATTTGCTTCCTTGGAAAACTGGAAGTATGCAAACAGACCATTTGTTTGCAATCCTATTGGTTTCCTTGTTAACTTCATAAAACCTTGCTTAACAGTCTAGAGTAAGGAGAAACTTGTCTCTTAATAGATCCACAGAGTTCTGGGACACCTCAAGCAGCTAACACTTAGCCCTGTGTGCAGGTAGCAGGGTGCTCCTGGAGCCCTCAAGCTGAGACGACGTGGAAAACACACAAGATTCTATTGTGTTTCTATTCAAATCACTATACTTACTCATCTAAGATTCTTATTTGCCTCCTCTCTCACCTGCTTTTGACCTTCTCCACACCAAACTCAGTGCCAAGTCACTTGCTTCTGAAAACTACTTTTGGATTCCCCTCTTCAGATGCAGTGACTCCAAGTAGCTACCATAGTCTCAGTGAAGCTCAGGACCAAATAATCAGCTTTTGCTGTGGTACAGTGTCAGCTGGAAGCAGCAGGCACATGCAGGCTCTACCACTCTTCTAAGACAACCTCATGCTAGAAAAAAATCTCAATTTCACTGTTAAGAGTATGAATACAAACAGATGATTAGTGTATGCTTTAGGCCTTCTGGTGTTTTTTTTTGTTTTTATAATACAGCCAGGGACATTATTTTCCGTGACAACCTCTGAGTGCTAAGCTGAGTTGACTCAATAAAGCCCAGGTCTTTTTCCTGAGTAGATCTTATTAACTTTAAAGCTGCTAATCTGTATGAGTGGCTGGGTAACATGACACTTCCCTTTTAATACCTTCTTAATTGGGATGACACTCAGCTTGATGGATAAGACATATAGAAGGAAATAAAACACCACACTGTATTCAAAGTCATAGCACTCGACTGCTTTTATATGGATGTTTCCAGTAGCTCTGTGACCTCATAGTACTCCTATTTAAGTCAGAGGCACAATGCTCCTTGACTTCAAACAGAAGCCACATTAAATTATTTCCTGATCATATTGGGTTCCAATCTTTTGCTCAGCCCTGTACTAAAAGAGCCCCCAGTGAAAACCTGATCCCAAAGTACACACACAGGATAAATGAATGAAAAGTAATGGCTATTAAAATAACTAAAAGCCACGTACTGTTTCCTCTTTTTTAAAACTGACATGAATATCTTATTTACTTCTGTAAAAATAAGTCAGCACAGGAATCTCCATCTAAGGGAAGGACACTCTTAAAGAAGCTTACGACAACTAGAGGGGGAGGTAAACTTAATGCTGAGAGGACGCCCACAATTTTTGGAAGGAACAGTGATCAGTGTTGCATTTTCATTCCCAATTCATAGCCGGAAAGAATCTGGCTTATTACAAAATGGAATGAGATCACTTTTTAGCCAAGATCTCAGCAAATCTTGGTTTATTGATAATGTTGCCATTTTTTTTTCCTTCTAAAGCAAAGAGGATGACTGCTGCAACTACACTTCAGTGGCCCTCTAGTTTAATCACAGTAGTTGAATCTGTTATCAGTTACCAATACAGGCGGCTTTCTCCCATTTCAACATGGACAAGGGCTGTTTTGCAATGCCTAGTGCAAGAGTGCAAGCACTCAATAAATAAGGCTTGCTTCCTGCCTGACAGGAGATGATGCTGGGGTAAGATCACATGTGCAGAACGGTCAGGCAATGTTCTTCACTAGAAAGACAGAATATTTGAAGTTTTAGAGCCTCTTAAATAGCTGGTTTCATACTTGCAACATTTAGATGTAAATAATACCAGATAGAAAATATTGCAGAGAAAGGTTCTGGCTTCATACCATGGCATTTTAGGTTGACGTCACCACATTTGGAGGGAAGAATACTGCTCTACCCCATGCTCCTCATCAGTGAGATCAGTAAAGCATCACTACTTAAACTGATCCTTATTAACACACTGAACATCTGCCCCCACCTTCTCACCTCCTGGTATTTAAGAAACAAGCAGGTTAAAAGGGAGCCCACTAATGATACCGTTAATTGACCTTTGATACAACTGCAGCTACTAGCGGTGGAAACGAAGAAATCGTTACTTGCAAAATTTAAGATCAGAGCCCTATAATCCTTATTAATGTAAGTCTTATTGGTTTATAATGAAACTAACTGCATCAGCAAAAACAGTTTAAACAGGGTGAAGCACAAGCAGAGCTGGATGCCAAGAACATGTTGCAATCACCCAGATACCCAGGGGTAGCTCTCAGTAACTCAATTAGCTTAGTGGAGATTTTGTTGGATTTGCATTAATAGAGCAAAGAGCAGGGGTTAGTCACAAAATTCTTCTGGAACAGCTAAAAGTAATTTAGAAAGATGCAACAGCAAACAAAGAAGATGAAATACCACACAGGCATGATTCAGTAGAGATTGTAACCTCCTCATCTCGTTCTGCTTCTGCTCAAGAGTTTTAAGACTTGTATGCAGATTGAGTAAAGCTTGATGAGGTTATTTTCCTAGAAAAGAAGGAAAACTGAGACAAAGCATAGAGGAATTTTGTAGAGCCAGCTTCGATTTGCTTCCTGGAGAACATTACCGATCTCTGCCATAGCATAGAAAAGTTTTTTCATGTTGCCTTATGGATTTATAAAGTAACTTTAGAATTACACTTCTTCACAAAGTGAGGTAGAGACCTCATCTGGTGAAACAGTCCATTTTTCCAAAAGATGGAAATGCCACCAGGTGCTGCAGACTAAAATTAATCTCCTTAAAGAAGGAGAGTTAATAAGTTAATCCAGGTGGTATTTATTAAACACAATGGAGCAGATGCTTTGGAAGCCCTTAAATACTGATTGCCAGAAGCTAGGAACATGTTATATGAAAATCATCACTTTGCTTAAAAAGAGTGGTTTTAAGTAATCATCGTTCACCAGAGATATTTTCTAGAGTGAACAAAGCAACTGGAAGTAGCCATACCTGAGGTGAAGAGGTTAGGTTATATATCACTCCTACTTTCTCCTCTGGGAATCCCAGTAGCTGCACAACCTAAACTGGTGCCGACTTGGACACAAAACTGTTTCCCTACTCCTTGCCAGAAGGTGCCAGCCACTGTAGGAGTGCAGAAGTTTAGACCCCAGTGGGTGATGTGAAACATTCCTCCCTGTTGCACATCCAACACAGTCACATTCACGTGCACTCTGGATATTTCTACCACCTCCCACAGAGCTGCAAGTCCTTTACAGTTGAAACTAGCCTCCAACTGCAGAGTAAGTGTGAAATTCTAGTTGTCAAAAACGTTAAGCTGCTTTAAGGAGGAAGTGCTTTGCTTTAGATAAACATCTTTATCTAAAAATACTTAAAAGAAAAGATAGCTCAGCATGGAAAAAAAAAAGATAGCTCAGCCTGAGAAGAGCCAGATCAAACTAATGTGGCACTTCTTGTTTAATAGCCTAAACAAGGCTACTCCAAGAAAATTTTGCTTGAAATGCCAGTCATGCAGTCCCTTGGTTCTTCCTGCCAACTCCCAGTTGTTCCAAGTCCTTACAAGAAAGGCAGGATTTTTTGCATTCTTGTAAGTGATCGGAGCTGAGTCACTGATGCTGCGCCAAGTAAGCAAAGCAGATGAAGGAATCAGCAATTGGATGCTCTGAATTCTCCTAGCTACTTTGCCAAAGACTGACACAAGCTCATTTCCATGCCTATTGTTACCAAGACAGTTTTTCATTCCCTCCTTTAAAAGATGACAACCAATGCTTAAGACAAAAGAAAAGCTGAAAAGCTATTAACTATTTCCGTTGGTTTTAATTATGGTTCTGTGATCCACAAAGAGCACAGAGGGAATACAGTGTTACTTGAATCTTTGTCTCAGGCGGCTTGCAGAAGTATAATGATCCTCTACTTCGTGCCCTGTTACAGTCTCAGAAGTAATGAGGGCAATAAAAGAATGAAACAAATGAAAGATATGGCCAAGGGCAAGGAGTACAGCGACGACAGTGTTTCAGTTGAATTCTACACTTCTCTGAAAGTGAATAGATCACTGACAGAATAGTATGTATGGAAAACGCAACTAGTAAGGTGGAATTCTTCTAACTTCTCACCTGTGAAGATCTAATACTCCACAGCAATAACATCCTTTTATAACTTCCACTTGCAGACAAAAAGAAAGCCCAGAACTGAAGGCACACATACTTGAAATCCTAACTCTAATACTTAGAGGCCTTACACTTTGCTCAGACAGTGGAAAGACCACATGTTATTCCTCCAAGAGATGGTGAAGGATATTTCATCTGCATGTACAGACACATGTAAACAGAAGCACTATAGAATTATACAGAAAGATTGAAGCAAAAGAAGGAGACTGCTTTTCTTTTAAGACAAACAGTTGAAAGGCTGCTACAGCAGAAGAAATACACTTAATGATCTATCTTTCTCGCAAGCATGTATACATATTTTTTTTTAATAAGTGGAATAGTTGTATGTGAGCTATAAGTATAACTTCAGAAATAACAGTACGATGCAGCTTACCTTATGGTTAAAAAAAATTCAAGCACTCAGTTTTATGCATAGTCAGCATTTCATTAAGTGCTGCACTGAGATTTGTTTTTCAAACAAATTCAGCGTAGACTCAAACATTAATTTCCTCTAAGTGAGCAGTTGGGAACACTGAACCATAAGCAACTCCAACTCCTCCTCCTATTTATTTGCAGTGGCTGTGACAGAAATAAGCCAGAGTACAAATGCACTTTTGGAAGTTTATTTGCATCACATTTAAGGAGAGTTATCCAAACAGGAGTCAAAAAGCCATAATAAATAACGAGAGAAAGTTATGAAGAAGGAAAGCAAAGGCTTCTTTTTCCTAGACAAATGTTCCATCAGCAGGAGTCCCATTATTTGTTATAACAATCTTTAATTTGTAATGACTCTGAAGAAGACTAATAACAGACCGGTAGGAACAGATGGAGTGGTGCTGTTAATTATAGGCACTTAGCTGCATCAGACCCCATGAGTTATTACTAGCACTTCCCACTAGGGAGGAGAATCACTCACTTTTAAGTAGTATGTTGCTTGCTAAGCTGGGAGCATTATCAGTCAGGACTGTACTAATCAGTACTCTACCAGCACATAAAACAAAATTCAGTTGCAAACAATAGAACTATTCCTTGAATAACCCTCACCTCCATCTAGTTGTTTGTGTTTTTTTTTTTTAATTTATTTTTATTTATTTACTTATTTTACCAATCGCACTTCTATGAATTTCTTCCACAAAGATTTAATCTCAGGACTCACTAATCTCTGCTACCCAGCTGAAGGCAGCTACATACCTTTATCAGCAACGTTAGTTTTCCAGTGGCTAGCAAGAAGATACAGTACAGGCACGTATGATGGAAAGCACACAGGATTCTCCAGGAAGAGATTCACCACAGAAAGACTTCTCAGCCTTAGTTAAACAACAGTCTGCTGCAGACAACCTGAACACAACAATACCCAAAGTTCTGACCTGAGTTTTTCACTGTATTCCCACCTGTAAGAAGGAAACTATCTTCTCTCTGCCTGCTAGAAGGGCACCTGAATGTTATTAAACCCACCTCTTTAAGGAGAAACAGTATCTCCTGGTAGAGATATTAAAAAAGTTACCACTGTAGGCACAAAGGCAATACTGTTTTCCTCTTGGGAATGCTTACAAGGCTACAAACTAACTCCTGGATGCGCTGCAGAAAACATTGCTGTGAGTATGCAGCTTTTAGAGCCCCTTTAAGAATCACCGGAGAGAAGAAAAAGTCCTTCAGGAAGCCAAATGAACAGTCTAAGAAAGCCAAATGATTATGTGGTGCCTTATTTGTAAAACTATTATGCACCTTTTGAAGCATTAAAGCAATACTTTCAATAAGCATTATAGAATCAGACCGTTAGAGAATCCTTAAACTCTGATGTTAAGTCACACAGCGCGAAACCAGAATGAAATTTGGCTGTGAGCTTGCCATGGCTAGTTAATTCATTTGTAGTGCCATTATTAGCTAAAAGGACTTAGCCACGAAGGTCAAAGGGAAGAAGATGGCTTTAACAACTCCACTGAAAGCAGATGTATCAGAAAGTGCATTAGAAGTTGTTAAAAAACAAAATCAGAAGTCGAGGTTCTGTTCACAGAACAGCTATGTGGCAAAGCACTTGCTCTATAAAAAACTAATGAGGAAAGATGACATAAAAACAACTACTTGCATATTAAGGTGATACTATGCAATCATCTTTCCTTGGAGGTTATTACTGTCTTGCAAAAGAGTACTCTGGTCTGCACAGTATTGAAAGTTATTTCATGTTATTTCATGTGCCTGTGCTCTTGGATGAATGAGCTGCTGTACCTGGTAACTCCTACCTGTGATTGCACAGAGCCTGACACTTTTCTGAACAAAGGGAAAAAGTACAAGCAGAGGTTAACATCAGCTGACAGCATCTCTCTGCTTACAATGCCTAAATCTTAATAGATCTCACCTTACACGTATACAGGCAAAACCTTTCCTTAGATCCTATATCCAAGGCAAGCAAAAACTTCTTATCAATTTGAACAGAAGCTGATTGTAAGTATCAGGGATGTGACAGACTCCTTCCTCCTCTTCCAGGAGGTCTTCCAGAATCTTTGAAGTCACCCTTAAGGCAGCAACAAACAAATTCATTCCCTGCTGCTACTCCCAAGCATGACAATGCAATTCACACACTTACTACCAAGGAGGGAGACACTGCATTGAATTAAATATCCTCATTTTGGAGATTAATGAGACAAAACCCCACACTTTCTGTTAAGTTAGTAATTAACACACAGTCAGGATGGCCGAGCGGTCTAAGGCGCTGCGTTCAGGTCGCAGTCTCCTCTGGAGGCGTGGGTTCGAATCCCACTTCTGACAGCAAGTTATTCTTTTCAAAAGATGCCTGGACACATTCCAGGGCAAGTTGCTGTTGTAGTGTACTTCCTTGAGCAGGTGTAGGGTTTGGAGGATGGCCTCTAAGGGCGGAGAAGGAAGTTTCCTTCTAATCTCAAGCATTCTGATTTTCTGTTAGGTATCGGCGTGGAATTCTGTGCTGTTGGACAAGTTGTTTAAAAACAATTTTCTCTGGAAAGCCTATTCATCATTTCCAACTAGAAAAAAATAATATATGTAGTACTTACACTCAAACTTGAGGACCCAACATCCAGTCAGAACAGCCATCATACATTTGATGGTACTTGGCATTGGAATATCAGGAATAACAACGTGGGTTACTAGGAGAAATAAAGCACATGAAAATCAGAACCTCAGAACTATGTCTGAAAAGGAATCGTTATTTATGAAAAAATAGGCTATAATATAAGTGCTATTAGACATCATGGGTTTCTACATTCTTGCTGTGAAAAAGTCACATTTTTACAGTTCTAATATTTCAAGGATTGATGAAAATGTTATTCTGTGATTCTATGACTTGGGTGTATGGCATCACAGAATTATAGGGGTTGGAAGAGACCTCTAGAGATCAAGTCCAACCCCCCTGTCAAAGTAGCTCCCTAGACCAGGTTGCACAGGTCATCTTTGAAGAAGTATCTTTAACTCCGAGAATGATCCTACCACGTGACCACACTGCTTAACACAAAGCTAACAGAACTCAAATCACAATGCTGGAGCAGTAGTTAGGGTGTGAAAGGAGACAGGGAAAAAATTACCCTAGCATTTCCTTCACAAGCAGAAGCAGCACTTCAAAGAAAAACTAAAGGGGGCTTTAAAGTAATGCTCAAGTCCCCCAAGTAAAAGGGAGAAAAAAAAACCTCATTCAACTCCATCACCTTAGCAAACAAAGAAACCAACAAAATTTGAAGGAATGTAGCACAAAAGAAGAAGGTTGTCAACTGTTAGTCACAGTTGTGTCTAAAGATACTTTAAGGAGATAAAAAGTTTACACTGTGCCTCATGTGAGCAGATAACGTTTGTAAAAGACGTGGAGAGAAGAGTTCTCTGAGGAGCACTTCTTGCTTGTTATTTAAAATCCATACACTGTCAAACTGTGGCTCCCCCAGAAGTCTCCCACTCCAGTAACCAGGCAGACCTTACACGCATTCACATACAACACTGCATGCCATCCTTTGGCTGTTGCTACAATTTAGGGATTTCAGGAACTACAGTTAAGGATGATAAAAAGTACTGTTCCAGATAGTACCTTAACAGATAATGTGCAGAACTGCTGTCACTGTTTTAAGAAAACTACGTACCTGCTCTGTTAAACTCAGTGCACCTTCGAGCCTTCAGAACAGTTGTTAGCTTGCTCAGCAGTTTCTGTTGTTCTGAACTAAGACTGCTCCCCAGGATACCAAGAGGTCCTTCTCTAGGCTGGCTTGGGCTCTGTGATGGCATGAAGGGAAAGTCCAGCATAAGCAAAATGTTTGGGAGCAAAGAATAGAACTTGCTTAGCGAATGGTCTATCATCTCTTTGTAAAAAGCAGCCCCAGAGGAAAGGAAAAAAAAAGTCTAACATTAGAGGTACTTTGTTTAGCTTATGGAAGTTACAAAAATAGGAAGCTGATGCAAAAGTTGTTTTTTGTTTTGCTTTTAAACAGACTGCTGTCCATGCATTCTGCTGGTTAAATGTTCTGTAAGCAGCCTTGCTGACTGCAGTGTTGGAGGAGAAAAGTTTTTCTCATTGTAACAGCAAAATCTTCTGCTCAAAAGGAAACATTACCAATAGCTACACTGCCAGTATTTTGAATACCATACATAATTGGCATTTCCTTTTTATTAGGATGTTCCTATACACTGCCCTGCAAGTAATGAATACTTAAGTTTCTTAATGCAGATCACTCCAAAGTATAAGATATTGTTTGATCAAGTTTTAAGCCAGGACAGCTGTGATGCTTCAGCTTCTGGTGTTGCTAAGTACACAGACACCCCAGTGCACGTGTCTCTTTAAGACTCAGCTACCCTAAAGACTCAGGCTTTGGAACAAGTGAACTACATGAACTGTCACCCATCCACTGGCATGGGCTCATCTCCAAGCAAATACAAAGTCTGGCTGTTTTGCTTGCTACAGAAGAGCTTGGATTTACTACAGGTGGGAGCAACCGTTATACTCTCCCTGATTTAGCTGAAGCAGTTTACTTTTCATCAATAGGTATTTGTTTCATTGAGATGGGATCATAGCAGGGTATATACCCTGAAGTAGAAGAGGACTACTTGTATCAGCCAGCTCAGTTTAATCATCTTCCATTAGGAAGCAAAAAGCACATCATGATAGTGTGTCTGGATAAGTTGATTTTGGTTACAAATCCAGAAGACTTTGGAGGAAAAAAAAAAAAAAAGGAAAAAAGTACCAAATGAATATTATGCTACTTGCAGCTACTGAGCTAACATCTTCATTGCTGGTTAAGGGACAATACCAGAACAAACTTAAAAGCAAAAAAAGCTTTGTCTACTTTAATTCTCCCTGTAAAGGCAGAGGCTTGGGCAATCCACCTAGGACCAAGCCTTTTGCACTTACAGGATGAACTTCTGCTTTTTTTCTTTAAAAACAAACAAACAAAAGCACAACTACAACAACAAAAATAAACCCACACCAAACACTTACCTCAGAGGGCTGGCTAAATGATAATGACTCATTCCTGACTGGCAACATTAGCACAGACTTCATCTTTTCACTCTCTGCATAGTCCACAGGCCGCAGACCAAATATATTACTGGCAAAACAAGCACAGATGGGTTTAAGTAAATAAAATGTGACTTGATTCTTAACTAACTGGGCACGTTAGCTGGGTAGCTTCCCCACCACCACTTCCTAATTTGTAATTTCAGCTAAAAACCACAAAGCCTCACATAAGAATTGTATCCAAGACAGATGGATACTGAATTACAAGCTGCTGCATTCAGCTGAGGAATAAGGGATGTCCAGAGCATTACGCTAAGTAAGCTATAGTTCTTGATAAACTCTTCTGAGATGCACTGATATCATTCACAAGACTCAGAAATTTCAGCTTCCATCTTTTCACTGGCCTCAGAGGATAAAGAAAATGCATTTTTAGCTTACCCTTTTGCCACAGAAGGAACACTGCGAGATTCTGCCTATTGAGTTATACACTGGAGTTTTATGTTGTTAGGCTTTTATGGGAAAAGCTATCTGCATTCTTCCTGAGAGCAGAAGCTCCCTCACGCATCCAAAATTTGAGTAAGCATCTTATTTATCTGCACTGGGCCACAGAACACATTACAGCCAATTCATTCAAATCTGTGTCTGGTTGGTAGTTTTGTTGAGAACTGTTCATCCTATGTGGCATCTCATTGTTATTAGATATGCTCCAAGACCCCTCAACTCCCCCATTCTTTTAACATCCCTGACAGATGTGATTTGCTATAAACACAACACCAAGCACAGCCATGGCTTCTGCCTCTTCCTCACACAGCTTTGCATTTGCAGGACAGCAGCGAGAAGAGAAAAGCCTGAAACTGCAGAACAGGTGTAATTGCTGTTAACAAACACAATCCTTTGCCAGCTCTCTCGGGAGATATTCTGCTTGTTCTGTCCTTTGCGGGAATAATGGCTATTCCAGATGATCCTCTTCTCCTCACCTCATGTAACTCTGGCTGTTAAAATGCATAGTAAGAGCTCTTTATGAAGGGGAAGCTTGTCACCAAGAACAAAGCCCTGACTCAGTGCCTGAAACCTGGCAAGCTTTGTCATCAAGCAATGAAACATTTAAAGAGGTCAAAGAACTGCTGCATCTTTCAAGTGCTGTCTCTTTAGTTAGCCACGCGTTCCTGTGCAAAGTAAGAATCCAGGAAGCTTCACAGCAAATTCCACATGAGCTGTAACTCAACCCAGCCTGAACAAAAGCTCAAATCATTAAATCTTCATTCTGACTACACTAGGGGGCTTTGGCCAGCTCAAAGTTAAAAGATATGTCTGACCCCAGACTCTTTCTATGCTTCTGACTGAGCACAGCTTGCTGACTTCAGCTCTTGGGAGCACTACAGCCCACAGAAACTCCTCACGGGAGATTCCGGTATTTTACAGTTTCCCATTTCATATTATTGCCAAAGCAGAGCTCTCCTGTGTTACTAATGAGCAGAAAGCCAGCCTAATACAAATTCTGCAGACCAAAAGATAATTGGTTAAACCTCAGCCCAGTCCTGGGAGTTGTAGCCCATTAAATACTGTCATGCTGTTCCTGCTTTGTCATGCATCATCAGGGTAGCTTCTGCCTTTTCTTTAAATAAGGGTCATATCCCACTCGAACTGCTGCAGGACAGTTCCTTTGAACAATGGATGCAGAGAAACAGCAGTCGCACATACACTGAAGTCAACTTTAGACTGGATGGCTGGCTGACCTTTTTGCTTTGAAAAAGTGAGAAGGGAAAAAAAAAAAATCACAAGTCAGTTGCAGAGGTTTGGGGGTGTCCTCTCTCCTAAAGGTACAGTAAGATTTTTGACCACTGGAAAAAAACCAAACAACTAACCACCTGATGAATATTTACCTTCAGGCCAATGCAATTATATGTTTAATTGGCCAAAGACATTTGTTCAAGACAAACTGCTCAAACAAGAGATTTAGCAACTCCCCCATTATTCATTTGATTGTATCTTCTCCCCATCTCCCATGTTTAAGAACATTTTAGTCATCTCTTACCAGAGCATTGCAAAATGCCATCCTGGCATTATGAGCTAAGAATTAATGGCTAGCCACAGGATGCTAAGGTGGCAGTTAAAGTGAACTGTGATGAGCCTGAGAAATCAGAGCTGGAAAAAAAATAATTGATGGGTTGAAAAAAATAAGTGATGGGTTTTAAGTGTTTTGAATATTTTTATCAAAGCAGCTTGCTGATCAGAAGGGAAGGGAAAAAAGAGTCCCTGAAATGTAGAAGTTCTTTTACAAAGAAAAACTAAGGAATAGCTCTGTAAAACAGTCTGAGTACGGTATTTCTTTGACTTCCTTGTCTAAGAATAAGGACAAAAAACGCATTTTTTCATGTTACTTTGGCACTTAGAGGTAATCATAATAAGAAAGACACAAGGTCTCTGTTCAGCTGGTACCATTCCTGGCGTAGTTACTTAAAGGAACTATTCCTAATACATTAGGAGTAGGACTGGCGAAAAAAAAAGTGCTCAAACCTGTCTTCAGCCAAGCTGAAGAACAAGAGAAGCCTTCCACGCTGTTGAGAATTAAAACAATGACTTCCGATCCACTTTGTGAAACAAAATTCAAAAAAGATGATCTTGTAGGTCCTTTCCAACCTAATGCATCTATGAATCTATGAATCTATGAATTCAGACCACCATTCACATTAGGTCTGCTCTGCTCTGACAAACAAACAGCATTTTTAGGAATAATGTTCTCCATATAGGTTTGTGTTTGCTGAATACAGGTCCATATGACTGCTCTAACAAGTTCCACCTTCAGAGGAAGGACACAAGTGTTATACCATCACACAGTAATAAATGTCTGTGGTGCTTAAGCCAAAATACAAGGTCTCTAAGGCACTCTTCTTTCTACTAGAATGTAAGAAGGCTTCTTGCAAGTTGATTTAAACATCCAAGAGTCAGATGTATCCTTTGATGCAAACACTCTCCTATTAGTCAGTCATCAAGGAATATTCAGTGGAGGGCTCCGAGGGCTCCAACAAATTCCAATCAAAGAGCAGGATGTCTGTGCTGAGAACAAAGATGAGCCCAATGAAGAGCAACTCAATATAATCTTCTGAGTACGACTTCATGCGAGACAACAGGTGATATCTTAAGGACTGACCGATCAAAGAGCTTCCTAAGAAAAGCTTTAAAAATGGGATTCAGTTTATGGTGGATCATTGCTGAATTCTGAGCTACAAAAGACTACAAAGAGACTAATTGCTGTAGTGAAAAAGAAACTTAACAGCTACCTCCTACACATTTCAGAGAACTTTCAAGCAACCAGGGGAGAACAGATAGAGGGACATCCCCGCCAGTTCCTCAGTAGCCCCAGACTCACTTTTGCCTCTGCCACTCATAACTGCAGACAACAGCCAATCCCTAAGCATTCCCCCAGGTTTGTTCAGAATCAGACTCAACTACTCAAACAGCAAACACCTAAAAAAAAGTTAGGGCGACAACAATTTTTACTAATGCTAAACTTACTATGCATGAAGAACTGGCAAGATAGCCCATTTGAGTGAAAACACTTAGAAAGTACTGAGAAATTGAAAATGACAGATCTAATTTTTCAAGTCACTTGGCTTGCTGTGAAGGAAAAAGACAGAATTCAAGAGAGTGAACACGTGAAAAAAAGCTGTAAAAAAATAAATTCGCCATGTGTAGAAGATTAACTTAAAAAAAAAAAACATTAACTAGACCAGTGGGACAATCAATAGATCCACTGGTCCATATAATATTTTCTCATTTGCACTTCATGTCTCTTGCAGTCAGTGGAAACATCAAATGGCCACACCTACTAAATCTTAAAGATTTCCAAAAAATTTCTTTCCAAGGAAGACTGAAATCCTAGAACTGCTAACTGGAAAGAGATACAGCTTTCACCTGTATTCTCTTTGTCCAAAAGATATGCAACTGCTTCATATTAGCCACAGTTACTTCCTCATGCCTTGAGGTCCCTTGGAAAGTGGCTGTATTTGTTCCCAGATGTATCTTACAATCCTCTACAGCCCAGGAGATCTTACCCGTCTTCAGGTGTGTAGTTAAATACTTTCTATCTTTAAAAATACGTATTTTATCTTGTTCAATCAAGACTCACACTGAAATTCATAACTATTGTGCTAAGGAGGCTATTCAATATAATATTTGCTTTAATTCCAATAGATTAACTCTCCAGTACACAAGGAATATTAAAGCACAGTCAAGTTACATCTATGGTCAGAACAGACATATCAGCCACTTCTGGGGATTTTCATGCTGCATATCCCCAGTAACATCTGAACACACGTTTTGCATTCACAATTCACTAAGGTTAGCTAAAGGAAACACCTTTGAGTAACCACAGTGAACTATCTGAACGTTCCTCCACTCTGTGAGGCAGTGAAGAATCACTGCAGCACACTAGGATAAAGAGGGCCCTCACCTAGGCTGGAAGTTCACTGAGTGCTTGGAAGAGCCCATGCAGTGATCAAAATGAATTTCATTTAAAGAATAAATACAAAGATAGGTAGCTTAACAAAATCTGATACAGTCCTAGCTTATGCACTGCATACCTTTAAATTTAAGGCACTCCTCAAGTGTAGCCCTCAGAGATGTCAGTTCTGCTCATCACTGCTCAACTTCTACATTAATGATGCTACAGTCATAACGTGTAGGTAAGCATATCCTGCATTAAGAACAATGAAGCTAATTATAACTAATCATACCACACAGACAATGGTAAATGCACTATCTGAGGTGATCACCCTGCTCTTGCCTACTGTTTTTAAAGCACTGCCCAACAGGTCTCCTGGATACACGAAAAAACCCCAAAGAAAAGCATGCCTCTTGCCAGAGTCTTGACTTCATTATAAGGGTTCCTGAATTCATTAGGAAAAAAGAAATTAAACCTTTTACATTAAAGAGGTTTCAAATCCACTCACCTGGACAAATCCAACCACTGTTGGATTAGGACCAGAAGCAGTGGTAGAAAGCCACCCTGTAAGATTTGGAAAGTTGTGGTGCAGGGAAAGATTGAAGCATTTTTGTTATTAAAAAGTAGCAGGCCTCAGTAGAAAAGGGAAGGAAGACATTCTCAGAAGTCTCACATACGTTTCTGTTGTTTACACTGTTTCTTGGCAATGTTTGGATGAGGTCAGAGAAGTCTTACTATTCAAGTCTGAGCACCTCACTTCTAGATCTTCTTCTTTTTATGTCTCTTATGCTCTGTGTAAAATGGAAAACAAACATCTTCCCTTCATCTCTATGATAGGAATATATGCAGTAACACTTCAGACAGGGACAGAGAATCTACAGAAGATTTGGAAGCATCACTTTTCCAGGGCAGGGGGCAGGCAGGGCTAGGTTGTTTTTTGTTGTTTTTTTTTGCCAAAGCAACGAAACAGATCAAGAAAAACTATGTTTTTTCCTCAAAAGATTTAAGAAAAAAAGCATATGTTTACACATTTATAAACAGTATGGATTAGAGATTCCGAGTACAGTGGAGGTTAAGTCAAGAATGCTGTGTATTTAGAAAGAAGCCATTTTTGGACGTAAGGTACTGCAAGAAGTATCTGCCTGCAGTTGTGACCTAGCCTATGTCCCACTGCCTTAATACACAACTGAATCTTATCCATACTCAGTGAAAACTAAAGCCAAGTTTAAGATTTATTTAAACCTTTCCTTCCATGATTAAAAAGCTCCTCTTTCGACAGAAGGTCATGTTTGCTCATGTAGAATGAGCAGAAATGGGTTCAGCTTTGTTTCAGTTTGCCTAAGCTCATGCAGCAAAGATTAAGGCTAACAAGAGACCTGGGGAGCCCCAGTGCTGGCATTTGGAGTCTCAGTCATTCAAATCTTCCAGCACAAGAGTCTGCTGAAAACTTGCATCAAAGTTGTTGTCTGTGCTGCATTTTCAGCTACCAGACAGACAAGTGGTAAGTGTCACACAAGCAGAGAGCAATACTCGAGTGGTCTGAAAATTAGTATCTGAAGTTGTCAGCTTAAGGTGTAATGCGTGAGTCTTAGTTGTTCGAGAACAAAGTGAAGATGAACAATTGCTCCTTTTTCACAGTTCAGGTGGTTTATTTCGTGTGCTTTTTTTCCCCCTCCTCCAACTCCAGTGTTTTCAAGACTACAACTGTTATTGAAAACCCTATGCTTTTCCTGACAGTACCTCAGTTCTGTGATCTTCAAGAGTGAATGCTGTGAGCTGAAGTGATTAAATGAAATTTGCTTCTTTCTTTATGTTGTTGACAAGGAAATTTTTGTCAAGTAAGACTTCATTCTGCATTGTTTCACGCACACAGACCCCTCTTACTGACGTGTGTTAAGTACAAATTTTTTGTATACAGTTCCTGGCACAACAGCAATACTCTAACACCTAAAACCTTCTGCTAGCAAGGAGTGCAGGGAAAGTAAAAAGTAGCTGCAGCAGTCCAACGCTCAACTAGTTCAGCATTCCATATCTTACTGAGCTATAACAAAATACCAACAGAAAAGGATTAAAACAGGGCAAGTATATTTCGTTACTTTCCTAGGACAGTCCCCAGCTAGGTATGATTCAGATTTCTTCAGAAAAGTCTAACACAAAGTCAGATGGAAACAAAAAACCTTGAAAAGGTTTGGGGGGGGGCGGGGAAATAAGCACCACACGGCATACAACGTTTAACATCACCACCACTACAAATAATTGCTTTCATTACTAGCTTTGTTCCCTATTTACTTATCCATCCTGGATACTGTAGCTGGTGCTTAAATAGCATCACATCTACTCACACTGCATCACGGGAGGCACCATGCAGAAGCAGCAGCTCAACGATGCTCACGTGCCCGTTCTTGGCAGCATCGTGAAGGGGCGAATCGTTCTGATACCCCGCAGAATTCACCAGTGCTTTGTGTTGCAGCAGCAGCTCCACCACCTCTCGGTGCCCATGATTGCATGCCTCGTGCTAGTGTGGTGAGTCCACGAGCAGTAGAGAGAGAAAACTCAAGTGAAACAGAGCTCAGAGGAAGGCCCTCTGTCACACCAGTTAACATGCTCATTTTCAAACCCTCTCAGATGATGGTCAGGGAAAACAGCGCAAGGATAATCCATCACATTCCCAACATGAATTAACCTTGGAACCTGGCACTCATAACAAGCACAGGGAGGTGGTGAACAAAGGCCAATTGAGTGCAAATTAGACCACAAAGAACAAAGCCCCACAGATCACATTCAGTCAAGAGTACTCCTCAGGAAAGAAAGAAGTTGCTGAAAAAGCCTTGTATTTATTTTCTGTATTTCAAATATGCAATACTTTTCCATCCATCCACTTCATCTACTTCCAAAAATGGTAAGAAAAATATCAAGTACGTTAAGAACCCATGAAATACACAGATGCCTGTGATCAGTTTCTGGTTATCATAGTCACATTTTCTGCATGTGCAGAATCTCGGACAGATTAGCAAAGGAAAGTTGAATTTGGCTGTGGCTGTTAGTAGTAAATTATTTTACACCGTCATCACCTTCTACCTTGAACAATTCTTTGTCACCTAAGTGCATATAAAGGAAACCAAAGCATGAAAAAAGTAGGGATGAAATAATATCTGATTAAAAGGCAAGTGGCAAGAAGTCTACAACTCACCAGTGGTGTCCAGCCAGCATTGTCCTTAATATTGGGATCTGCCCCATTTTTTAGCAGTTCTTCAACAGCTGTTAAGTCACCCTGCATAGGTGAGAAATAATTATCATTACAGGGTAATGAAGATACACAAAGACTACAATTTTAAGAGATGGAATGTTAGAAGTTTGCCTGCAGTGACAATGACATTAAATCAGTCTTTCATTTGGAAGTTGCTAGGATAACAAAAACTTCCGTAACTGGATTGAAGACCACTGTTTATCATTGCTGTTCACTCCAAAGGAGATACCCATTTTCCCCAGATACATATATTTTTACATTAAAATCAGGTGCAAAACTGTCTTAACTCAGAATCTTGAAATGAAAATCTGGTACACTAGAATCAACTGCAAGGATAAGGAACGCTTACTCAGAACTTACTTGTCCTTTTGATGTTTTATCCTGTTCTCTCCCTCAAGTCAGAAGGGAAAGATCTCTATTTAATACTGAAATCACAACCCACATTGAATCTTACTGGAACTCTGACAGTTACTCCAACACAACAGTTTTCAATTGGTTTTTGGAAAACACATTATATTCAGGTTTTACTACAGGCAATGAAATGGGAGAAAATGATTATTATGGAGACAGATTACAGGCCAAGTAGAAATATAGCAAATGAAGCTACAGAGCAGAGTTGGTGAAGGCATTTCAAGACAACAGCTAACACCCTAGAGGAAGGTATTGAAACACTAATATGCAAACTGGTATCTTGCCCTTCTCCTTAACCAAACTTGCAATGTATAAATATAATAAGCTATGGGGGGAAAAAAAAAGTTTATTCTGTGATACACAGGAAGTTCTGTGCCTCATGTAGTGCCAAGGAACTGTTACCCCACAGCACACCTTGGGAAAATAAGAGAAAATACTAAGTCTTAAGTACAACAGAAATAAACTTAATCCTGTTCGCTTTTGTGAGTAGGGAGCACCGCTGAAAAAACAACTGCTTTAATCTTTACTCTCTAGTTTGAGAAAATATGAAGACATCACACTCTGCTCAGCATAAATAAATCCAGCAAGCAACAAGTGAAAATTCAAAAAGAAAGCACTGAGAATCGCTGGCTCTACAGCAGCCAAGCAAATTAGGTGGCAGGGAAACTTCCTGCATTATATTCACAACCTAGATGTCCCAGTAAAGCATTACATTTCAAAACAATTTAAGAACACGTCGCTGTTAGAATACGGTTGCAAGGTAACAGACACGCATCACGTCTCAACAGTTATTCAGAAGCAGCTAAGATGGTGAGATCAGCATCAGATCTTTCTCTACAGAGAAAAGATACAATTATCTCTAATAAGCAAGATCTGAGCTTATCATTTAAAGTTAAGTTTGCAAACACGTGCAGGAAAGGTTTGACATTTCGATAGTACTCCCCCCTAGAGCAGTAAGCACAGCTAATAATTTGTGTGGGCACCGGCATACCAAAGCTGTTCAGAACAGTAATGTAAATGTTGATTTGTAAAGCATTACTGTAGTTTTATCAAAGGAAGCTTAGCTGGCGTGGACGACAGAACAACATCCACAGAATAAAAAACAGACTGCAATCAAAAATGGGAAGGCGTGTGTTTTGCTGTTTGCTGAAGTATTTTGACATCCCCCCAGCTGTAAATGGAATACACTCCCCGCAACTGGCACCAAGTGGAGATTGACAGAAGGGTGGGAAGCTGTCATGTCAGTTGTGCTGAGCAGCAACTGGAGATGTGCTGTCAATCAGAACTGCAAGAGATACGTTAAGAAACTGTTTGTAGCTTCAAATTGGAAGAAACAGAGCTCTGAACTGACTGCTTCAGTTCTAGCTATGTCATATGATAGGAGCAG
This sequence comes from Odontophorus gujanensis, assembly GCA_013399175.1. Classification (NCBI taxonomy): domain Eukaryota; kingdom Metazoa; phylum Chordata; class Aves; order Galliformes; family Odontophoridae; genus Odontophorus; species Odontophorus gujanensis. The sequence goes on along the minus strand of VXAB01001449.1, from coordinate 115,422 downwards.
TAGATGACCGTTGAGGTCAACCCAAGCCATCCCATGATGATGTGCCCTCAAGAAGCTCTTTGAATGAAGATCCTCTTGCAAAGTAGGAATTTCAAGAAGCAGATTGCTAGCGAACACCCTAAAGCCCCTCCTGCAAGGAGGGTTACTGGCACCAGATGGTGATACAAAGGGATGATGGTCAAAGCTGATAGGGTTACTCATAAGTTAGTGCTTTGGTCAGCTCTAAACAAAGGTAAGCATCTGGTATTGATGATGCTCCTTCCAACCCCTACAATTCCATGAATTATGCATTGATATTGAAATAGATTATGTACATTCGATGCCTTGAATTTGCTTGTCCTAGCAGTGCCAGCAGAAAGTCACCAATCCCAACAGTCGAAGCTACACCAGTGGAGTCCAGTAGCTGGTGTTCACAGTCTGCAGCCTGAGTGGAAACATCTGGAGACAGTGCTTGTCCAGGGACAGACAGCAGGTGGAAAAACTCTAACATTAAAAAGCTCAGGGAAAAGTTGGTTTATACATCTCATTATCAATGATAGATTACAACCAGCTTCTAAAGAGTCAGAAACTATCATGGAAAGTAAAATTATCTGTTTGGAAGAAGTAAAGCAAAGGACATTATAAACTCATAAGCAATCTTATGTACAGTGACAACAACATAATGGATTGGGTCTGTTCTTCCTCTGCTTAAGGGAGCTCAAAAAAAAAATAAAAAATCACAGAAGCAGGAAAGGCATTGGAGCCATCTGTTGGCAGGTCCAGAAGATAGCGTTGCATTAGCTTACAGAGAGAAGGGTATGTACACAGATTTGAAAGTGAGTCCCTCCCAGTCAGCATTTAGCTCCTGCAGATGCTGATGGCATAAACCCAGAAAACCATCCCCACTTGGCTTGGACAACATTTTGGTTCCCCTCTCCACCCCCCCACTTCAAGTCCTAACATCAGTTGAGTCACGATGCTAACAAGGACAGATGGTTAAGAACAATTGCAAGTGTCCCTTTAGGCACATTTTTGACATTTTCTCCTTTACTACTTCCATTAAACACACACATTTTCCACCAAAAGTCACCTTTAAATCATTAAGTCAATGTAAAAATCCCACCAGTTCAAAAAAAAAAACAACACAGAGTTAGGGTTAAAAACCTGTACAACATCCACCAAGCATTTCTCCCTTTGTTTGCAATAGTACTCAAGAGATTTCTACCTTCGGGTCAATCAAATGAACAAAAATCCCTTTCAAACCCAAACACGTTTGCTTGTTAGGACATGGCACAGTAGAAAGAAAACTACTGCTCACAAGAAGTGTACACATGGCTAATTAATCATAAACATATACTTGCTTTACCAGTGGTAATTGGTGACAGGTTGCAAATAAAGATGCCTTATTTTATAAGATTATATTCCTTGAGTATTAGAGAACCCTAGGAGCCCACTCCTAAAAATGCAATTTTAAAGCAGACTGAGGTGCTAAGCCTGCACCTGAATCATCCTGCCAGTTTCTAACAGATCGTCTTTCTCAGATAAAATACGTGTTATACACACATCACCTGCTGCACAGAATCAGGCCTGGGCAAGACCCTGGACCAAGGGATGCACTAACTCACTGTGAAACAGCTGGAGCAAAGGATGCTGTTGGTTCACTGCCTAAATGCTGAAGAGATACAGTAGCAAGGGATACATCATCTCTCATGTGCAAGTGTGGCCCCAACATTTTATCATGAGTTACATACATATCCGGTACCAAAAGGAAGGAATTGCACAGCTGGCAAGGTCAGACATCTACCTAAAAAGGATCAAAATGGTCTAGAGGTTGGCCAATTGATTCTCACAAAACCTTCTTTCCCTCTTTCAGGTCATCACTACACAACTGGTAACGAAGTAATAAAGAGGAACACTCTCACAGTCTTAGAGGGAATTACCTAGCAGTTACTGCAGCACTGAGCACAATGAATACAGAGAGTCCAACACAGTGTGCTAACCATGGGTACAGCTTTCATGAAATCCCCTTCTTTCCACACTAGCTGGTTAGTGCAGCATCTGAAATCTAAACACTATTGAGTTGCATTTTTGATCACTGCATACATAATTCAGCTCGCACCGTGAATAACTCATTATTTTATTGTTAAATAAAAACACCTTATACAGATGGGCTGCTGAAGGGGCAATTTCTCACCAGGTTAGAACATCAGGAGTGCAGGAGGGCACGTTTTGTATCTTGACTAATTGGAAGTTTTACCTTTAATGACTATGGAAGAAAAACATGACTGCTGTCTGCTGTGGGAAGAGTTGCATTTATTTTAATTTATTGGTGCAACTCAGCATTAAATTGATCCCTTCTAGAATCTTTCTTGAGAGTCATTCTGATTTCACTAAGTTTATCACTAGAGCAGAAGTACTAAATTGGAACAACCCCTCAGAATCACTCGAAACAGCACAATACACTTAATTCTAATGCCTCATAATGTTGTTAATTATCTATTTTAAATAAGAAAAAACAGGGAAGTCAATTAGCTTTCATTGCATCCAGAGTATTAGACCCTAACAGCTAATGAAAATAAGAGATATTTTTTATAATTAATAAAGTCCCAGAGAACTAAATTTTGTTTCACTTGGGAAAGGGTGGCAGCTCCCAAGACTTTCTCATTACACACATGGAAAAACATTGCTGGCTGTGGAAGCATATTGTGAAGACATATTCACCTGTAACACAACATTGGAAGAGAAATACTTCTTCCAGAAACCAAAGATCTGGCAGGGATTTTTTTTAGAGGCACAATGGGAATACAAATACAGCACATACAGCCTAATATTTTCAAGACCAGAAAGTTAGGGAAACACGTCAGCAATAGCTCGCTGGAAAGATTAAGTCTTCACATCATCCCAGTTTGAGCAACATGGTTTTAATCAACTTTGCCATGGACTAGTAATTGTGTGTTGACTTACTGGCTGCCAGAATATGCAGCAGCTTCTCATGAATGTCCTAACACATCGTCCATGGTAGTGAAGTTATGTAAAAGAAACAAACAACACTGAAAATCACAGAATTGCAGGGGTTGGAAGGGACCTCAAGAGATCATTGAGTCCAAATGTAAGGAAAATAATCTATAGTACTTCCCTCTGGAGAAAAGTAGCTAAGGTTCAGAGACAGTAAAACAGTTTCTTCAGAGTTTAGTAGCTGGAAATAGATAAAAGTAAACCATAACCAAAAGTTCATCTTCAAAATGCTCTGCAATGAAAAGCCACCTTATTGGCATATCAGCTCTTACTCTTAAGTCTCACAATATGCTGTATTAATGCTCTTCTCTTGGATGAAGTACTTGTGTTCCAAAGAAGTAGTAGGCCAGGAAACCACAACTGCATCAACACTTGTCAAGGTAGATCAATTTTTAGAACAAGTAGCAGTACTATTCAGAAATTCCCAGAAAATCATGGAAGGATAATTTGTAACCAAGTGCTTTAATAAAGAGGATTTATGAAGAGAAGAATCAAGATCTATCCTTTAAAGCTCTGGAGTCCTGTGAGGACAACATCTCATTTTCTTTTTCCTAATTCAGTATTAATGGCATCAAGTGAGAGATATGAACTTGGCTCAGCTGCCACCTCCACTTAAAAAGGTCTCGTGCAGCAGGAGTGGCTTATTAGGATGCCTTTGAAAGAGGACATGGTTATTTATCAAGAACAGCCTTTGTCTTGACAAATAGAAGTGCAGTATAAATGTCAGGATGCTTACAGGTGAATCAATTCTACCAGCACAGGCAACTGATTAACAACAAAGTGTTTCTATATTATGATTTAGCACAAAGAACATTTAAATTGCTAGGGTACAAACTGTTACAAACTGTAATGTCCTCACAGAGAAGAGCTGCTATTATAATGCATTTGAGACTGACTGAAAGCTTTCAGCTTACCCCATCTGCATGTAGCTTCTACACAGAGATAAGGAAGGATGACTTCTGCAAAGAGCAAAGACCACAGTTTCACCACAAAAGAAATTGGCTCTTCCTTGCAATAAGTGCCAGCCAGGTGTCATTCTACAAATTATTTTGTTTATACAAAAAAGCCTACTGAGTATCTCAACTCGGTCCTCCTGCTCCCCTCTCCACTGTAAGAACAGCACACTCAGAGTGGGGCTGAGCACAGAAATCCCAGAGTGCTGTACTTGGTGACTTCTGAGCTAACACTAGCATCAGATGGAGATCCTAAAGACGATTCCAAGTCATTTCTTTAGGAAGTCAGAGAAATAAGTTGGAAAGTACTCACTAAACACAGAGGAGGAAGACCATAAAATGAGCTCTGCCCACAAAACCAGAACACACTGAAGTGGTTTTCAGGATATTCCAAATACAACACTACCTTTTTAAATCCATTTAAAGGTGAAACATAAGATGACAGTCCTACCTTGATGGAAGCAATATGGAGCAAAGTCTCCCCTCGGTAATTTCTTCTCGCAATTGCATTACTACCAGGGGACTTGAACACAGAAGGACTCTGTGGTAATCCTGCTTGATTACAAGTCTTGAAAGTAGATGGAGTAGAAGGAGATTTTGGAACTGAAGGACTACTACTTGCTGCAGAGCTTCTTGTCTTCATTACATTGCCACTGACCTGAACAGGTGTCTTGGGTTCGGTCACCTGGGGGACTGGGCAATCCTGAGACAAGCCCTCTGAGCAAGAAGTCTGACTGCCTGAATTCCTGTTAAGGCTCCCCTCACTTCTTCGTCTTTTAGACTGAGAAGTAACTGGGAGCTTTGATTGCTCCCTTCCACGTTTCAAAGGCATAGCTTCGTTTTCTATTGATGGCGATTTCTCAGCAAGGTTTTTTTCCTTGCTGACTAGGACAGGACTGTCAACCTCATCAATACTTTTCCCCTCTAAGGATTTCACGTCTGGAGATATTTCCACTTTGTCCAAGTTGGTGGAGTCAGCTTCCTTTATAGACGCCTGTGGAAGTGTTTCTTTGGGGCTATTCAGTTCTGGAGTGCACAGGACTACCGGCTCAGTACAAATGGTCACACATTTTTCCTTGCAAGTCTTCTCCTTGACCCCTCCTTTTTTCTCTTCTAAATCCCACACTTTGTTGATGTCTGCCAGACGTTTTTTCTTCACTTTCTTACTCTGCCTCTGAGTTGGTCTTTTTGTTGGCTTGGAGGGATTGTCATGAACAGGGGAAGGAGAGAAATGATAAACTGAAGATGGGTCTTGACAAAGGTCATTACTATCAGTCTTTAGCTGACTCTTGTTCACAATGCATCGAATCTTCCTACTTCTTGGGCTGAACCACATTTTCATCTGTCCCTTATTGCTTTTTCCAATGTCTGAGCATGTTGGTGTAGATTCAGCAGAGTCTATGTCTAAGTGAAAAAGGGAAGAAGAAAAATAATTCAGCAGAGCACCACAAAAAAAAAAAAATCAGAACAATAACTCTACTAACTGATGAAGCGTTACTAAATACAATCTATGACTGCTCTCATTCCTCCTGGAGAACTGTAACAGCTATTTCTCTCACAGAGAAATAGGTCTAACAAAGGACCTTGGAAACAGGTCTAACAAAGCGGCCTACATGCAGACATCAGTACAGAAATCATTTTCTGAAGCGATATTACAGTTTATCTGATGAAAAATGCAAAGAGTAACTACAAGCAATCAAAAATAAAATGCCTGTAAGAATGTTAAATATTCCTCACAAATGTTAATCCACCAATACAGAAGATGAGTCAGAGGTATCTACAAGTAATTGTATCCTGTTATCTGATCCTCTACCCCATGGTAGTAAATAACTGCAAGGAATGCTTTGATCATCTCTAACACTTCTTTAAAAACATACAATGGAGCATTTTTATAAGTCACATTGTTCAGCAAATTACAAATCAATAACCAAAATGACAGAGGAATATCCTGTACCGGGAACAACAGTTGAGAACAAGGGCTGTACAGTCTCCTCAATGGCTAAAGAAGAAATTAAAGGACATTAAGTGACCACTAAGTTAAACATTAATTTAACAACTCTTTCAATCCAAGAGAACTAAAACAGATCTCAGATTCCTTCTTGGAAATGTAGTTTGATTTAGGTTATTCAGTTCAGTCCTCTGAAGAGAACATAACACAAGAAGGACATTGAAACAAGAAGCAAATCTCCTAGTCTCCGATGCCTCCAAGCTTCAGGGTGTACATTACCAATCACAAAAGTCCTACTGATGTGTTAACAACTGGGATCACAAAACCAGTATTCACTTAGTCTAGGAAGGCAGGTAGGATGCTGCTGTTTGTCTTAAACAAGATTAGTGTGCTTGTTTCCTTAAAAAAAGAAAAACACATACATAATAGAAGAAAAAACAACCATACAAAGTCTTGTACTAAAAGTGAAAGACAGACACTGACTGCAACAGTGTCTTTATTGTGTCTGCTTTCTAAGGATAATTAGTTTTACCCAAGCTTTCTCTTATTTTTCCATGGACACAACCATATGCTGGGATCAACTCAGATATTACACAAAGTAGTCCCAATCCCTTGCACACAGTAATAAAGTTAATAATTATTTCACTTAAAACAAAGCTCTACAGTTAGTAAACCAACACCATTTTGCTTTTAAAAGAGCATTTCAAGGTTAAACATTTCCTTAATTTTGAATTAAACTACCCTACTTACCCCTCAAATTAAAAGACACCCCTAGGTACGAGAAGATTTAGCTGAAGGGATAGGTAAGGCATCAGACAAAAGTGTCTTTAAGAATACAGCTTGAGGCTAGTTGATCAATCATTTACTTATTTAATAAAACCTACACCGTACCAGCAACATAATTTCCAAGTACAGAACTGCAGCTATTTAGTTCTCCTTTAGGGTTGGGCTTAGTATAGAAGGAATAAAAGGATTGAAACTGAGGCTCAAATCTCATAACAAGCTAGCCTTCAGGAAGAGATAATACCCAATTTCATTTTGACAATAGCATCTTATGAAAAAGAGCTTGATTGCAAAACAGATGCAAAATGTAAGAGAGCTACTATTTACTTGTCTTGCCTTCATTGTTTACACAACGAGATGATTCCCTTCAAAAATATTTACCTTACTAGAACTATCAGTCATCTCCAAGTAAAGAGCAAGAATGAAATCAGCTTCCAAAAGTAATTTGTCCAACAATTTTGTGATGGCCAGAATTCTTTTTGATGCGTACAGTTCAGGATGACTTTAAAGTCCAAGTGACAAATGCAATCAAAGGCACTGTCCTTCAGAAGTAGGATCTAAAGTAGTGTAACACAATTAAGTATTTAACACTGGAAACTCTCTATATACCACTTCTGGCAGCAAGAGAGCTTGTGAAAAATTCACAAGAGTTCTTAAATGGATCTGTTCATTACTGGTTACTCATTGGGGACTTAGTAGTCAGGTTACTGAACACCTGCTGAACATACACTAAAGAAAGCTTTCCTATGATTATTTTTCCTTCGCACACAACTACTTTACATATCAAAGAGCATATTTTTGGATAGAGGAGGCCCTCATGGAAGGAGGTCAAAAGAGTAGCCAGACTGTGAAAGCTTCCCTCCACACACCCATAGGCCAGCCTCGCAAAGCCAGCGAAGCTCCTGCAACTTTGCTCAGGTGGTGGGTGCCCCTTTGCTGCTCTTCACTAACTCCATTTTTCAGAATGTTCTGTAGCTAACATCAGCTTTACCTGAGCAGCTCTGCATAGCAACTGCTAAGAAACGCTCCTCTCAAATTCTGTTCCTCTCTCTTCTGTTTCTGAAGTTCACAAGGCAGGGAGTATAAATAATAGGCACAAATGGCAGATCTATCCTCCCTGAAAAATCTAATCCTTTAATGGACTCAGAGCTGGGAGAGAGAAAAAAAGACAGTGCTTAGAAGCTGAAAGGAAGTTGTTGCAGTTTACTATGTAAATGTTCATTTATATAAAGAGGGTATTATCTGGTAGCTAAGTGCATTCAATCAAACTACCTTCAGAGAAAATTGCTCCTAGAAAAATCGATCCAAAGGAATTCTTTCCTGTCTTGAGGTTGGAAACCAATCCTCAGAGAGCCTGCATCTCAACAGGAATGAAAAAATGACTGTGTATGATGAAGATGTAATTGGCTTATTAATACATAGCAAGTTTTTTTTTTTTGGAGATGCATTGAGACAAGGTAAATCAGTGAAGCACGACTTATTAATTCTAGATTTTAAACATTTATATTAAAGATTATCCACAATAGCAGTGCTAGAAAGAGCCTATAATAAATGTAATATATTTACTCTTCATTGCTTATGTACTAAATACTATATCCACATACACAAGATTAACTGAATACTGTCTAAATTAGGCTCTTTGCACATAATAAACACAAGTTTTTTTAATGCTGCTATTTAATAGAATTTCTTGAGTGTTAAAAAAAGGACTGAGAATAGACAGAAATAATGGCAGATAAAGTGCCTCGCAACTGGAGAGTCACAGTTCCAAGTTTTGCTGTAGTGCAATAACAGACTAGAGCAGGAAAAAAAAAAGAGCAATTAGAAAACGTAGTTTAGCTATCATTAATCTGCATCAAAGGAATATAATGATGCACATTGTGTGCCTTTCAAATTATTCTCTATTATGGGTTTCAGAACAGAAGTTGAGAAATCTCTTTGACAAACTAGTCCCTTATTAAAAATCAAAGGGAAGTGCTTTGGTACCATCTGTGCAACATTAGTGCCTTCACTGAAGAATGATTATTTTGCAAGTTAAGTATTCAGCACAGAAGAAAAAGGGAGAAATTCCAGCTATTCAAAAACTCAGCTTCAGCTATTAAAAAAAAATGTCACAGCATACACAAAACTCAATACGGTCCGTTACAACAGTTCAACGTCCTCCCCTCCACATCAAATAAATGAGAAACTGAACTGCCATGCTATAAAGACTAATCAAAAGTTAATTCCTCCTACTGCCCATTGCTATCAACACAAGCTTGTGAACATTTGATTAATACCTGCAAAGCTGTAGCTCTGTGTGAGAAAGAAGGGCTGTTTTTTAAAGCAGATTATATCACAAAGAATAAGGTAAAATCACCTAAGGTGTAAAAGCAGCAATTGAGGAGACAAAGTGATCTTTGGAAGAGCTGCATTTAAGTTGAAGATGACTTTGGACAATGCATGCTGTTGCAGACCTGCCTAACTGGACTTGGTATGCTGTAGCTAATCGCTTGCATGTCCCAGTCTGTTTCAACATGAAGTGACACAAGTTTACACTTGTCCAACTCTGAAAAGGAGCTGGAAGATTGAAACATCTCATCCAATGAGGTGATAATGTCTTAAGCTGATCTATCGACATTCACTGTGCATTTCTTCCAGTCTGGTTTAAGCCTTTCTGCAGTCACAGAATCACAGAATTAGTAGAGGTTGGAAGGGACCTCTAGAGATCATCGAGTCCAACCTCCCTTGAGTTCCCAACCTCGAGTTCAAGAGGAAGGGAACACTGCTTCAACTGAAATGCTGACCTTTCTTATGCAGAAGTCACGATCTTAATAGTGGCTTCCATAGCTACTGGATTTGAAGTGTATTCAATGAATATTTGTTCTATAATAAAGGCACAAAATAGAGCCAACATAAATGTCCTGCCACAGACAAACTTGTCCATACAAGTTTCTCAATCTCAGTCCATGCCTCTTTCTCAATACTTGAATACAAGTACTCAATACACCTAGGTCTAGGCAGAGAAGAAACATTCTCATTTTTCCATTCTCATTTTACATCTTCTGTGTTGTTTATCAGCACTACAGCTTTACTAGTGTGTCATTCTTGCTCAAGTGGAAAAAATAAATAAATCTTAATCTAAGCTACAGAGGACAGACCTATTCTGGCATCTGTTTTCTCATCTGTAAGACCACCAGCAAAAGAACATTTTGTTCTTCCCAAAGGAAGCCACCTTGCTTTTTTTTTAAGCTAGTCTCCAAGCATCTCAGTGGCTTTTGCTAAACTGACCCCTATAGAGCCTATCAACCCAGCAATCACAATTCTCAAGAGGTCTTGGACCTGGCAACACTAAAGAGTGCTGGCACAAGAACTGAAGGGTGAGGAGCAAATACCCCATCTAAGAAACCAGCCAGCCAGATTCCCACTATCCTTGTAAAGATGCATCCTTTTCACTGCCCACTCTTGTACCATCTCTAATGAATTCATTTTGTGACTCAGCATTTGCTACCTATAGCCTGCATTTTCTACCTACACTCTTATTTGCCAATCTCCCTAGTCATACCTGTCCTATTATTCTGTACTGTCATCTGTTGTGCTTCCCTTCAATTTAAAAGAGAAGGATAATGTGTTTTGTGCAACCTGTCCTGAACTATTTGGTACTGTTTCTTACAACAAACACATCTGTGCAAAAAGCTGTCCTCTATCCCAGTGGAATAGCAGGCAAGATCCATCCTCCTGTGCACCATGGAACTTCAGGGGGTTCAACTTCAACCTTTTCAGATATTCAAAAACAAATGTATGAAACAACTTCCACTTCAATTGCTTTTCCTTCTGCTTCTTTTCATTTCCTCCATAGGAAAATTGATTTTCACTCCGTTCCCTTTACTGGAACAGAAAAATATGACCTTCTATCAGAAGAGGAAGAAAATATTGTCATCGAGGCAGAAGTAGCAACATAAGAACACAAAAGCAACTTCTTAACAACAGCCCAATTTTCCAAACTCAAACATATTTCCCTTTGTATATTTTAATTTCAAGACAAACGTCTATGGGAAGCAACAGATTTGCCAGAAATAAGAGTGACATAACATCCTAAAGGATTTGCTCTCAAAAATCTGAAGCTACAGCACCCAGAGATCTGCCATAGCATGGGCAACTGTTAGAAGTGTGCTCACTTACCTGTGTATACAAACCATTTATCACAATTAACTGTTTTTTTTCCTCACAGCATTATATAACATCCAGAAGATCATTGATGCTCAATAGAGAGCAAAGACAAGGTGTGATGGAAAGCAAGCTTCCACATTAATTCATAACTTCAGCTTCAAACAGAACTGTAAACATTGACCTAGAGCCCGCTTCTCAGTCCAAACACGAAAAATGACAGAACCACCTCATTTTTTCTGTGGCTAAGCCACACCACACAAACATCATTTTAAAAGAGCTACAGCATTATGTGAAGTATTCAACTTCTAGCACAGTGAAACTTCACACCAACTTGTAAGTCACTCCACCCAAAACATCTAAGCAGTATCACTAATTGCAACCAGCTGCATATTAAACGGTGTACTTACAGCACAAGTTCCTCCCCTCAGAGATTCTCTTCCAACTAGGTTTTAACAAGCCTTCAGCACTCCAGACACTTCCCTGATACCCCCCATAAGCCATCACCTAGAATCCTCTATGCTCCAGAAGATACATCTATAGAAAGCATATTCTCTTGCAGTTGGACAACAGGTTTCAGTCTCACACCCTCAATGAACTGTGATGCCAATAAGGAGTTACTCCATTAATGAATGTGAACATTGACAAAGGAGTCTTTATTTAGACAAACATATTAAAAGGCAACGATGAAGGAAGAATTCCTTTTCCTCCATCTGACAGCTAAAGGAATGCTTCCTAAAACTTGGTATTACCTAAGAGGCTGCTCTCCAGGCTTGCAGAAATCACATATTCACCTACACTCATTCCATTTTTTTCTACTTTGACATTCAGTCTGAAATTGGATAGAAGTTAAATTCCAGAGTACAATCTCTACAATCTCCTTGTACAATCAGCAAGGACAAAATCCCATTGCAGCAGACTAGCTCATTGTTAGGGACCAGAGTAAAACAGATGAATTAAGACTTGCCCCCTCTCTAGGCAGAGAGTAGAGGTTTTCTGTGTGCAAAAACCCAAAACTGAGAATTACTGGGATACCATGCATACCTTTGCATGCAAATCACTGAGAGGCATATTAATATCTCTTAATGGACCCTCCTAAAGAAGTGTATACTGTGGGATATTACACACTTGTGTTCCCCTAGGAGCACAAGATATGACAACTTGTGCCCCTGGTGTGTTCAACTAACTGCCACGTGACTTGGGAATATATCCTACTTTCATCTAATTTTGAAAGACAGATTCTAATGAATTATGGATAACCTGCTCATGCAGATTTCTTAGTAAAACAGATTTGAAGAACAAGCAATCCATACAGACAGCTCTCCTCACATCAAGTTTTCCAAACATGGCTCGTAACAGCTTTTCAGAATCTTAAACAGAGCTGCACTGCTCATTCTCTACAAAGCACACGAGATAAAACACTGCGGGCTGGATGCAATGGCTGTCAGAGGCCCGTATCTGCTCTTACCTGAGGTGCCTGCACCCAGGAGATGCCGCAGTTTGCTGCACAGCTGGACCATGTCATCCAGTTGACGGTTTATCTGCACATCTTGCACCCAGGCTGGCACGTGGCACACTGGACACCCTTTGCCAACGTGGTCACTCATGCAAGATCTGAAAGCCAAAAGTAAAATCTATTATCCAGTATATCTATTGTACTTGCAGATAGGCTTTCCAGAGCCAAATGCTCACAGAGAATCTCTTCGCTTTACACTGACAAACCACTATTGTGAAGCAAATGTGAGTTAGTCACAAGCCCAGGAGAGGACATACTTATCATGGCAAGATGACAAGCCATAATTAAGCAAGCTAAGCTCAGAGCCTTGCCAGGATGCTGTCACGGTTATATCACATGACTCTTACAGCCACAGTTTGATCCAAATTTTCAAGGTGTGCTGAAGTTCCATTGCTATTTGTCTCTAGCTTACAAAAGACAACATGGGGGAGAAACAGGTTTATTAAATAAAGGCCATCAGGCACTTCAGTCAGCCTTCTCGGAGCACAAAGGACCTCAGCATTGAGCCCCCATGTCCTCACACCACAAAGGCTGACATACAGCTCTTGGCTCTGGTGTATTCCAGGTGACGCAGACAAATCACTTTGAGCAAAGATAAGAATCACCCAGGTCTCATTCTCCAGTGAAGTGACCTCAGGCCTCCCAAGTCTATGCAGGTAGTGCAAAAGAAACACAGAGAAATGTCATTGTGTGAAAGTCCTAATTACTTCTAGCTGTTAGCTTTTTCCACTCATCACCCAGTAACAGTAACTAACTTAGAGTTACTCAAACAAAACTGCAGGAACGAATCTTGATAAATATCCCTGCTCATAATAAATCCCATGCTGAGAGAGAACCAGTTACATTATGTGTTATCTGACAACTGCATTTCATTACTTCCACACATTTCACTTCACGTACCATTACAGCTCTTGCCATCCAATGTTAACCCCTTCCCAGGTACGTTAACAAAGATATTTCTTTAGCAATGGATCAGAAACAATTCATGTCTGAAATACTGCAGGTCCAATCCATGTCCTGCCAAGCTTGTCTGTGAACAAATTAACATAAAAGAATAGCTGCTATTCAATACTCAGCCATCAAAGGACGGTGAATTGATGACTAAAAGGCTGGACACAGGAAGGAGAGCGGATTCGGTACCACCACTGGGATAAAGACAAGTGTCTCTGCAGCACAGAAGAGTGCTAGGGTATTCTTAAGAACCCTACTGCCTCCTGTTTCCAATCTCAAACCTCCAACCTCATCAATGCAAACCTCATCAGGCATCATCGTCTGATGCCACGGCAGTTTTTCTAAAACCAAGGAATTCTTCTAAGAGTGGGTTTGAAATTCATTCTCCAGAACATGCCAGCATTATCCAATATAAAACCACGAAGCCTCAGATACCTGATGACATAATTATGCTTACTAAACCACTGTAACGCTACCCTCCAGCAATGCACATTACACCTCATAAAATCGCTTCGTAAGACAGATACGAACACACTTACAGCACCTTGTACAAGCTTCTGGGGATTACTTTATTTCCCCAAGTACACCTTGGGCAGGTAGGGAAATGAAACAAGGAACTGCTCCAGAAGGCAGAACGTTCTGCAGCAATTAAGGGCCAAAACTGGGCAATCATCCACGTGTCTAGACGGAAATAAATTGTTTATACTGAAATCCATTCCACAGGGAAGAGATGCTGAGAGGATGTGCCCATCATCAGCCCTACAAAAGCAGGAAATTATCTTTTACTACTGTTTTAGTATTCAGGCCTACAGCAGTCCAAGCTCCAGTAGAAAGGTGCAGCTAAAGACAAGAAATACACAGGCTGCTAGTGTGGACAGTAAGTCTTCCACCACGTTTATTGGCACGGTGATTAAAACTTTAACATCCTGCAGGCAGAGCTGCATCTCTAGACTGGCTTATAAGCAGAAATTAGAAGTGGCTTAGCCCCTCCTCTTTACAAGCACAGTATTAGTAGTTCTCCCCTCTATTTTGCCCTTTTAAGGCCCCACTTGGGGAACTGCGTCCAGCTCTTAGGCCACCACCACAAGAAGGACGTGGGGCTGTTGCAGCAGGTCCAAAGGAGGGCTGTGAAAATGACTGAAGGACTACAGCACTTTGCTATGGAAAGTTGATTGAACTGGGCTTGTCCAGCCCAAAGGGAGACCTCACTGCCTGTACCTGGAGGGAGACAGGAAGGGAAGCGGGTTTTTATGCAACCTAACAGCGATAGGACAAAGGGGGGGTGAGGGGAGGGGTTAAAAGAGCTGGAAACCAGGTTAGATGCTTGACTGTTTACTCACAGTCCACACTGCGGCCTCGGCGCTACTTACAGGCAGAAGACGTGCTCGCAGCCCCCCAGGGACACGGGTTCCCGCAGCACGCCGGCACTGCGGGCAGAGGAAGGAAACAAAGCGTTAGGCTCGCGGCCCCGTGGGGAGGAACCGCGCCGTGGGGGATAGGGGGGGCGTCCCATTACCAGCGGGAGCAGCTCAACGCCGTCTCCAGCCGCTCCAGCGCGGCTCGGGTGTGCTCCCAAGGCCGCGCCATTGGGGCTGCGGGGCCGGGCTGGCCGCACGGGGCCGGCCTGTTGCCGGAGCGGCCGCGCAGCGCCTCACGCATCGCCGCCGCCACTCCGAATTCCCCGCCCGCCGCGGCTGCGCATGCGCCAAGCGCTGCGCGCGCAGCCGCGGTGTCCGCTCTGAGGGCGCGGCGTTTCCCGCGCGCGCGGGCTGAGCGTGAGGGGGAGGGCTGAGGGGAGCGGCGGGCTGAGCGTCTGCCGCGATGTGGTGGTGCTTTGTGCTCTGAGGTGTTTCTGCAGTTCCCCCGGATGAAATATGGTTATTGTCCGCCTCCATGGTGCTGAGACATCGTGAGAGCGTTTACTTGTTGAAGGACGGCATCCTCACCGTCTTGCTGCATCATTTTGAAGCATGGCAAGCCTACGTTGAGGGATTTGATCCCCAGAAGGAAACAGCACTAATAATAAAAAAAACCTCTATTAGGCTTTCAGACTAAGCAGCGCAGTCAGCATTGCATTACACAGCGTTAAATTATTAAGTCGAGGTTTCAACAGCAGGAACATCTGCTGGTGTTAGACATGGCATTTTTAATTAAAGGCAGCAGCCGCCTGTGGTTCATCACTTCTGCTCTCGCTGTGTGAATTGCTAAACCCAGAGGCCGCTCATACGGATCTGGCTGGAGTGACAAGCAGTTTGCACCTGGGGCCAGCGATCAGCCTGAGCTCTCTGTTTTGTTCCCGAAGGGATTAAGGTTTGAGAAGGGAACACACTGCACCCCCATCAGCCGCACGCCCTGGGCTCCAAACAGGACCAAAAAGTGCCATCAGACTTCAGCTGAGGGAGGATACGTGCATGCTACGAGTTGCCCAAAGCCCCTGGCAGCGCGGGTGAATCTAACGAATCAAGGAATAGCCGTAGATGGAGCAAAAAACGTGCCTTCCTGCCCTCGTGCAGCCACCAGAACCGAAATGCTGTCCCACGGCCTGGCTCAGCGCCAGGCAGCCTCCTCCGGAGGGATCCAGCATTCCTGTAATGTGATGTTGTTGAATCTGATCACAGAAGGCAAGATCCTGATTTGTCACAGGCTGGGGAAGAGGGCAGGCACCGAGAGCCACATGGCAGTCGCACGGAGCTGGCGTCCCATCCCGTTGGTGTGCAGGGGGCCAGGATTTCCCTCGAGGAGTCCCGCAGATGGTGTTTGTTTGCTCAGCCACGATGAGAAAGGAAAATATTTGGTGCAATCTGCTAGCAGGCAGAGTCAGACATATGGTTGGCACGCTGCAAGCCTGGGTGCTCAGGAAAAGGCGGAGCTCTGCGGCACCTTTCGGTTGCTGGATTACCTTTGAGCAAGGATGAAAGTGCAGGGAAACCTTTGAAGAAGTTGGGTGCAGATTTCCTAATGTGCCAGGGCTGCTGTAGTGTGACCCCTCTTATTATTAGCCACACTCTAATTAGTCCTATTACACTATCATGATTATATTAGTGTTATTATAAATAGCCCAATTATAATTAACAGAAGCCTCAGCCCTGGCTTAATGCTCGGTGAAGTTCTCCCAGACTGGATGGCCATTCATCAGGCACACACAAAACATGGGTTAAAAATGACAGAGGCAATTAATGGTGATAGGCAGGGGTGAGCCGAGCTGTGGGTGCAGCATCACCTTTGTTCTCCTTTCATCAGATTCACGAGTCTCATTTCAAAGATATCCTTACAGCATGAAGCTTCCTGGAAATGTCTGGGCCGCCCCAAAACGTAACATTCTTTTTGTTTCCCCTTTAGTTGGAATCAAAAATCAACCCTCTATTCAGACAACTGTTTCCCAAATACCAGCGCCCAATTCCTCATCAGGACTAACCCCCACATCACGTGCCATTGTACGGAATGGGGCCATGAGCCGCCAGCTGTGATCAGACCCTACACAACCATCCCACCCCATGCAAAAGCTCCATGGGCACCGCTCACACCCCCGTAAGCCTTCTCTTGGGGTGATGTGCTTTTGTTTTTTTTCCCAAGTGGAGAGAGCACGGGAGCATTTCCTTTCTGTCAGGGCGCCTTTGTCAGGATTTAATTTCCTTTTCCCCTGCACATCTTCTTTTGAAGACACACAGCCGAGCGTCCCTTTGAAGCTCTCACTTTTGAATTCGCCTTTTGGCTGCAGTCTGCTCTGCAACATCGATCGGGGCTCAGCACCTCCGGTTTCATCAAGATGAGACATATTGCCGGCACCGTGGGCACCAGGCGTGTTTGGGGGGAAAAGTGCCATGTCTTTTTAACAAGAACCCTTCCTCTCCTTGAGGACTGCTCTTGGAGGCGGGTGGCTTCCTCCAAGCCCCAGGATGGGGCTCGATGATAGGGGCAAAGCTCCATCCCTGCGGTCCTGGCAGCCCCAGGCACAAAACACAGGGCACAATGCCACTGCTGCTGCTGTGGTGCAAGGGTGGCTCAGCCCCACTTTTAGCCTGAATGGAGCCAAAACTGGGCATGGAAACAGGGCAGCATGGAGTGCAGCTGGCATTTTGGGAGAGTATGAAATGTGCGGGTAATGCTGCCTTAATTTAAATTAAAGTGCTCCCTGCCTGTTCAGCTTTCCTTCCAAGTGTGGGAGCAGAGGGCTTCAGCATCCTAAAATCGCTCCCTTTTGAAAACGTGACCCAGAGTTGAGCTGCAAATAAAATAAATGAATAAATGTTTAGAAAGGAAAATTGTGGTGTTGCCACAGAGTTAGGAGGATGCAGTGCATGGGGAGCAGCAGCCCCATGCCCTGAGCTGGGGACCTGCCTTCTTGCTTTTCCCTCGGGTGCCGCAAGGTGCCCAGCCTGAACCATGGCAAAGCCCTGGGTTCAAAGCTTCCTGGAAAAACTTAGGAGCAAACACCCCGTCATGGCTCTGTGTGGTAGCAGCTATGGGTATGTATGTTTTAAATAGGTAAGGGTTACTTTTTTCCTTAGTAATCCCTACTAAACCAAAATTAAAATGGTAACCGCTCCCTGTGATTTATGCTGTTAACTAACAGCAGCCACTTGCTGCTGAGAGGGACCTCTAGAATCCCTATTTACAACGTGTCCAGCTTCAAGCTGCAGCTTACAAAAACAAAAGTTCTCCCCCCAAAATCTTCCCTGCACAACCTCAGGCTTTTGCGCATCCCTTGGTGCAGGGCCGTGCTTCTACCTGGTTTCTGAGACATTTCCTGTAACCATGTAGGACTGCATGCTCTGTTACGTGGTCCAGGCTCCCACTTGAGCCACAACTCATGACAGCAAGGGGGGCACAGTGGGGGGAGTGAAACACAACAGCTTCCATTCATCAGGATGAGGCCGGTGAGCAATACAGACATTTAGCAGCCCCAGGATGACACCCGTTGCTGCCATTTAACGTAAGGCAAGAAGCAGTGGTATATTGTTCTCACAAGCTGATTTCAGGCATGGAAATTACCCCGTGTAGGATAATCACAGTAGAAGAATAACCACTAACATCAGGCTCCACAGGAGCTGTATGGGTTTGTCGTCTCCCGGGTCAGGGCTGCCGCCCCGCCAGCTCATCCAGTAATTACATTTTTCTGTTCTCTGGCAGAGTTATGTCCTTCTGACACCTGGGATTCCTGCCATCGCTGCAATATGAGCTCTGTCTGAAACGGCATCCTCAGCCGTGCTGCCTCCGCTGCTGTGTGAGTAGATGTGTGTACACAGGCTAACGTCCATCCCCAAGCCTCACCTGAAAGTGTTCATTGCTGCAGCCCCCCGGTGTCCCCTAATCCTGCCAAATTTTTGCAAATCCCAGTTTACAGCCCAGCCCTGAGGAGGAGGCTGCCTTTAACCCAGCAAACCTCTGACTGACATCCAGGGGCTTTCTAACAAGCCTGCCAGCTTTGCCTTTGCCGTCCATCCATGCGTGGCAAAGAGCTGTTTCTGGGTAAAAGAAGTTGCTTGCTGAGTCTGTAATGAGGAGTCTCAAATGCTGAAAACGTGGAGAGCAGGTTAAAGGAGCAGAGCCTTGCTGCCCAGGAGAGGGAGGGAATGGGTGCCACATTTGCACAGTGTTACTGCAGCACAAAGCATCACTCTGTGAGCAAATGCTCCCTTTGCAGTGCTGCGCTCCCTGGGGAAGCTTTAATAATTCCGAGGGAGGCTCTGAAGGCTAACGAAGAAGTGAATAAAGAAGTCAGCCCCAGCAGTCAGTTTCCTCCTCCTCCTTCCTGGGGAGCCTCGAGCCACCCTTGTTTGTCGGGTTGCTCAGGTGCAGCTCTGATTTCCCCAGTTCCTGAAGCAGAAGGAATTCAGCAGCGCAGCAGCCTGCTTTGCGGCGACGGATGGTAATTGTTAATCTGATTAAGATCAAGGTCTCCCATTTTGCTCATCTTACTGACACTGGAGATATTTAAAGAAACACTTGAGAAGGAGCATGTGAAGACGTGTGAAACACCTGCTTCCGGGCACCTATCAGCACCATGCAGGATGGCATGATTTGGTGCAGTTTGAGATGATTTCGCATTAAAATGAGATCTTTGAGGTTTTAACACACACCAACCCTCAGGCTGGTGCACAGCTGGCAAAGAAGAGACTCTGTCAGCTTTGTGTGCTCTTTGGCAGGCTTTTAGAGAGGAATTCTTAGGGAACTAGATGAGGTCCTGCAGCCCATTGCAATCCAGGGCAGCCTGACTGTGGGCTCAGACAGGTTTGGGGCCGAGGCTTTAAGCCTGCACTGCTTGCTGGTGTTATGCTCAAGAATGAGGGTGAAAAGGCATTCTGAATTCCTGTACTTCATGCAGTGATGTCAGAAAGCTGAGGAGCACGTGGAGATATTCCTACATTTCTAGCATCCCTTGAGATTTGGTTTGAAAATACACACATTTTTTTTTTTATTTTTTTTTTTTCACCACAGTTTTCTCACCAAAGTGAACTCAAATGCTTCAGCCTCCAGGTTCCTGGAAACAAGGAATGCTCAGACCCTGCATGAAGGAAACCCCTCTGCCCCGAGGAGGGTAAAAATCTATTCTCTTTCAGAATCACTTCAACCTTACTTGCTTTCCAGCTATCGCCTGCTAGAGAAAATTGTTATTAAAATGCTGAAAATGTTTTGTTTTTCCTTTGCCTTGCTTCTACAGCTAGCAGAGGATAGATGAGGCAGTCCCTTGGGATTAGGGTACCCGGCTCAAGCAAGGGATCAGCTGCAGCCTGCCAGCTCCTGCTGCAGCCACCCAGCAAAGAGGAGCTCCTTGGGAAGCACCAGGTGTGGTTCATGGAGCATCTGGGTAACAAAACACAGCCTTCCACTGCTGGCTCTCTGTTGGGAGCAGCATCTGCAAGGTGAGCAACTCTGAAAAGGTATTAGTTTCTCGAGTCAGAGAACAGCCTTTAATAAGGTGCTAGGAAGAGGCTCTGTTTAACTAAATCTCAAGCTGGGTAGCCCTAGACCTGCCTGCTCCAGTTGCTGGTTTCTCTTTGCTTTTAAATGACAACAAGCACTGGTTTGTACTAAAGCACCACCAGTCACTGCTGCCTAGAAATCTTCAGCAGTCCTCATGGATGTGGGTCACCAGGCAGACAGCAGCTCTGTGCTCAAGGTCCTCTCTGCATAGGTTGATGAAACACCGCAGGTGTAATTAAAGATGCTCTGCTAATTGGATGTGCAGCCCTGAGGGATCTGCTTTAATTGGATTTCAGTCTGCCTGGTATCGTTTTAACTTCAGTTCATGGCTGTTTTGCACAGGAATAACCCACCAGGTTGTGGATATGGAGGAGGCGTGCCATCCCGCGCTGCACGCACCTCTGTTTGTTAGGCTCTGGATGTGAAACCCCTGCTGCACAGTAAAGCCCACAGCTGTGTGAAACCCCTTCAGCTGGCAACTGGGACAGAGACAGCAGAAGGGCTGGGAGTTCGCCTTGACCTCCTAATGGAGGTAAAAACCTCAATTACTACCCTGTCTTCACTTGGATTTTATCTTGTGCACGTTACCATAAATCCTCCCTCATGCCCTGAAGGTGCACTCCTTTGTTTCTTTCTTTGGAGTCAGGGAAGAGCTCATCTCTTTCCAAAAGATGTTTCGCTTCTATCGTAACGCTTGTTTTAGTGATAGAGCCACTGCTTGGCGTTCAGGAGCCTGTGTTAAACTGGAGGTTGGGGTGGATGGTCAGATTGTTGCTTTAGGCCTTAAAACCGGGGGGAGAACCACCATCAATTTATTTCCCAGCACGAAGCTTCCACAATCGCACTTCCTGGTGATGACCCATTTCCAAAAGTCTTTTAAATCAACAATCAGAAATGAAGTGGGAGTGCACCCCTGGAACAGAGCACAGTGGAGAGGTGCCAGGTTTCAAGTTTTGCTCCGTGGGCAACATGCATCAGCCACGGCTTTTCTTCTCCCTGGGCTGCTCACGGCTACTCCCGTTTTGCCACGTGCTTACTTTCAGCTGCCACAGGATTATACTCTGACACAAGGCTGGTAGTTCCCCTAAAAACAACACCCCTTTGGGGTGACTCAGGGCCTCCTGTGACTCCCCCCATGCCACAGAGAGCTGGGGGGGCTTATTTTGGATGGTGTGGCCCCCAAAGAGGCTGTCCCCAGCACCGTGCGGGCTGCTCTTCCTCCCTCATTACCAGCACTGCGTATGCAAGCTGCATGAGGAGCAAAGCCAACAGTAAGTTAGTGCTGGCCATGTCCCATACTAATGTTGTTCTTACTATTTCAGTGCCATCTTCCTTATTTCCTCCCTCTCCCTGAACAACTAAATTAATTAGAGTGATTTTTTTTTATTTAAATACTGTCTTGGAATAATAATTCTGGCAAATTCGTTTCTGTCATTCCCCACTGCTTCTTTTCTCTGTTGCACTCCCCTCTAATATGCTGCAGATATTTTGTTATAGCTATGCAAGATCACAGCTGTTGTCTCCAAAAAACAGGGAGTAAAATCACGCTATGTGCTGTTGCCACCTAATAACCATTTTTCTTCCTCCACCAACTCACACACACACACGCAAAATCCAACAACCCTCTATTCCCCTGTTAGGTGCAGGAGCTTACATTTTTCTCAACTTGTAAAAACCCCCAGATCCTCACAGCCTCTTTGTAGGAAAGCTGAGGCCCAGAGGACAGGCCAGGATCCTGCTCATGCTGGATCTCAGAGGTGACCTCGCGTGGTAGCAGCAGCTCCTGTGCTTTGCTGGTCTGTGGAGCGATGTTTACCTGGACACCTTCCTTTGACCCCAGTGCGAGGACAAAACCACTGCTGTGGTTCTCATGAAAAGACGAAGAAGTCCTATTAGACCCTCAATTAATATTCACATTAGTGATCGGGGTTGTGAGAACCGTTGTTCGATTTGGCCCTACAAGACAGCTTTCCTTGGCTGGCCTTGGTGGCCACGTGCATTGAGGCTGAAGCCAAACAAGGATCAGGCCTGAGAACTGCTGTGCTCTCACAAGCAGTGCGCAGCTGGGACAGAGATTTGAGTTGGTGTCTCTTAATCCGCATCTCCAATTACAAAATTGATTTGAATCCATCTCACAATCCACACAACCAATTATGAAGGCCTTCTTTGACCCCCTGGACAGTGTTTAGTGTTGTACTGTGTACACCTTGTGTTGCTAATATTTTAAAGCATTCTTAAATGAAGCTCAGCTGAAGTCCGTGCAGTTCCAGTTAACGCATACGGGCCATGTGATTGCTGACAGGGCACTACTGCTCCCCACTGCCTCGAACAAAGGTTATTAGGGTGGCTGAAGTGAGACTGCATTAAAGAAGTGAGATGAAAAGCTTGCTTTTCCTCCGGCTGCAGCATTCATCTCTCACTCACAGAGAGGTGATGTGCAGTAGTATGCAGAGCACTCCTCTTGTCCCTTCCAGGGACACTGAGGTCAATGTTTTCAGTGATCTTAAGCTCCCTGCTCGGACCAAGAGAAAGAACCAGGCTTGCTGACTGCCTGGCTTTATTGAAAAAGTCATTTTCTGAGTGGTAGGATCTGTATTTTCATCCTGCAACCAGAACAAGCCCTCCTTGGGGAGACCAAGGGGTGATGAGAAACCCAGAGCTGGCTTTCAGAGGTAGGATGTTATTAGCTTCCACATTTCTTGTCCTGGAGCCAAGCCTGGAGCATGTCCTACCTTAGAAAAGGACAGGCTAAATCTACAAGGCTCAGAGGGGAGTGTGTAATATGGCAGAAAATGATAATTCAGCCCCTGGTGATGTTTCATACAGCCTTACTTGCCAGATGCTTCAACCCCCTGAGCAGTTGTAACTACTTCTCCACAGGTTTCAATTAAATTCCCTTAAGTACCTAAACTTTTGCTTGTTTGGACCAATACCTGCAGACTTGATTGCTAGAGCAGATGTTTTATTTTTACCTGCAACTGAAACCGGAGAGCGTATATCACGGCTGTGACACATTTCACATGAAGCAGATGTTTCTATTAATGCCAGAGTTGGGTGGAGGATCCAAAGGATGCTTTTTGCTATTTTTTCTATATTACCCAATTACACTGCAACTTGCTGGAGTATTCCAATGAATCACTTCCTTCTTTTTTTTTTTTTTTGATTAGCAGGCTCTAAATGGACAAAAGAATAGTTTTGTATCGGTCTCCCTCAATTAAATGTAAAGTACATCTGGACGGAGCCTGAAGATCCACCTTCCACTGGCGGTTGCAAAGCCATCGACATAATGAAATAATACTCTGATTGGTATTACAAGGCTGCATTTAAATCATTGGCATTCACGCTCCGCGTCCTTTGCAGGCAGCACAAGCCCTCCATTAGAGAAAAAGCTTAATTTTATACTGTGATCCGTGTAAGATATGCAATGAAAATGAGAGGGGGGAAAAAAAGAGCTTTTTCAGAGCTGGAGACGTAACAATCGGAGGCACAATGAATGTCTGGGCAGCATTTGCAGTTAGTTACAAACTGCAGGTGTCAAACGCGTTCTGGAAAGAAGCTGAATCCCAAGTTTTAATTACAGCCAGCAGGTTTGAGGCATAATTCAAGGCTTGATAATACCTTCAATCCACAGTAAAACTCCTCCTGCTATCAGCAAGAAGTTTACACTGAGATGAAGGAGAACGCGGGACCTCCTCGCAGTAGCTGAACTCCCTGAACTTCTGCATCCACTGTAAAATCCTGAGCAGCCTCGGTACTTACAGCGCCTATTCCTTGTGCGATTCTCCTGGCTCAAATTTAACAAGTACAGCTGTTGCATAGCATTCTTCACTGACTAAAAGAAGAAAACAGGCAGGTTTGATGGAGCGGTCTTCCATGGGGCACCAAGAGCTGCTTGGGAGCTGAGGGCTTATTCAGGGTGTCACGCAGGGCTGCAATAAACCGAAATCAGTGGAAGAGCCGACTTTTAAAATAATTATATTTGTACTGACATCACCCACACATACAGAAAAGCTTTATGTCATTACCCGAGATGGCCCCCACCAATGGCATATGCAACTCAGTACACAACACCTACACCCTCACAGCACCCCTGTGAGGCGGAGCAGCGCCGTGAACCCTACCTCACCATTGGGGAACCTGTTGAAACTAAGCAACAGAAAGCCTGCTGCAGAGCAAGAAGGGGAGTGTGGGCTTTCAGCGGGCAGCCGCAGGGCTGCTGCTTTGTCAAACACCCTGCACTGCCAGCAGCTCCTCTGCTCCATCATGGCCACTTCTCCTGTAAGCAAATGGCCGTGGCCAGCAGGAGCAGGTGATGACAACTAAGTCCTCACAGGTATAAAATTCATCGTACAACTAGAACTGGGGAGAAAAAAAAAGACAACCTGTGAAAAGATCCATCTGATTTGTAACCAAATGCCAGCCTTAAGTGCCTACCACGTTCCTAGTAACAACGTAACTGCGTATCACAGAAGCACTTTAAGAAGTTGTGACTTTTTATGCCTACCATCCTAGAATCATAAAAAACTGGAAGAAACTGGAAGAGCCCCGAGAGCTCTTTTCCCCAGCTCGTGTGATCCCTTGTGGTAGGGCCCTTTCAGTAGATGGAGCTTATGGTGCTAGCTTGGCTGCAGGTGTCAGAGCTGTCCGACGTCACATCAGGACCAGCATCCGTGCCATCAGGATCTGCTTGATCTTTAGCAAAGTCGATGAAAACCTGCAAGTTTAAAGGATAACATTCAGTATGTGACAGCATAAAGAAGTGATGACATAAATGCTTAAGAAGAGAGGAATGCTGTACATTTGGCTGAGCCTGGAGAGAGTGCCCAGGAGCAGATTCACACCAGATTTGAGAACTGCAAATGTTGTGCTTCTCCTGGCTTAACGTAAATAAATGCATGCATGCTCCTGTACTGCTGAATGGACACCTGGGAACGCAAAGGTAGACGTTCCTGCAGAACCTAATTGTCCTGCAGCTCATGTTTCAAAATACTGGTGAGATAATACCCCCGTGTGGTAGTTCATTTTGATTACAGCGTAATACATCTATATTATTACTTTATAAACCTATCTGTCTATATATAATTGACATCTATGCAGGCGCAGCTGCATATTATATAGATAGGTATATATAATCACATATAACAGTCTGTTTCAACAGTTTCTAATGAATACATAAAATATTCTTACTGGAGCACTGCAATCACATCTGCATACACAAAATCCACGCAGTCCTCTCACAAAACATGACTTGGGGCTTCCAGCTGTTTGCCAACTGGTTTCTCTCACAACCACTGCCCCTCATTAAAACAATATTGAGGAGCTCCTTCCCTTCTCCCCCAGATCTGTTCAACAATTTATCGGATTACAGGGCTTGCCCTTTTTGTCCCGTCTCTGGGGCAGAGCTAACAGATCAGATGCTGATGCTCAACAGAACGCTCTCTTCTGGATAAATCCTTATGAATCCCTTCAGCTGAGGGATATCCTACAAGGTTTTGATGCCAGCAGGAACATTCTTCCAAGGGAAAATGGAAGGAACATGCTATGAAAGCTAAGGTTGGAGTTATGCTACATGCACTTACAATCCAAATACAGTACAGGGAAGAACAAAAATCAAACACATTTCCATGATAGGTTGGAAAAATTTGTCACCAGGATGCCTAGTGTTGAGCTCAGGGGTGACTCATAATCCTGCCCTTCATCTTCATCCTTGAGACTGCTGAAATCAGCACTGACAAGGAAGAACAGATCCTTTATGCTACAGGCAGCATTCTGTGTGTTTTCTCAGTGCCAGCATGGGTAACTGGAGGCAACAGAACTGATAAAGTATCCCCAGGAGGAATACAGATGGAAATCCCTTTAAAATGTAGTCTATTGTGTGCAGCAGTCCATTATGTGTAACCATCAGCCTGTTAACAGCTCAAAATGGATAGCCACACATCTTTAATTCCTTACCTCCTCTAGTGTTGTCTGACTCACTGAGAAGTGCCTGATTTTGAAGGCTTCTTTGCTGGCTTCCAGGAGATCAAATATATTTGCTACCCCTCCTGCTGAGACTGGAACATGATACTCTACCATGTTGAAATGACGATCCTGCGGGAACAGCAACAATGGGGTAAAGTTAGGAGCCTGACTGCAAACAGCATGCTGCCTGGCTGAAGATGGAAGCACAGAGGACACAAACCAGGGGAGAATTAAGGGACAGAGGATGCGTTCTGTGCTCTGGTCCCTAAAGGTGAAAACGATTCTTGTTTGCAGTTGACTGCTGTTTCCTGGTTGGGAGTTTTAGGTTTTTCTTTTTTTGACTGGGAGTTGATAAATAAGCCCCGGATGTGGAATTTTGAAGGTTACCATAGCATTTTCAGCTCCAAGTTTGCTGTTCTGATTAATGCAACAATTTGGCTACAGACATGATGGATGGGATTCTGACTCGGGTATACTCTAGTTTAATAGTTACCTGTTACTAGAAGCC
The DNA here is from genome assembly GCA_013399175.1 of Odontophorus gujanensis. Classification (NCBI taxonomy): domain Eukaryota; kingdom Metazoa; phylum Chordata; class Aves; order Galliformes; family Odontophoridae; genus Odontophorus; species Odontophorus gujanensis. The sequence continues at coordinate 88,738 of VXAB01001449.1, read as the reverse complement.
CCTGACCACCTAATTCCTAATACAAAGTGCACCTGCATACAGTCCAGGCTTCAGTGGCACCAGTCACAGGCACAGAGGGTCACCTGGGAATCAAATGCAGGATTGCTGCAGCTGTTTGGCTGAGCCACCAAGGAACCTGGATAATCCAACCCTTGGGCAGTGCTGCTGAGAGCTGTAACAAGCACGTGTGTCTGAATTTCTTACACTTTAAGAGCATGGATCTATATGTACAGCAAGTTACAAGACATCTATCTTGCAAGATACTCCTGGTTAATATGGAAGGACTCCCTTGAGTGCAATTGTCCTGCTTACCTTCAGGCACGTATTTGGGAAGTGTGACTTCATGAACTCTGTCAGTGTCTCTGTGCCAACTGTGCTGCTGTTCAAGTGCATCTTCACAGTGAATCCTCTTCCAAACCTAGGAGGAAAGGAAAAATCACAATTAACTGAGTAAGAAAGAGAAACAGATAAAGAAAACCTCTTGAGAGTGCAGAGCTTCTTCAGGGAAACCTAACGCAGACAGAGTGCAGCTTGAATGGGGTCAGGGTTGTTAACCTGGAGTGAATCTCAATAAGGAACTGGGTTATTGTGATATCTAATAAAATCAAAGCTCAACCCTAACATGCACTTTACATTTTCAGCAGAGAATTACTTTGGGGAACACATCTCCTGGAAAAAAGGCTGTGAGAGAGCAAAAAGCGTATCAGTTAAAAGAATTTCAGTGGTGCAGTAAGGAACATAAAACAGGAACTTGCTTATTTTGATGATGCCCTGTTAACAAAGGTATCATGTCCTGAGCCCTCAAAGCTGCGTTATTAATTCCATACACCAGTCAGTAGAAGCAGTGTGAGTACATTTTACAGACCTGCTCTTGATATGCTGCAAAGAGCCAATGCACTGAAAGCTCCCATTCACCATAATAGCCAGCCTGGTACAGAGGGCTTCACATTCCTCCATGCTGAAAAACGAACAGAGAAACTCCAACAAGCCATACATAAAATGGTTACTTTAGTGATCAGAGAACAATACTGCATCTTCCCTAGAGTACGACGGGTCTATGTGGGCACCCCCATCCAACCCCGACCCCACAAACCTGTCACAGCTCAGTGCTTTGAAATTCTCTCAGGAGCAACAGGAATTTTGAAGAATGGACCTGTCCATATCTCTTAAAGACCCTGAAACTGGAGAGAAAGCCAAACCAGCCCTACCTGTGGGATGTGAGTATCACTGAGCACTTGTTCTGCACTTCCTCACTGATGATTTTCCAAAGGTGGCGTTTAGCATTTGGATCCATTCCAGAGCTCGGTTCATCCTATCGTGAAAGACAGGACTGAATGTACAATTGCACTCAAAATCTTATGTTCCTAATACTTGTCCTCTTGTTCTCATTAGGGTTGTATTTGCTAGTAAGGAACTCCCAGCTCTCCACTGGACTCTTACAGGAAACAAGTGGCGCTGATAACGCCACCTAAGATCAACCCTACTGTGCATTTTCTATCATGAACACCACAGGCGTGGTCTCAAACAAGAAGCAACCAACAAGCATTTGATTCCCAGGTGAACCTGCATTCTTCTTCTCTCATATGCTGACAAAGCAAGCGTTCCTTTTCTCCATTTATAGAGAAAATGAGCCAGAGATGAAATACATTGTCTTGTACTTTATGCATTGCTGATAAAATTGTTAGCCGTTTTCCAATTACCACATTGTTATTGTTAAGGGTATTGTACTATATGAGGCAGAAACACACAGGTTGGGTTCATGCAGCAGTCAGTACACAGAAAATTTCCCTGCCTTCTCTTTTGACTGAGATTTTGCATGTCACAGAAGTTATCAAAGGGCTGGTGTGCTCACTTCTGGCCACAGAACAGCTGGGCTGGACACAAGTTGGAGCAAGGAAAGTTTATGTCCACTAAGCGTCCTATTTAACGCTGCTCTCAGAGCACTGCACATATTCAGAGTCACAGAATCCGAAGGGACCTTTAAAGGTCATCAAGCCCAGCTCCCCTGCAGTGATCAGGGATACCTACAGCTCCACCAGGTGCTCAGAGCCCCATGCAGCCTGACCTTGGGTGTCTCCAGGATGAGGCATCCACCACTCCTTGGGCAGCCTGTGCCAGTGTCTCACCACGTAAGAGATGTTTTCCTTACACCCAACCTTAAATCTCTCCTCTTTAAGTTTGCAACAGTTTCCCCCTTTCCTATTAAAGCAGACGCTGTTAAAGAGTCTGTTCCCTTCTAGAAAAAAATAGGTCTATGTTCTAATCTTGAAAGTTGCTCCTTTGCTCTCCAATTTACTTGTGGCCTTGGTTACTAATTCTTTTTGCAAGACCATGCAGAATAGTCAATACACCAAACCAAGAAAGAGCTGGGAACAAGAAGAAGTTAACTGGCAAACAGATGATCTACTTTTGACCTCTGAAAGATTCCAACACAGAACATGGCAGACTCACTGCTCTTTATGCCCTCAGAGAAAATGTATGTGCTTGCTGGAATCTAAACTTTCCTTTGATGCTCATGATGTCAGGCTTTTTTATTCACTATGAGCATTTGGGGAGTGTCCTGCAGCCTGTGTCTAGGAAGACTGTTCAAGTGTCCTTCCAGCCTTGAGATCTGCTCAGCTTTCACCCAACAAGGCTCCCATTTCTCACCAGCAGCAGAATAGATGGATTCCCAATGAGAGCCAGAGCAGTTGACAATTTTCTGTTGGTGCCATAACTGCACATAGAGGTGACTCTGTCTTTGTAGGCCATCAGATTCAGCCTGTGGAGAAGCTGGAGCACGATCTAGGGGTGAAAGAGTACTAATTTCACAACACTGTCCAGGAATTAATTACCATTACACATCTACTAGTGTAGACAGTCTAATTAAATCGATGTAAAGGCTCCTGATAACTAGAAAATGCTTGAAGCCAAGCCTTAGTGTTACTTACTCCTTTGATCTCTCTCTCTGGGATGCCGTGGAGCCTAGCATAGTAATACATGTGCTCTTCCACCGTCAACAAGTCATCTAAAGCATCTTCTTGAGGACAGTAGCCAAAGAGAGACCAGTGTGCCTCAGTGATGTCATTCAAGGACCTTTGTAAGGAAGCCAAGTCATTTTAAACACTCTGAATTGCCAGTGCACACTGGAATCAGAGAGCAGAGGGAAAAACCCCTTCTCCTGATTCCTACCCCCTTCCCAAATCCTGAAGGAAAACACTAAGAATTTGCAGATCTTCAACTTTGAGGCCCTCGGTTCTGCAGAGAACTGCATTTGTGAGCCACATTACCTAGCACATAGTTCTCCCAATTGCCACCACTGAGAACATCGGAGGTATGACAGCAAATGCAAACCCTGAGGGAGAAACCATGCCATCTTCAAAGGCATAAATTCCCTGCATTATTTATTTTTGCTGTTTTGAATGTTTGGTTTTGTTTCAAACTTTCACATTTCTTTTTCTTTGCCATCCAGCCTTATAAACTGTCCCTGGGCTGATCAGCTTTTGTGCCTTCCCCTGAAATCACATCTTCCATACCCAGAATGATCCTGGACCCGCAACCTTCCACTGGATGCTCCGATATCTCCTGTCAGCATCTTAAAGATGGTTGTCTTCCCAGCTCCATTCACACCGAGCAATCCAAAGCACTGGGTTGTGAGAAAGAAAGGTAGAAGTGCAGCCATGCTGTATTTATAATGCAGAAATATTGCACCGAGATGAGTGCTCACAGCAGCTTGTGACTTCCTTTCTCTGGCCTCTTGAGCAAGATAAATTGCAAGAGAGGCAGAGATACTTGGAGCATACAAACATTATAATGGAGGTTGTTTATGGTACAATATACCGCAGCTTATATTAGGACTGTTTGTTTAATATGGTGAAGAATCAAGGACGTGTCTCTAATAGAGTCATTTCTTTTACTGTAAGGTGCATTTTTGCAGCGAGCTCGCCTGACAGGCCAAATCCTGCTCATCTCATTTGTGCAAACCTCCCATTGACAGGAACAGAGCTATTCATAGGAATGAGGTGAGTGAGGTTTGTTCCGTCATTGGTAAAACCTTAATGTGACACAAGATTTTCGTCAAATAATCTCACTAATGCACTACATTAATAAGATTAAGAACTGGCTCCCTGTAGCGCACTTCGGTATCTCATGTTAAAACCCATATTTTATTGCTAAGGTTGGAGATACATAATTGTGTGCCGCATAAGCAATCACCATTGTGCTGATAATTACTATTATTTTGATATCATTAACACAGATCAGCTGATTTGAAAATCCTTGTGTGCTGGCAACCATCCAGAGGCAGGGCATCCATCCGAGGCTCATCCCCTCCTCAGGTCTGTGCAGGAACAGTATCTGTGCACAGGGCCATGGCCTCTGCTGACAGCCAGGGAACGGCACCCCAAGCCCCACCAGCACTGGATGACTTTTGCCAGAAGTTAGAAGCCTCACTGCTAGTTGTGGTTGAAGATGCTGGTGGGACTCTGCATCTGTCCCAGTGTCCCTCCCCATAGCTTTAATCAACTTGCTTACCTCTCCTGCAGGGATCCCCAGGCTGATGTTTTTCACAGCCACAATGCGTTTGTGAGGAAGGTGGTAGATCTTTGTGAGGTTCTGGAGCAGCACCACATCAAAGTCAGCTTTGCCAGACTCTACTCTGCTCCTTTCTGCCTGGACATCCCCATCCTCTTCAGTCACTGACAGCAGAAGCGGTGCTTTGCCATGCACTCTGTCAAACAGGAACCTAAGGGGAGGAAATAGGGGCCCTTATCCTTCAGCAGTCACGGACAGCAGTAGGTCTGTGTGTCTGGGGTACTGAGGAGCCTTCTTGTGAGATCCCAAGGCATGCAAATATACACATGCTTGCAGTTTCTATTTGCTCTATTTGAGGAATTCAAGAAAACTCAGCGTTTCTCTTTCTGCCTAATTTTGTTTCTTATTCAGCAAGTATTCTGAGCTGGAGCAGACCCTCCCTTGTGAACACACTCACGGTGCCATGGACAAGTTCCCACTTCTCACTGGACAACCCACCAGTCCACCAAAGCAGAGCCCTGAAACAGGGACAACATCCTGAGCCAGCAAGGACCAGTAAGGGACTCTGGTCACCCACACCTAATTAGCAGACACCCTAGAACTAATTTTGTGTTTGCAGAACATCTGGGAAATACACGGGCTTCCCAACAGACAGTGATGCTGACAGAGCCCAGAATGAACCCGCTCAGTGATGGCTCAGTCCGTTCTCGAGAGACTCCAGATGTTACTTACTCCAGTGTGCTGTTCCAGACCTTCTGCATCATCCCGTCGTGAACTGTCAGACGAATGGCAAAAAACACGGTGCCCTGGATTAACATGGCAAGCAGCTTCGATGTGGTCTTGTCCAGTTCAAAGGTTTTATCAGGGTAGTCCACACCGTAGGCTTTCAAGAAGCCCAGCAGTGCCTGATCCTGTGACAGTTCAATCAAGCCGTAGCCAAAGCAAAATTGAGGGAACAGAAGGAATGCATGCCTTAAGTTTTCAGCGAGATCACGCAAGCCCTGGGGAAAAAAAAAGCAACACCACAAGAGCAGAGTCACTGTTTTTATTCATGGAATAAATTCACAGGTTTCACTATGGAACTGAAGTGTAACAATTACATTGGGATTTGCTTGTGTCTCAGAGCAGAGATAAATTGAGAGCAAAGAGCTCTAGAGACAGCTCATTTCACAGACACAAGGTCAGAAAAGTCAAGAGGCAACTTGGAGGCTGTGATCACCCATAGTAAGTAGCATCCAGTTCCCAGTGCAGGAGCCTGGTGCATGCAGCAGCCAGAAACACACTCATGAGCCAGAGCTAAGTCTTGCAGCTCCCAAAATTACCATCACCGCTGCAGAGTACTGCCTGCTCCCCAGACCTGCTCTTCTGCAGCACTGTCCTATCCTTTTTTCTTAGACAAACATCCCCATGAAACACAAGATTTGCCTCTGATAGATATACAGGCTTTTCCAGTTAATTCATGGCAAAACAGTCTCCCAGTTATGAGCTCATGTATGCAGAGATTCAGTACATCTCTCGCAGAAGAAAGGATTAGCACACAGGAAAGTGGAAAGGCTGTACGTTTGTATGGGGACAGACTGACTCCCTGCCACTGGGGCACAGAGGGATAAAAGCAGATCATATTCTTACAGCCCTAAAATCTAGGGGATTGCTTAGCTACAGAGCAAAACCCAACACAGCTCTTGTTTTACAAAGCAATTGCCCTTTATTTAAAAAAAACAAAACTAAACTAAATGTAAGGCGTACACTTTGCATTTTATCCCACTGACTCCCAGGGATCTATCTCTGACAAGGCTTGACATCCGGGAATCGTCGCTGTCTCAGAGTCATTTTTTATCCTTGCAGGGAGAAGGTGATTGCATTACAGATCGAGATGACAGACAGCCACTGCTGGGCTTAACACAGCACACTTCACACTCAGGGCAATGAAATCTAGTTGTCACTCGGGTTTGTACTGCAAGAATTGAGCAATACTTTAAGTTCCCATCAACCTTGTATCAAACATCCATGCCTTCTGCAGCAAGGGCAGTTTGTGACCTCTCTTGTTATATTTTTCCCTCTTTCACCACCACGTTCATCTTTGCTGGGGGAACAGATCTACACAAACAAATAGGGTTTGTATGTGACTCACACCCTGTCAACAGGGATGCCCCTGTAGTCTGCAGCTCCTGTCCTCTGCTTGGTCTACTGGAAATACCCTGACACCAGCCAGCTGTTAATGGCCTGGCCAAACCCACCAAACTCAAGACTCCTCCTGTCATTTCCTTCAAGGCTCAGAGTCACTGGGGTTCCTACCTGGTCCGTGGCCTTTTCCTGGGAGAGCAGAAACACAACGGAGTGCGTAATGATGGTATTGATGCCGAAGAACAAGTTGACACAGACATAAACGATGAAGGCCATTCCTGTCTCCTTGAAGATCCCAGCCAGCAAGTACATCCACGAAAATGTTGCATACCTATAAATCCCCAACAGCATGAAGAGCAATTCAAAACGAGTAACTGAACTCCTCAGACAACTTAACAGTTCTGTCCTGGCAAGTGACTAGATTCCCACAGTACAAGAACTTAAGGGAGGACAAATGGCTTGAAATCTGTTAGAATTCGGAGAAGTTCACGATACGTAGCCCTGACTGAAAGCACAGACTGGGCCTGGAGGACTTCAAGGCAGGGAAACAATTATGCTAAGTTTCCAGAATTTTCCTGTTGCTTTTCTTCCCCTTGTTGCATCTCTAAAGCTTACGATGGTTGAGTCAATATCTGTTTACAGCCCATGTGTCACTGTGAGCTCAAATATTCTGCATCCTCACAAAGATCCTGCAGGCATGACCACAGCTTAGCTCCTGCTCCTGGAAGGAGTCACCACTTGCTACGTAGACACGGAATAAGAAAGCCCACGTATCCCTCTTTGGATCCCAAATCACAGCAGCCTGAGACAGCCATTTCCTCACTCTGATATTTAAATTGCTTCACACTTACCCAAAGAGCAGCAACAGAAGAAATACTGCCAGTAAGTTATTGTTGTTGCAGAACGCTGGTATCTGGAAGGATGAAATAACTCCTATCGAGAGTCCAATAGGGATCATAAAAAGCACCTGTAGAACGATATTAAAAATATGTTATTAGACAATAATTCTTAAGCACTTTTTTTCTAGAATGACACAGAAGCAGCAAAGTCTGAATTTGGTCTCACCTAACTAAAGGAAACTAAAAACAGGTAAGGGTCTCAGTCTTATTTAGAAAGTCTTGCATTTGAACTCAATTTGAATAGGCTAAATGTTAAAAAAGAAAAGAAAAAAGAGAAAAAATAGACATAAATGGAAAAATACCCTTTGGGTTTTCTGTTAGCCTTGCAGACAGGCCAGTTCATTGCTCCCTACACATCTGGTCTCCCTAGTGTTGTGTCAAGCTACAGGCCTACCATGCATCTGCCTCAAGAGGTTCCTCTTTTCCTCAGCTTTGGGATTTAAAAGAATTTCCTGGTGGGGATTCACTGAGAAATATCAAGTTGCTGAGAGTGCTGGATTAGTTTCAGCCCACTGAATACTGATTATGGCAAGGACTCGGGGGATTCTTCCACAGGCTGATATACAAATATGCAGTGCTGGAGAAAGGGCTTGAATCACAGAAGCAGAAACACACCTGCCCCATTCTCCAGCCCCCCTGTCATGACTCAGGGAGGCTATGCCAAGCCAGACTATGGCCATGGCTGACGTTCCCAAGGGGATTTCAACCCTTAGCTCTGGCTGCATCAAAGAGGGGCTGGGCCACTCAAATACACTCGCAGAATTCCTATTTCCACAAACTGCTGCCGTTGCTGGGATTTTAGCTCTAGCAGAACTGTGCTGGTGGAAACTCATAAGATATGTGGAGCTGATCACCGTTACAGCACAGCTGGCAGTGGCAAAGCTTGTGAGCAGAGATTCTCTGCACTTGCAGATCTCTAGCTACGTGAGAGCTTGAAATTGTGCACCGAAGATAATTCTTAAGACACAGAACACTTTATTCTGAAGATACTGCACACGTGATGCTTTCCAGCAGTGCTATTAGCCCTCTTTGCCACAAGGAAACTAAAATTCAGAGAGTACAAGGGCTTGTTTATGTCACATAATGCAGAGCAGTGCTGAGGAGCCCAGCTATCCATAGGAGTGTGGTAGTAAATCTATACAGCACAGTGCAGCACTCTAGAAAGCAACCTGCTCATGACCTGGAAGGCATAGGGATACATGAGTAGCTTTCCTGGCTTAAAAACCTTTACAGCAGGTAGAGTGCATTCAACCCAGCAGTGGATTTTGCCCAGCAGAGGACTGTCAGCTATGAGATGTCTGCTAATGTCACACCCTGTGGTCCCAGGGTTTCCAAAACGGCTCCAGTCTCAAGCCCCAAACCTTTACCCCAGATCCTGTGTGACCACTCACACAGCCCTGCAAGCTAACAAAAAAGCAGCTTGCTGCTTGCATGACAAAACTGAAATCAAGCCCTGGCCTGCTCTGTGCCGCTCTCATATAAATGTGCTGAGTGTTTTGCATACACTCAAGAGAGAAGGAATGCCTTTGCTTAGCAAAATCCAGTGCTGCAGTTCACATTTAATCGCCTTCAATACCATTGAGAACAATTACTACATAACACTCTTGGTAGTGATTATTAATAAGTCTAGTCAACCAACTTTATAAATAAAGAACTTTTTCCCCTCCTGCTGCTGAATGCTACCCTCTCAGTGCATTTAAGAGTTTGAATTATTTACCAGATCATAAACGAAGTTAGTCACCCAGTAGCTTGTCATCCCGATGCCTGAAATGTGCTGCAGTTGCTTGGCTTTGGTTTGATGTTCTTTTACCACATACAGCACGAAGCTTGCCGTTGTGATCGAGTAACCAACCAGAACAGACATAGAAACTATGATATCGAGTAAGCTGTTGAGCCTGAGGAGTAAGTAGAGAAAGATATATATGGTGAGTCGAAGCAGTATGCTTCCCTCGTTGCATTGCTTAGAGCTCAGAAGTGTAAAGGACCTGATTCTCTTCCAGTGTCCTCTGCTGGTGGTTATTGTTACCATGCCCAGGAAATAAGGGCTTACAGCATTCAGTCATACGAGTGCCATAACAGCCATCAGGATTGTGACCCCCACCCAGATTTGTACACGATCCCACAAAAAAACCTAAAAAGGAACACGCTGTGGCATACAGAGTGCCATCATGCATAAAGGTGAGAGCAGCTTTCACATTTGGAGGGAGATATTCAGTAATTCAGGCTGCTCAGTGGTTTCCAGGAAGCAGGAGTGCTTCTTTTGAAGCTAAACAATTCAGGCATCAGCCAAATGAATCTTCTTACATTACTTGTTCTTGACTCTGTCCTCCAGGATATGGGTGAGCTGATAAGAAAATACCTACAAAAACAAAAAGAAAATGAATTTAAAAAGTAGCTAGCTTTAAGTTTCTTGCTTCAGTTCTTGAGGTTGACAGTAATACAGAAGACTGAATAGAGAAGGAAAGCAGACCAAAAGCTGTTTTTGCTCTATCATCTCGGTGTGACCTTGGGCAGGATTTTGGGAGGCCCCATTTTCCCATGACTCCACTTTGATGCTCAGCAGCTATGAAATTCAAACCCTAGGCCTCGCTTCTCTACCTGCCCTGCTCTAAGGGCTGTATCACTCACTTCAGCAAGAATGCTTCTACAGTGAGTTAATTCTCAACAGTTTTGGCTGAAACGAAGAAAAACATTTTGTTTAAAGGAACTAGTGGAAACTGCTTTGTTCAGAGGTAATCTGTGCCTAAAAAATGAGGTTCTCCATCTGGATTTAGGCACCTAAATAAATTCCTCCATTCACAGCGGGTGCTGGAGCACCTCGAGCTGCTATAAAATCCAAAGAGATTTGCCAGCACACAGCAACTCTGAAAGTTAAACTCCCCCAGTGCCTGACTTCTGGCATCTATACAAGGAAGGAGTATTTGGGGCTGTTTTTACTAAGGCAGAGCACTCTGACATGAGGGTCAGCAAAGAGCAGACTGCAGTTTTAGCTGACCAGGCACCACACCAAGCAAACAGATTTGAAAGGGAAGATTCCCTGGGAAATGCATTCCAAGGGGGAAAAAAAATCTTCAGCCTTGTCATCGGTGAGCAAAATGGAATTAAAATCTGAGGCTGCTGATAGAGCCCCACAAACAGCCAGGAAATGTTTTCCTTCCTAAGAGAGGGAGAAAGAAAGATACCGTCTGTCTAATCTGCTAATGCCTCACTATAAAGCCATTTTGCTGTGCTGAAGCTTAGGCTAGAAGTCAGAATTTCCATTTCAATGCTTTCTCTTTTTTGTTGGTTGGGATTGAGAGAAGAGAAAGCGCAATATTCGTAAGTCAAAAGCTATTATGACTTGCTTAGTGACAGGGTAAAAAGCTCTTTATGTATTTTTTCTTTATTTTTTTTTTAAAGATATGCTAAGTCAAACGTACTAAAGCAGGACTGGCACCTCTTTCAAAGCACTGAAATGACAACACACTTTTATCTGGCCTTTTCAATGCTTCTTAAACTGTCATTTATTTGTCACAACAGCAAATAGATTTAGCTGCCAGGGACGTACCACGCAGACCGTCTGTTCAATTGTGTTTCAAACCGGATTTACACTACCCCGGGGGAGCTATCCTCATCCATTCATTTTATTTTCCCCATTCTATGAATTGGATCATTAGTGGGAAGTGGCGAATTATCTGCCTGGTCATTTACTACTAAGCATTTCATTGAGGAAAAAAAAACCCACACGCACAGCAGGACAGATGGAATAAAAACTGCTGCTATTCTTTCCCATGGAAAATTGCTGTTTTGCTGGTACCAAACTTTCCCTGTGAAAACTTTCTGTTTGAGTGAGCCTTTGCTCCCACGACCGCACGCGTTGGGAATTCAGAGGTGGGGCGAGCATCACTGCTTAATAATTCAGCTGCTTTGGGATGCTCGTGCTGCTGGAAGCTCCTCTCACCGCACCCAGGCAGGGACTGCAGCTCCACCACGTGCACCTGCAGTGCATACCGAAGAGCTCGAACCTTCCGACCTCGGGAGCACCCTGCGAGTCTCAAAGGCACGAGCCTTCACTGACAGCACGGCGGTGCTGCTGCTGCTTGTTGTGAGGGGAGCTGCAGAGCATCACCGTGTGGAGGTGGGAAGAGGGATGTGCTGCCTCGACTTGTAATCAGCGCTCTGCTGCGTCTTGAATGCGTGGCATGGCACTCAAAGGAGCAGATGCCTTTTCCTTTGCAGTTAAATGCAGACACACCACTGAGGGGCATTAGGCTTATGAGCAAAGAGAGAGTGTCAGCTATCCCACTGCCACCTGGAACAGCCAGCATCTGAGCTGAGGGGACTTGGGGTTTTTAAAGGAAAACCAGAAGGGCCTCACTGAAGTCCCCCAGCGGGGAGAAATGATCTGTCCACGTGAAGGGACACCTACCGTATCTGGAAGTCTCATTCTTTGGCAGATTAGCTCGGAGAATGAAGTTGTTCAAGCTGTTCAGATAGGCTGGAAGGCTGTGATAACCTTCGGGATTATACCACACCTGCACACAATTGAGAAATTGAAACAAATTGGGAGAGAAATTGTTACTGATAACGTTTTGGTTGGTTCCTCTCTCACAAATGAATCAGTCTGTAGCTGTTATCTGAAGTCATAAGCTCTACGAGCTAAAGTCCGATGATTAAACCACATCAGGTGCCAAATGAGTATAAAAGCACATCTCACTTAAAACACGAGCAGTCCCATCAGCCTCATTTGCCTTCTGAGAGAGAAGCGAGCAGCACGAACAGGATATGTGACACAAAGCACAGAGAAATGCGGTTTCTTTTCTGACAAACATCAGCCTCTCTTGAAAGCACACAGGAAGAGTCTGCCTTAGGGCACAAAGTAGCCCTTCCCATTCAGCAACAGCCCTTCCTATACTCACGATCACTTTTTGTCAACGCCATGGGAACCTCCAAGAACTGAGGGGAGAAGGCAGCCCAGAGGAGATGTGCTTTGCGGGGATCTACTTTCTTTAGGCACAACTTGCAGCACCCAGGTTAGAGGTGTAAGTCACTTCCAAAGCACAGAGGGCTTCAGGTTATTAAGGTTACAGGCTGAAATACAGCCCACAGCTTCCACCTTTATATATCCCAAGTTCTACACGCTCAGTGATTTTATTCTTCTTGCCCTAGCAGGGCAAGTACTGCTAGGGAACGAGAGAGCTGGAAGTCTGCCCTGCTTCCAACACTGCCAAAGTTTCAGGTCTTTAATCTGACACATGATAAGCAAACAGCAAGAGCTTTCAGATCTAGAACTGAAGGGATGAAAACACTGCAAACTGATTACAAGAGCTCAGAGCATTAGCAAAACAATAAACAATAAATCCTGCGATTCCCTCTGAGTGGGGGCACCTCTGAAAACAGCACTGCTTCTGCAAGAACTCTCTCCTGGTAGCTAGGCTTAGCGTGGAGACAACAGGAGCTCTTCTGCAGCTCTCTCCTACCTCACATTTCAGCCTTGCTGCCTTTAATGCTGATGTGTTGCAACATTTTCACCGAGCAGAAACAGAGAAATGGGTAAATCAGAATGTACAAGGCAGCCCTAGCACAGCTACATACGTACTCCTGTGAAATAAAGGTGCCACAAGCCAATCTTTTCACTTCTGGGTAATAAAATTATGACAGCAGAAAAATTGTTTCCTATCAGCAAGAGAAGTCAGACCAATAAAGAAGAATGGGAAGCGGAGAGAAAATGAACGGAAAGCCATCTCTGCCATGCCAAGCTGCAGAGTTCAGATGTTTTCACTCTCTTTTCTAAAACATCCCCAAACTCAACATCACTCAGCGGTGCTGAGTTACCTTAGTCAACGTTCTGCTGGGGGGCACTGGCTTGATATCAAACTGGAGATCTCGTGTCAAAGGCATCCCAAAACTCCAGCCACCATACCTGAAAAATCCAGAGGGAAATGCATTGTTATGTTCACCCAGCTGGTGCAATCTGCTACCATTGAGCAGAGCACTTACACAAAACCTTTATCTGTGCTTCTAGTGCATTTTACCTCCCTCCACTAGATTCGCAGAAGCTGTGAGCAGTGGGGCCCTGACTACACCGTCACCTCTAAGCACAGGGATCTGATAAGTGTAAGAGGATGCTCGCAGTGCAGCTCAGAGGAGTGCAGGCACACACCGTACCGTTTCTGCAGGAAGTCTTTGGTGGTTGCCAGAATGTAGGCCTCCACGTTGTGCCCCGTAACGTTATACAGCATTCGTGTGGAGAAGGTCCTTCTGTGAGGGGGGGTGTAGTTCTTCTGTGGGCACATCTGAGAGGAGACAAGGGGACGACGACGTTAGCACTTGTGCTTTAACTGAAAACCTCACATAGCAGGACAGGGCTGAGAGCTGACCAGTTTTTAGGGAAGCTGGAGATCTGCAAATCACAGTGCCAAGACACACGGCGTCCAACCCCGGGAGCTGTTCTCAGTGTATTTAGGGAGGTGCTTCAAAACAACCTTCGCTTGAGTCTACACCTCAGATCTACTGACATTAGTGAGACCTTGAAATGTGCTTCATGCTAGGTTGGAAGATTGCTCCTGAATTAACGCTGATCCTCTTTAGCAGAGCTTCAGAGCAACTGCACAGAAGGCAAAACCGCCTCACGGAGCACAAAACTCCACGGTGGCCTCAAACTCTCATCTTGCATTTCACAGTAGCTACGCTTTCACATTCCTACTTTACTGTCAGTCACTGGGAATATTTTTCAGAGCTTCAGAGTAAACCCTGGATTAGTTCTGAATATATAATTCAACGCAATGAGGGTCAAAATTGCACTGACTGTTTCATAAGGTTGGAACGTCCTACACTTCCTTCAGCTCATCCATAACAAATATCCTGACCTCCCCTATGGTGTATCTGTTCAAAACTTTACATCAGAATACACAAAACAGCTGCCTTCACGCTGAGGAGCACCTGCCTGTGCCTGCTAGAGGTGAGAATCAGCTCTGAACGTTGCCCTGACTTAGCAGAGAATTGATGCCAGCACTTTTAATGATGTGAAATTAAGTGCATGCTCACTAAAGTGCATAAAATAGCTGTGTTTTAAGAGCTGCCTAGGAACTTTTGACTAAGTACATGCTTTATCTTACGAACGGGATCACGCTGTGCTTGGAGTTTGGCTTCCATCTGGAATAAAGCTAAAGACACTGTGGGGAGAAGAGTTCATCTTAAACTGGACACAATAGGTTGTAACCTTTTTTGGTCAGAATCTGCCTTTCCCCCGTGTGCACCTGAAGACATCGAGCTCAGGAGGGCCCATATCTGGTCCTGTATGTACTACCACAATGCAAATAGCTAATATTATTAACCACCACTATTCACAATGTGGAACGGAGCAAATGCAGATGGATGTAGACTTTGCAAGGGGTTAAATTCTGAAGAGCAAACAGCAATAATAGCTGTGCTTTCCTATAATGACAGTGCTGTATGAAATGCAATTTCCCTCCTGAATATACGCTCACCTCTCCCAAATGGGACAATCATACAACATTCAAAAACACCATTCAACCTTTTCCCACAGAGGGGAAACAAGGCAGATATATGATGCAGATCTTCTGAGGTTGCTGTTTCCTCTCCTGTCCTCAAAACGGTGCACTCACACATTATCCAAAGTACAAAAATAAAGAGACCAGAAGGAGACAGGTGGGGTTTTGAATACCGAGTTCTCACAGTTCCCCATTCACAACCTGCAAGTTTCCCACCAAACTCCCTCTCTTTTGGGTCGTTCCAAGTTACCTGGATGCCATCAGTGCAGTTGCAGGCAGAATACTTTGTTGAGGGGTCTCCATTGGTGATCCATGGGCCAAGCATGTCTTCGTTTAAACACTGCCTGAAAATGAACACATTCTCTTCTGGGGGTCTCTATAGCCAGATGTGCAAATGATAATAAGATGGCAGTCAGCAGCTCCAGCAGAAAAGCAGACCTCCTTTGGTCTGCTCTGGAAAATCCTGTCCTCCCACAGATTTAGTAGAGAGCCCTCAGCACAGCTGTCCATGCCTGGCTTCATTCAGCTGGCCAGAAATAATCCAGACACCCCCTCATTCCTGCAGCAGTTGGCCACAGCCAAAATCACATTCCAAGGCTGAAACAGGGGCTACACCTGAGGAGTGCTGCCAAAGGCAGTCTGGTGGCTAACAGTGTTACATCAATTCTCTTGCAGACTCAGGATGGGGAAAAAAAGGCAAGGAGTACTTACGAATTGCTTTCGTTCATGCATGTGTTATCTGTCCCAGGGAAAGAAAGCATCGAAGCCACTAATGCATTTGTTGTTTCATTGAAATTCCTACAATTAAAGAAAAAAACACAGAGGAAGATGTTCAAGGTCCTTCCATTACCACCAAGCAGAAGAAAGCGGTCTGAAAGAAACAGGATTGATTTAGGATGCTAAATAAATGATTATTTCTGGTGCTAGCCCTGCAAACCATGTCAGTACATGCAGCACACAAGGGCAGGCACACGGGTTTAAAAGAGCTGCTCATCTCTTACAGTCACACACCTACTCCAGTGACTCAGTGCCTCCAGATCTGAGCAACATACAGAGAAACTTCTGAACAACCAAAACTCCGTTTCCATGGAAAAAACATCTACCAACATTTTCAGATACGACTTCTCCTCTCAGTCGCTCTGACACCTCTGAAGTCCTTTTGTTTTAGGTCATTCTGGAAGATGCATTTGTCTCCTCTGCAGTAATCTACCAGGTAAAGCAGAGAGCCTTAGGAACAGAGGAGCCAGTCCAGTAATACTGAAGCAGATAAGCATGAGCCATCCCAGGAAAGAACAACACAGCAGAAGTGTGATCTCTAACCATGTTAGAGATGAATTGTGTATTACTGTCTAAAGCTGAGAACCACTGGAGAAATGCAGATTACCTCCTGGAAGCGGAATGACACAAACTGCATTCATTTTGGTAACCAGACACGTAAGCACAGTTCAATCAGTAAGTGGCGATGTGCTAATCACACCCTTCAGATCACTGCATGCCTTGGACTAGTGAGTGCTGGGAGGGACCCCAAATGCTTCCGTACTGACAGAGAGGAGGGCAACCGGGTGCTTCACAAGACAGGCAGACCTTGATTCCATTTCTCTGATGTTGGACCCTACTAATGCAGCATCTCCACTAAATCATTTTTTAAAATCCTCTGGAGGCAGGATGGATGTCACACGAACAGAGGGCTCCAATGGCAAACAACACATATTTCACAGTTAATTCCAACTTACAGGTTGTTCTCCTAAGGCTTTCTGATTGCTGCTGCGAGCCAAGCCATTTCCCCAGGAGATACCCTACGAGCAGGATTTTAGCACCGTGCTGTCGGTATTTCCTCTGTGTTTGCTGAGGAACAATCCTGATAATAAGAACTGGGCCTTTAACCACAAGTTTGAGGTTGAAAAGGAACACCACTCACCCAAAGAAGTCTGCCTGGCCAGACGTGCCATACAGAGAGGGGGAAAGAATCAGCTCCGGATATTCGGTCTCCTTGGTTCTCAGCGTCCCGAGTCCCATCGCTGCCATCACAAAGAGGACTGGGAGGATGACCTGAGCTATGAAGCCTCGGACATCGCGCCGGGTATGGTGCAGTCTCTTAATGAATAAAGCTGATGTCTTCTTAAGCAGCAGTGGTAAACCCTGCAGGCTCTTAGACCTGATCAGGAGCTGATCTGGGAGCAGAAGAACGCATTTTGTCATGGATCAGCACTCAGGAAATGCAGAGAACTGATGCTTGTTGGGCCCTGGGGGTTACTTTGGCTGCCTGCTCTCCTTTTCAGATGGAAACATCAAAACTAGTAAGCTGGACCATACCCTCTTTGGTCAGGATTCAGGTTTTGGCTCAAGTCACAAGCTCACATAACACCAGGTTTTTGCTTGATTTCTAACGCATACATGTCATGTACCCATTCTGACATCCTGCAAGAGGAACTGAGACTTCCAATACAAACACATTATCTGCATCCTCCCTGCTCAGCCGCAACTTCTGTATTTGCAAACAGAGAATTCTCATCATTTAGAAAGCACGTCCCGAGGCAAATCAATAAGAGAACTCATTAGGGAACAAGAAAACAAGGCACATAAACTAATCAATCACTCACACCGACAAGGTTGCAGCATGATAAAAGCAGAGCTGAACCCTACGCAACCTATTCCTCTTTATGAAATATTAACCTGTACAATGCAGCACAAGGCAAATCATCTTCAGTGCTCTCATTAAGGGGTGACATAAAACACTTTTCTACACAACTGTGTTACCACTTATGGATTTGCACGTTTACAGTGCAGGTCAGCTTTGAGAAGTGAGTATATAAATTCCTCTGTGTTATCCCTTAACAGATTCCTTAACTCTAAGTGATATATTCATAAGTAAAAAACACTTCCAGTTTGTCAGAGGGGATGTTCAGGATGTTTTTCAGACCATGCCACCTTGGGCACTTTTCAAACTCTCATCATACCATACAGATGCTGTCAATTCTCCTCTGAAGGTAAATCTATCCCAATGTGTGGCCCATTTTGCTGAACAATTACACTGCAGTTGCTGGGACAGAACAAAAAGCAGTGGGAAGGACCCAGCTCAGGGCTGTGCTGCTTTTCCCATAAAGTTTCCTTCAAATTCTACTAATTGTGCAGAAATAATTCTCTGCATCAATTACAGCAATTGCTTTCTAGAGCGACACTTTTGCTACTTCACCCACGCACTGTATTTGATTAGATTAAAACTGGAATCAATGTAAAAGGAGGTGGATGCAAACAAAACCCCTCTGTAATTTGTTCTGTGATTCAGACATTCCAAAGCAGTGGATCTAGACAACTGCTGAGTGCTGTGCTTCTAGGGAATCAGTGGCTTCGTGTTCCTGGCTGGGTGAAGCGTGTTTTTAAACGAGAAAGAGTTCATCTGTCACTGTTTGTATCTGTGACAAATCTGGATTAAAACCAGGAGGTAATTCAGTACCATCTCTTTCTGTGAAAGCATCTGTGCTCACAGACATCTCATCACTGCCGTTCTGACTGCTGGTTCCAGGCACTTGCTGGGAAAGTCCTGCATCTTCCTGTGGGTCCTTCCCCAGCTCTTTTGTCAGATTGAGAAACACCTACAGAACCAGGAAACAAAGGAAAATCGGTCAAAAATACTCAATTTCCTAAAACAATAATCAGAAGCCACCCTTCTCTGTGTTTCTGTAGCTCCTATTCTTTCTGCTTTGTAGCTGCTGGTGGGGCAACTGTGGACAACAATCCTCTTTCTGTACCCTTTGTGCTCTAAAGAAGAAATTCACTCTATTTCAGTCTAAAACTGCTGTTTGTCCAGCTCCCTATTCCCTCCTTTATCTCTCCCCTGCTGCAGCATCATTTAAAACTACTTCTTACAGCTCACCATCTAAAGCTGCTTTTTGTTACCGATGTAACTAGCAGTGTTTACTTGGCAAGAAGCTTCCTGTGGGCAGGAAGATGCTCGTGTTACCCTGAGATGCTCCAGTTGACTCACTTGGGCAAGGCAGCATGCACACCTACGTTTAACACTTAGACTGTTTGCTAATTCTGCATGTGGACAAACCCAAATTTGTGGCAATGGGAAGCATGCTATGAACAGAAATGTGTTTTTGTCCTCTCCTCAGCCTGACTCCAACATCTCATTCTCTAGGTGAAATGCTGAGAGGTGAGACAGTGGTATGCTTTGTACATTACTAAGTGTATATATTTATGCATACACCTTCCCACGTTCATAACTGCAGCTCAGTGAGTAACCAAACCATTTCTTCCCTTGCCTGTAACTCCTACACCCAAAAGATGATACTACCTCTTACCTCTTCCACAGTTGTGTTTGAAATCCCATAGCAACCAAGGTGGAGATCACTCAAGCTGGTATCAAGGGCTCTGAGAAGTGCCTGGTAGGCCCCTGAGACTGTGGACTTGAAGGGGGGAAGCACGTACACGAGCTCTCCACCAATATCCTCCTTGAGATAAGCCTCTGGGAGGTGGGACTGGATCAGGGAGGTCACTGCTGCGGTGTCACACTCCTCTATCATATTCTGAAAAAGGAAGAAAACACTCTGTGTTCAGCCAGAAGGTGGTGAGGTTGAAATTCCTGCTGCAGGATTCAGCTCAGATCGTGTCCTGAAGTGTAGGTGGTGGGTGATCATACATTCATCTTAAGATGAGTCGGAAGATTTAGGAGTAACTCTGACACGAACCTTCTTTTTTGTGAGCGTTAGGTGATATCCATCACCAAAAGTTTCCTTGAGGTAGAATGGAGACCCACAGCATTTGAGGCCTCCATGCTCTAGGAAGGCAATTCGGTCACTCAGGACTTCTGCTTCATCTAAGTGATGCGTAGAGAGAATGATGGTTCTGCCTGGAAAACGGGAAGCTGACATCAACCCACACACAGCAAACACACAGCATTACACGAGGCAGGTGAAACATCAGCTGCATTTTTAGGAGATTACTGATTTCATTGGATGAAAAGTAACGTTACTGAGGAGCTGAAAGATGTTACTGTAAAACATGTATTATGGGAAAGATACTTTTCAAATGACACGGTGAATTTACAAGAAGAACGAAGAATGAATCCAGAGGATCTGCAAGGTGTTCCCAGACCCCAAAATTGGTTCTCTGTGGTCTCCAAAACCCAAAGCCACTCCACAATTTCAGGTGAGACGAATCACCTCCGCCTCTGGGCGGTCTCACCACTGTACCTTTTTTATTCTTGGAGATGATTTCCCAAATACTCCTACGAGAGCAGGGATCCACCCCTGTGGTTGGTTCATCCAGGATCACTACCCGTGATCCCCCCAGGAGGGCAATAGCTATAGACAGCTTTCTCTTCATGCCACCGGACAGGGAACCAGCCAGCTTATGACGATGGCTGTAGAGTCCAGTCTCCTTCAAAGTCCTGCAAATCAAGGAAAAAACAACCTCCAAACATTGCCCTTCAGGCAACTTTTGAAAGCAGAATATTTGATAATATCCAAAAACCGTAACTGCAAATGAAGAACCACTCAAGCATGGACTCCTCTGCTGAATGGTCACAGTGCACTGAGACGATTCACCCTATATGTACCTCCTCCACTCAGATTTTGATTAAAAAAATAATAATGATCTTTATTCAGGATGTTTCAAAGTTTCCATCTGACAAGTCAAGGTTAAAGGCTCAACCTCATCAACAGAGAACACCAAGATCCAAATTCCCTGGGACAGTTTGGCTGTTTCACTTCTCTGCAGAACCAGTAAAGCTGGCATCATCTTCTAACTGGTTGATTAAATCTCTTTCTGGGGAAAATCGTAAAGGAGCAAAGACCAGACCCTGAGGCTTATAAATTCATCTCCAAAGAATTGCCACAGAAGCTTGTAAAATCCTGGAGAAGAAATGTTTTCTTACAGCCACAGATTTCAACACTCCATATACTCCTCCAGTCAGATCAAGGCATTTATTTGATCTCCAGGCTGGGTTCGCAACAGTGCCCAAAACCATTCATTTGAGCTCTGCAGTGGCACTACAACACATAACTTTCACAGCCCTCTCTCTCTTCTCCCACCCTGCTGTTTTTATACCTCTTAACTTCTTGGTAGAGCTCCTCTTTACTCCAGTGAGGGACTTTGATGTACCCATAGAACAGCAGGTGCTCCTTGGTGGTGAGGCAGTTGAAAAGCACGTTGTGCTGCATGCAGATACCCATGTTCTTCCTGATAACTTCCTGATCAGTCTTGATGTCCTTGCCATAGACAGTGATAGTGCCTGATGATGTAGGGAACAACCCAGTCAAAATAGATCTGAAAGGGAAAAATATATAGAAAAGAAAGTTAGAAACAAGAAAGGAGAAAGCCATAGGCAATATTTCTCCATTCTCCCATAGTTGCCATTATTTGCCAAGCTTCCTCCCATCACTAGCACGCTCCTTGCAACCAGAAATCACTGAACACAGCTTCTTCTGCTGTCTCTCCACACTTTGGTGGAGCAGTGCCCAATTAACATCAAAGAGCATCCTCCTCTCCATCTGTGGGATTGCGAGGGCAGGTACCAAGCTCACACACTGAGCTCTGGCTACTTTTCACATGACTTTTATCTTCCTTGGTCTCTCCCTCCCCAAGTCAGACCACTGCATGTTCCTTACATCAATACTCACGAATGCCTTTCACTTCCAATTTAATCACAGGGAATTCACGTAATGCAGTAACTCTTCATTCTTTGAGGTTTGGCTGCAGCACGCAGACAGCCTCATATTGCTAACCACTTCAGAGATTGAAAGCCACATCTTCATCATACTAACCACATCACAGCACAGAAACCCAATTTCACTGCCATAAGTAAGAAGGAATGGGGGAGGACTTCCCGACAAGGCACCTCACCGAGGGCAGCAATTCCACCTAGTTCAAGCTAATAATTACCTACCTAGTAGTACCTAACAGACCTGAGTCAAACACCTTCTGCTTGGAATGACTACTTGCACAATCTGGGTTGGTTTTAGAGCTGTCCTGCAAGGGAGTAAAGGGAAATGATGCACCTCAGACTGCCCTTCACCATCCCTGAGTTGCTCCCCCTTCTAGGACTTTTAACTCTCATTAAAAAGGAATGGGAAAGTACCTTGTGACCTTACTCAGGATTTGAAGCCTGCACTAAGTTTCAAGAAGCTATTATACTTTTCTGTACATCACCTTTGCCTACACTTTACAAAGAGGACATGAGATGAATTTGTAATAAGCTGAGGTGAAGCACACATCTGTCTTACCGTTTTTGGCTCTTCTGGGGCTTCTATTTATCAGCTTAATGTTGCTTTCAGAGTGACGCATACACATCTATCAGTAGAGAAATCAAGTTCTACAGGTTTCTTTCAGTGCTGTTATCTAACACCTCAAACTGTAATTTATAAATGGCAATGCTGAAAGGGCTGGAAGGCCAAAATATTAACCTACTGCAATTCCAGCCCAGCCAACACGCAAGTCTGTACAGCTGAAATATACCCTTATTAAGCTTTCTTGCTAATATCACTTCAAATTTGGCAGGTACACAAGCTACCCACAGCTTTCAGAGCAACCCCAGCCCCAGGCACCAAAGCCTCACGGAACAAAGTGCTGGAACAATTGCTTTGCTGTGTATTACAGGGCTCCTGCCAGACTAAAAAGCATATTCCAAAGCAGAAAAGGACCTTTAATTCTAATAGATGAAGGGACTGTTGAGGTCGACTAAGAGCGAGATAGAATTACAAGAGATCTGTCCTAAGAAGGCTTTTCATTCAGCTTCCAATGCTGCAAAGCCCCACTTGCTCTCATGTTCAGACACCTGAGCCCAACAGTACAAAATGATCCCAACTTGAAAGGACACATACATGGTCGTAGTTTTCCCAGCTCCATTGTGCCCCAGCAGGGAAGTTATATTCCCTTCATAGAAGTTGAGGCTTAGGTTGTCCACTGCAGCTTTGGATCCATAAACTTTTGTTATGCCATGGAGGGAGACTCCCAGGGTAAGATCAGTGGGCTCTGGCTCCAGGTGAGGTGGGGGGGCACCTTCAAAACCAAAGGGAAGGGTGAGAGGACAGTTGCCTTTCTTCAACTCGGAGATAAGCAAGGCTTTTGATAGCATATAATACAGCAAAAGCAGGTGGCTTTCAGCAAGGAATGCAGAGAACATTTAATAGGATCTGAGACATTTTGAGCTCTCCGGGATTTCTCCTTTTCACTTCTGCAACTTTTTATAACATCTGACAATAAACATTAATCTCTTCTGATAAGGTCTTATATTTAAACATTTCAGAGCACCTAACTTAATCCACACTAAACAAGCATATAAAATAAGAGGAAATACAGCAAAGCTATTGAGTTACTTTCTGTTAGGTAGAACTGGCAAGTTTCTGTGTGTGATCTCATCCTATTTTCCAGGTTAAATATTTAAAGAAATGGGCATAGCAGTAGACATTCCTTTTGCTAAGTGGAATTCTGCATTCGTTTTCACAAATAAAAATGTATTTCTACACAGAGCACTGTAGGGTGAGGTAAATGAATCAACTACAATATACACAACTATGCATGAGAATGTCAGTGCTGGATTTCCACACTGAATTGGAAGAAAAAAAACAACCCAACAACTGAAAAGCCAAATCTCCATTTGGGTAAGTAATGATTTCCAACGTTTCCTGTGCTACAAAGTAAAGATCAACATAGAAATGTGCTTTCTGAGCACGGTGTCCCTTCCCAAATTTGGCTTTGTTTACTTAAAGCATATGTTGGCGTCGCTATCCCATTCAGTATTCACATACATATCTGACTGTTGTGGCTGGCTTCTTTCCTGAACACAAGCTTGGTGAAGATGAAGCCTCTTTGTTTCTCACTCCAGAAGGGGAGCCAGTTGTATTCGAGCCAGTAAGATGGAAGCAGAGGGAAATACCAGGGAGCAGCCATGCCGTATCTCCCTGCAAGAAGAAGAGGAAGCTCATTCAGGTATCTGTTCCTGCAGGAAGCACCATTACTGGACTCCACTCAAAATAACAAAAACGAACTCCACAAGAGATCTCTCCTCTCTTGATGTGCTCCACATACTTACTGATACTTGGAAGGGATTTTCCCCTAATTGGGGCAATAGGAAGCATCTGCTCATTTGTTATTCTGTGTCACTTCATAGCCAGAGGGCTGGAGTACTTTACATTTTCCACTGGGCAGATTTCAGTGTGCCAGTGGACTGCTTCATTAGGTGGGTAAGAAAAGCAAAAGACAAATGTACTGTCTCTTGCCCAAGGCGGGAATTACTTTTTGGGATGATATAAGTAACACAACACAAAATCACTCAACTGACAAACGCTGGCTAGTACGCTCTGTTCTCATTTTCACCAACCAGAGAGCAAACACATTCTCCAGCATCCTTGGCTTCAGCATCTTCAGACGTTCCACCTACCCAACATGATGAGCAGAAGAGCCCTAGTTCTCCCTTGTCCCAGCATCTTTAATACTCTCAACACATCCTCCAAGATACGGTTCCTTTGTTCTAGGAACAGAGGTGTCCTGCGTGCACCTGAATGCCTGGATCATGGAATCAGTCAGCATTGTATTCACTGTTTTCCAAAGGAAATGATACAGCAACAGCCTCAGTGCCTCACATCCTTACCTGGGAATACATTCCTTATGTACCATCCCAGGATGAAGTAAATGAAAGAGTCTATCAGAATGAGCCAGCACATCCAGCCAAAGGATGTGTTGTCTCCAATCATGGGAGATTTGTACATGTTGTCCCACTGCAGACCTGCAGAAAGGAATTTACAAGTACAAAGAGTCCATATTAGTTAATGGAATGTCACAACCGTGGAAGCTCAGGGAGTAGATTTGTCCTCAATAAACATACCTATGCCCTGTGCCTCATAGCGAGCAACGTACTGACTTGCATAACTGAACGCAGTTGGAGACAACAGGCTCTGTGGAATAAACAAAATTGAAAACAAAGAATTTGTTAATTAGTCTCAAAGAGGTTTTAAGTCAGGCAGACTATCAGGGACCTCCCTGGCTTGGTACAGTAACTGGAAAAATGAGTAATATTTTTTTCCAACAGTCTAAAGAGCAGTGGACCAGGCTTCTGATGGGCAGAACTTCTGATGATGGGCTGTAACGTCCCCTTAGAGTCTTTCTTCCTTTTGCTTCCACTCCCAGTACCCAACTTCATCCCTCATGAAAGGTTTCAGTCTAGGGCTTTTGAAATAAAGTAGTGATATAAAATTACCAGCCATGGCTAACGGGTTTACCACTTGACTTAATTTCCCAGGTCTGGTGAATTCAAAGAAAACCAATCTGGCTTCTGGTACTTAACACCTACCTATTCCTACCCTTGGTAAGGGAGAGGGCTTAATCTCTTTTTTTCATGGCTATAGATTTGAGGCACACACAACTAAGGAACGAACAGAGCCAGCCTTCCCTCACAGCCCTGCCACCTTAACTCCTTATTGACTAGCCTTGCTGCTCAGCACGGCTGAAGGTAATCTATTTTTGCCTTGCAATTTGAGAGCGTAAAGTACACAGCTCACACTACTCTGACTCAGCTGACAGTTGTTACTCACTAAAATGCCACAAGGTTTGCTTTTGGTGAAGGGACACAGGTCTCCCCCTACCAAGCTACAGCAAGCTCTGCCATTATGTGATGCAGCATGTTACAACACCCACTGTAAGAACTTAGGCTACAAACTTGGGTATATTTGTGACACAAGCCTTAAGGAGAGCTGAAGTGTGAACGTTTGGTTCCACACACGTAACCCCACTCCTGAGAAGCAGAACTTACCAGCAGGCTCTTCACAGAGAAGCTCAAGTGATTTTCAATGACGAGCAATACAATGAAGGGGAAGAAAGTGAGGATGTACACGAGACTGCCCACCAGTGCTGCAATGTTGGTGTTGTTGAAGAAAACACTGATGAAGTAGCTCATGGCTATAATGGACAAGCTGTAGTCCATCAGGTACAGGAACAGGAGCGCTGTGTTTGTTTTGGGAAGGATGTCACCCACTTTTAGGACAACGATGAGGAAGGTGACTGTGATGAGAAGGAAGATGGCACACTCTATGAACCAGGCGATGAAATGGCTGCTTGCATTAACACCCATCATCTTCATGTACTACAGAGAGAAAGGAAAAGAAAAGGAATTTCAAATGATAACTGTTTATTAAGAGATCTTTCATTTTTCTTCAGCGTCTGGATAGGGCACACAAGCAAAACACGCTCTCTCACACTTC
The DNA here is from genome assembly GCA_013399175.1 of Odontophorus gujanensis. Classification (NCBI taxonomy): domain Eukaryota; kingdom Metazoa; phylum Chordata; class Aves; order Galliformes; family Odontophoridae; genus Odontophorus; species Odontophorus gujanensis. The sequence continues at coordinate 62,512 of VXAB01001449.1, read as the reverse complement.
AGCATGCTGCCCATCAAGTCCACAAGTCATACAAAACCATGAGCTTATCTTGCTGAATCCGAAAGAAATGAGATATGCAGGTGCCTTGTTGCAGATTACATAGCTGAAAGATTACTGACACTCTGGATCGCAGAGGCAGTGAAAGTGGGTTCCCAGAACAATATTCAGGGACTGTCGACTGGACACTCCCATTGTCAGTCTCATTGCAGTTCATAGGGTGCTCATTCTTGGAAATACTTCGGTGATTCAGTGTTTGTTTCCATGGTACCAGATAACAAACAAATCTGCCTGAGCTTTATTGCTTACTGAAGCTTAGCTTCTCAGAAAGTTCTTTGCTGTTCATCTCCACTGACTGCGTTCGCACTGAAAACGTGAGCTAATTTAATAAATTCCCTATGTCTCAATGTAATTTCTTTTCCAATAGGCAACCTGAATGAAGAACTTCATTTCAGAGATGCTGATGTAATATGTAGCACCTTCTGAGATGCTGAGGATAATAACTCCAAGGATAGGAAGTAAGTCACTCTTCACGTCTTTGTCCTCAGTAGGTATGACTCAAAGTCAATTTTCAGGGGGCTTTAAATCTTCTGAAAACTTGCAATTCTGCACGGTCCCCATTTTTCCAGTGTTCAGAACAGCAAAGCAATATTCTCACCACTTGAAGGGCAAACACCCTGCATTTCTATGCGTTTGAAATCACCCACAATGTCACAATTGGAACGCTGCAGGTCAAACAATAGGTATTTGCAGTATTATTTTCCTTAATGTTTGTTTTGCTCCATTTCATGTTGCACATGAGACCTACTACCCACTAATAAGGAAAGCTTGTTTCTAATCTTGCACGCCCCAGAAAGTTTCAGCATACCTCATAAAGCCTCAGATCTTTCTCTTGAACCAGTGTTTTAACAAAGTCAGCTATAAACAGCACCCAGGCAGCCATCAGAGCAAATGGAAGAGAGTAGGTCACGCTGGTTAAGAACCTGTAAAAGGCAAATGCAGGCTTTAGTTGCATGTAAAATGTTCTGAGGATTAACGCTTTATACAGAACGTGTTTTCCAGAATAGTTCTTTGGCACAGGAAATGACATGCTTGAATTTCAAAACAACGAGTGCTGCTGGTGGCAGCAGAAACCAGCAGTAGCACCTCCAACCCCTGTGACTCTGTGAACCACCACGGCAGCCAGCCAGCCTGCAATAGATGCAATGCCACATTTTGTTATCAGACTCTATTTCCCAGTGCCTTGAGGTTGGACATCGACACGTCTCCCCTGAGTGTCTGTCCTACTGCTCCAGAGGATTGTCATTACAGAGCCAGGCCTACAATGTAGGCTTCACAATTCTTGGCTCCTCCTTACAACCTTCCTCCCATGCCAATTGTGAGCTGAGAAAAGATGCAACAGTGGTCAGAAGCAAACTTCTCCTTTTGCAACGGAGAACTTTTCTGCAGTAGCAGATTCCCTGTGTTGCATCTACAGAGCTTATGCTGCCCTCCCTTATTTCTAGAGCTGGCTTAAAAAACAAAACAAAGAAAACCAACAGTATCATTCTTAGGAAAAGTTTAAGGTACAACAGCAGTAGGAAACCAATATGGTTGGTTTTTGTAATTACCATTTCGACTTGTAATGTCAAAAAGTTCTCCAAACGCAGAACTATCAAGAAATTCTTCTTCCATCTATGCAAACCAGGTCATGATATTTATATAATAGTACAATGAAAAGGCATTTCAGTCTACCACTTCTTCCTGCTTCGTTATTTTGTTGTACTGGTTTTCCCGTTGTTGTTGGGGAACAGCTCTTTTTGCTTTGCTTGCTTTTGGTTTGGTTGTGGGGCTTTTTTTGTGTGTGATCTCTGGGCCATTAAAAAATCCAGAATCCCTACGCTTTTTATGTTCACTCCATTTCTCTACAGGATCCTAACTATGCAATAACAATCCATAACAGCCATTTTTCTGATGACTTCCACTGGATCGAAACAGGAAGCCTTCAGGTATTTTAATAATTGAGCAAACTCGTGACCCTGTGAACCCAGGGTGGGGAGGGAAACCCAAAGGCAAGCCGTTTTCTCAGCAGCCCAAGAGAAAGCAAAAGAACAGATAATTGTAGCAAGTGCCTCCAGCAGCCAGTTAATCATTGTGCAAAACTAACTCACAGCAATAATCCACACACTGGCTGGGAGCTGGCATTTGGTTTGAATGCTCACTTGCTTGCATACTTGCAGGTACTTTGCATGCATTCACCTTAAGGAGAGATGATAAGTTTCCAGCTGTCAAGTGGTAGGCTAACGTGGGATTTTAATAGTGTTGCAGCACCCAGATCATCGGATGCAATGTTCCCGTGTCCATTCTGTACTGCTGGTCCAAGAAAGACTTCCATATCATCATGGACTGACTGCCCAACCTACTAATGTTACTTGCTGAACATCCCTCAGAGCCTGCTGATGGACACAAAATCATTTCCCTGCGTGTTTTCCACTCTGCTTGGCCACCAGCTGTGGTCAGGGTAATAACTCTGAGGACACACCATGTAGCCAGCTTTCTGGCACCAACCAGCACTGCCTTGCCAGACGGACCAGTCCTCAGCTGTGAGAGACTGGCTTCTGTCTGTTTGCAATTGGCAGAAACGTGGTTTATATGAGCTGCAGATCTGGCTCAAGATGAGCAGAAAGGAAGATGATCCAAAACTTTTTGATCTGCTTTACCATTCAAAACTTATTCCGGTCCATACACAGCTCATGCTGCACTGCTCAGTATAACGGGCTGTTAATCCTAACAACTTGGCTCATCAAAAGCGTTTCTGTCCTCCCTCATTACAGTGGCAATGAATGGTACCATTTCACACTGTTATCCCTCTTAAAGCATATGTGAGAGAGGCACCTGAACTATTCACTGTACACTGAACATTAGCTGGAATCAGTGGAATGAATAACAAAGAGAACAGCTGGATAGCAATCTGTAGGAACAAAGCTCATAAACCTAGGGGTTCTTTTTGACCAATAAATATACTTTCTAAGTTCTGCTGCACTGTCTGCATGTAAACACCTGAAGAACATGCCAATGCTCATATTTAACCCAAGACCTGCCAAACCCAGCCTCATTTCCACCTTGTAAAAGAGGGACAGCAAATTTTACCTGCCATAAAACCTGGTAATTCTGGTGCATACAGAGCACTGAAAACAGAAGACTGCCACACGGAACAGAGGCCACTTGTCGTAGAATTCAACTCCCCCCCTTCCACTCAGACCCTTAAAAGACCACAACACAAGGTTATTATTTCTGCCCCGTATGAACACGGTGTTAAGGAGAGTGCTGCAGATGGTAAGCCCCACTGGTCAGACAAGATGAGTTTACACAAAACAGGAAGATGGAAATCCCACAGACTTACATATCCTTATTGTAGCAGGGGTAAGGCATGGCCTGGACTTGAACAGCTATATCCTCTAGCTTCTTGCCAGTCTGCAGATGAATAATGGCTCTTTCGATGCTGTCCTGGATGTAGATGAATGCCCGGCTGTAGATCTGGCTCTGTGAGGTGGAGTTGTGTGGTCCCACAGTCCAGATGCGCTCCCTGATCCTGTTGGTGGTCTGCGTGATCCTGCTGCTCATTCTGATGGTGTAGTTGAGCACAGGAGGGAGGGCCAATGCCCCATGGTCTGAGCTGCTCCAGCCTGAAGGCAGCTTGAAAATGATACCTGGGGAAAGAAGGAAAGAGTTTTTGTTCAGAATTGACAGAACTGGAGCAGTACACACAGATACATAGGAACTCCTCACTTTTCTAATCCTTGTCTACATTACAGTCCATTATCTTTGCAGCACAAATAATGCTCAGTTGGGCAGGCTGTTAATGTTCACCTCTGGAGTGTGGCACTGAAAATGGTTCACAGCCTATACACATATTTTTGTGCACACAAACTCCTGCAAAGCTGAGAGATGTCTGGGAATATAAAGGCTTTGCAAGTTCCTGCTAGGAAACTGCATGCTGTAAATACAACAGAATGAAGGACAAACATAGAGGAAAACTTCTTTTATGGGAATAGACAAATATCATCAGGACCTGAAGTTCAAAGAACAGAAAGAGTTTATACTACACTTAAATTATGAGGTATAAGAACAACAGGTCACAAGACTTAGAAGTAAATCCTAACTGCAGAGTTCTGTGCACTCTTGAGTAACTAAGACACATTCTATCATTCAAATTACTATAAATTCTTATTCCCTGCTCTTCCCAGCAGTCTGATTTGATGCTGCAATCCAACCCCACAAACGTTAAAGGTATGACTGGAAAGATTCATTGTAACACCGCAGTGTAGGACTGGAACATCAAGATCTTTATAATCATCTAATAGATTCAGCTGTCTCTTTTTAACTGAGGCATCTTTTCCCTTCGGAGGCCTGAGAGAAGGCAGCTCTGTCACAAAGATCTCCTGAGGGCAGAGGAACCTATTTCCACTGAGAATTAACCCAGAGAAAATGCCAGATGACCAAAGGCTTTCTTCACAGACGACAGAGGTACAAGAGAAGAGAAGGCAAGAAGGCAGACAGCACAGTGTAAAACACTGCCATAAGGAAGTCTGAGAGTGCAGCTCTCCCATCTCTGGGTGAAAACTGATTGCTGTGCTGTGGGAGCTGTGACCACAACAGTCACTGGTGGAAAGCCAAGCCTCAGAGGCTGGACTCGTACTCTGTACCAGCCCAACTTCAGCTGACAGGAGGACTTGAGACTCTGACACATACTTGCAAACAGTTCATTCTTCAGAAAGAGTTCTTTAGCCATCATTTCCATTTCCTCTAAGGTTTTGACTGCTCGAATGCGATTAAACGAGACGCAGGAGGACACATTTACAGCAAGGGTAGCTAATGTGTTCAGCTGGTCAACAATGTCCGTGTTGTTCTGCAATTCCAACCGAATATCATCTAGAAAAAAAAAACACAAGTCCAACAGCATCAGTATACGTAGCAAACAGAAAATAATCCATCAAATCATTCTCCTCTTTCTACCAACAGTGACACCAGAAAGGAAGAAAAGACATCACACACATCAACAAACACATTTCTGCACTTTGCAGTGCAATAAAGGCATGTTGTTGACCCAATTTTTATGTTAATCATTTGTAATATGCTCATGAGTTTGCCTCTGGGAGGATGCCAGCAACGTGATGTGACAGCCATCCCAAATCAGAAGTTGCCACCAACCTGCTGAGTTTCCAGACCTGTGTATGATGCTCACTATTCACTCCACATCTTATGGGTTTTGATGCAATCAACGCGTCTGCTGAGCTGCTCTGTCTCAGGGGAGAATGGACATTATCCAAGCATATCAAGGGAAAGCTATATCTGTTGTGCTGATGTGTGTACTAAACCTGATAATGAAGTTTAACAAAGATGCTGCTGTTCGCTGGCTGTTTTAAAAGGTGACTGCATAATGCAGCATAACTAATATGGAACAGCTGCTGCAGGCATGGTGATTTTATGGGGAGTTCACATAGGAGATGCTGCTCATAAAATAACACAGGGGTCATCACGAACAGCGTGTTCATGTTGTCTGGACTTTAACAGACTAGAACTACTCCCAGCTTATGCCAGGCTTTTCTGGCATAAATCAGGTTTATGGTGAGATGTATGGACACACTGAAAAGTGAATATGGGCAATGAGACCAGCTAAGAGGGGGCTATGAGCAGCAGGTAATGCATTCACCAGTGCTGGCAGCACTGATTCCCACAGTGCAGATCAGCAACTCTCAACCTGAAAGACCACTCAAGACCAACTGAGAACAGCAAATGCCATCAGGAGATATTTTGTAATGAAGCCTCTGGCTACACCAGCATGGCCTCATCCCTTCCCCTCCCTGCCCTGAAAAACTTTGAAGTGGAACCCTGATGCGATGCAAACAAGCTCCGCATTTCCCATCAGAGTCCCAGGTAGCTCATTTGAAGTGATAATTATGGCTAAACAGTGTCCTCCAGTGGTCACAATCAGCTGCAGGGATTCCCATCCTACTGTTGATACGGCACTCAGGAGAGGCACTCCTCACACAAGCCCTTGGCTTTCTAAGAGTCTTTTCCCACAGACAAGCCACAAGAGTCTAGAGCCACAGTCAAGACTGTCTCATCTCCAGTACCAGCCAGAGAAGAGCAGGACTGGAGGACGACTACAGTTTGGTGACTCTGGAGCTCCCAGACCTTCAACACAAACAGGAGGGTAGTGCACATGAAACAACTCACCTAGCTTGTTTATTTGACTCAGCAATTCAACTGCATCCAAATCCACCATCATCTTGATGAAAACTTGCACAAAGGGATTCTGTAGGGCGTTCTGTCAACGAGCAAAGAGAAAAAGCATTTGACCACAAATCCCATAAGCTTATTTGGTGCACTGCTAAAATACAACAGACTAGCTGCCCCCAGTAGCATTTGTACAACCCTTTCCTGCTCCTTTCTTGACCTTCCATTCTTCACTCGGTGTTTCGAGACAGGGAAGTGTTAGCAATGAAAATAAGAAAGCTAATGTTTGTTGGGATCAACAGAAGATACCCCCCGACTCTCCACCAGGCATTAGATTCCCGTGGAAAAAATCATGCATACTCTTTAACACGAGGACTAAAAGCACAGTAAATTTCACTTGTGTGTTTTAAATCCTGTGATCCCAGCCAGCACAGAATGGTCCAAAATTTGGAGACCGTCTGTCAGTTTTTCATTTGGTTGAATATTTCATTATTCCACCTCCGAGTGCAGTCAGCAGAGAATATTTCATTTCACTTTTGCATTTTCTGCCCTGGATTTTCTCTCTGTGCCATGGAAATTACAATGAATTCCAGCCACTGAAATTACTCTTGAATGCTTGAGAGTTTCAGAGATCTCATTTCCCTAGTTTTTCAGAAAAGGTGACAATTTGTACTGTGGCAAACATGATGCATGTATGTAAAGCATTGCAGCCTGCTGCTTTCTGCATCCAACCAAGGCTAGGCTCTTTAGGAGGGGAAAAAGAAATTTTATTTACATTCACCGAGGTACAAAGACATCTCCAAGTTCTTATGTGTGCACCCAGAGCTACACGCTCATTATAGATACTGTTTCATTTTCTGAAAAAGTCATTTCTTGCCCGGTCTTGGCTGGCTGGATCACTCCATCAAGCAGAAAGTTAATTTACAAACTGAAGAGCATTCCCCACTCATCTTAGCCCTCCAGCAGCCCTCAGCAAGGCCACTGTCAGGGAGCATATTATAGACATATCATTTCAGAAAAGGGATTTGCATGGAAAGGTGCATCAGGAGTATTTCTGTGATGGAAGCAGGAAGACAGGCTGAAGCTCAGGGCAGAAGCATGAGCTCAGGTGTCCCTGACAATACTCCAACCTGATTTTTTTAATTGTTTTTTTCCCCCACTGAAAGGACCAATCCTCCCTCCTGCAAGTGAGACAGGATAAACAGGGTGAGACCTCCTACCTTGATCATTGGAACCGTCTGGTTTAACTTAGTCAGTGAATTCATGATGGCAGGAGACTTATCCAGCCATTCCTGTGACTTCAGGGCTAGATCAGCCATCTGCTTCAAGGTGGCATTAGACTATAAAAAAGTCCACAACAACATACAATGTTCAATTTATTAATTAATTACATGAAAGATTTTAAAAAAATAATTAAATTAAACATCTGAGATTAAAGTTGGTTTCTTTATGGTTCTTAGCACTCTATCACTGCCTGGCCTCTTTAAATAAGTACTTGATGTGGTTTCATACATGACATCTGGAGCACGCCTTGGGTATCAGCTTTCCTTCCATCACTGGCCTGTCTGTCACTAGTGGTGAATGTTAATTCTGGGAGACACCTCTGTTACTAGCTGAAAATATGGAGGTAAAACCCTACTAATTAACTAAAAGCCTTAAAAAAAAAAGCCTGTACTATAAATATTAGAACAGCATGACTTTTTCAGGCAACATTCATTTAAAGATAAAGGATGATTCATACAATCAGCAATGGAGCTACAAAAAAAAAAGCTGACTAATATTCCAAACAGTCAGAAAATAGACTTCTGCTTCTGAAAGAAACCAGTCTGTGAGAGACACAAATTAAGATCCCTTTGAGAAGGCATATCTTCATGTAGCATAAGGAGAGCCATACCTTTCCCATGATGGCTCGAGTTACTGGTGTATCTGGTGTATAAAGGATCTTCCCAAACACCATTGGTTTTAAAAAAGACCAAATTAAAGCTCCGGTTGGGGTCTTGACCAGATCCAGGTAGAAAGATAAACAAAACGGTGCTGCAAGGGGAGAAAAACAAATAAACTGTACAGAGCACAAGTAGACCAGACACCAGAAAGCTTGGCCCAATTTGTTGCCGTGTCCAACAAATGACTTCAGGCCTCTCTTCGCTGACTGATATAATGTGCCTTGACAAAAGCAATCCACCCTCAAACTCTCCTGCTGCTGAACTCAAGACAACAAAAGTCTCATTGTTTGAGCCAGGATTCTCTGCTTGAAGGTTAAATGGAGTTTTGTGAACCCAGAGGAGCTAATAACGTCAGCACAGTCGGGAAAACTACATATCAAGAAAAAACAGTGACCTGTCAAGTCCAAGAACCGTACCACCAACAAATGGGAAATGCTGCAGCATCAAACACTGCTGGGCTGTGCAGGCTGTTTGACTTTTAACACTTAGAAAAATAAGCCACCAGTAATTAGGGCAAGGCAGATCTTCAACCAGCATAAACCGTAAGCCCTCTGGAGAAATGTCAAGATCAGCGATGAATCTCTTTGGAAATGTGAGAGTTCAGCTTTGAAACGAATTGACATATGAAAAAGCCAGACTTACTGGAATCATGAGGAATGCCATATTTCCTCATCATCTTTTGGACATGAACATCCTCCACAGAAGAACTGTTTCTTATTGGGTCTCCAAAATCGGGAAGCAAGGCCTCAAAAAACAGGGGTGTGATCTCCTGGTTGCAGAGAACTTTTGACATGGATTTAAATGTGCCATGCGTTATCCTAAAGTTGTTTGGTTTAAGTAGAGCCTGCAGAAGAGGGGAAAAAATAAACAGCTCACAAATATATCACGTATACTATAAACACCCTGTTCTGAAGAGGAAAAACAGGTAACAGAAAGCAAGGATTAAACACATGGTTAACCTCTGTTACGTTAGAGGTTGAAAAATCATTTCAATGTATGGGGGTCAATGTGGAAACTGCCCATAACACACACAACAAGGCTGACCAGAGGTGTGTGCACAAGACTATGGATCAGAGTGGGATAGGATCCAAAGGTGGATGGTGTCAGTGCAGCCTGAAGTTACAGCAGCTGGTGCAGCAGGGTTTGTACTGACTGTTTTGGGCAGACTTGAGGCTCCAGACATGGCATGAAGCACACCAAAGCTGGAGCAAGTTTTTGCTGTTGAATTAACTGGTTTTGGACGGTCTGCAGCGGGAAATCCTCCAATTGTTTTCACAATCCAACTTCTTCTAGTGCATCTGTAAATCATCTAGTCTAACCCCAGTGATAAAGCAGGTTCCCTAGAGTAGGTTGCATAGGAAAGCATCCAGGTGGGTTTTGAGTATCTCCAGAGAAGGAGACTGCAGCTTGTCTGGGCATCTTGTTCCAGTGCTCTGTCACCCCTTCACTCCCTGCAGTTCTGTTCCTAGCATGCCATCCTCCAACCATACTGAATACATAGCTGTCCCACTGCACCAAATCAAGGCACTCCCATTAAGACAACGAGAGAGTTTAGTAGAGATTAGTCATAGGACTTCACTGCTTTAGAAGAGGAAGCAGTAATCCATGGTTTAGTGCACCTTCAGCTTCTAAGGTCAGAAATTCCAGTGGGAACTGTTGCAATGGCATTTTACCTCCAAAGCAAATGCAGACTACAGGTACCTTACTCAGTGGTGTCCTTCTAGACTGTCGGAGCTTCTTCAGTGAATGAATGGCTTGTAGCAATGGGTCAACATCGGACTCTACCTGGCGTCGGAAGTATTTCATTTTTGTCAGAAGGCTCAATATCTTGTCCACAGGTTTCTGAATTTCCTTAGGGAATAACATCTGCAAGAGTCGGGAAGGAACTCAGTTATGATGAGCACGAATGCGTGTACACATCCAGGCACACACCCATGATCTTCTGCTAATTCCAAGACGGAAACTGTGGGATGTTCCAAACTGTCAGGAGGCCTAGGGAGTGGATGTCCCACGGGAAATAAATGGGATTAGTGTTCCTAAATCCCCATGTGCTTTTGCAACCCTCTCCCATGCACACTACACACCCTAAATGGCACAAGTTTCCAAACAACTGCAGTTGGGAAACGTGTGTTGGGTACCGATTGGGATATCCAAGTCTCCAAGAGGTAGTATTTTGCACAACATACATGTCAAATGCTACGAGTGACTTTGAACCTGAGCCAAATTGATTGGCATTCTCATTTAATAACTCCCCACCCCCCCCAGGATCACTTCTGTAGCATTTTAAAATGGGTATTCAATACGTAGTTCTCACTGAACAGTGTTTTCACTTGCTGTTAGTGAACCTGCATGCACGGGTTATTTGAGTCGTTTAATAATTTGGCAGTGACAGCTACATTGGGAAAATGTATTTTATGGGACATTTTTGAAGGATTCCCTTTTGAAGGGATGAAAATAATTAGCCCAGTGCCTTATTTTGGAAAGCCTGAACTCAGCTGGGAATGCTCAATAGGTTGTGATGGCACACAGATGATACAAGCAGATAGGGAAGCATTTCCATTAAGTCCAGTTCCTTTAAATTAGATTTGCTGGTTCACACCATCTGGGATCTTCATTTCTAACCACACTGTCACAGCATGGATATGCAACAAAAACTACTGCATGAGCAAAGCCTGATCTTTGGCTTGTGTATATCAGCATTGCTTCTGGCCACTGCAATCCTTTCAGCCACCACATGTAGCAAAGACCACAGAAAGCACTCTTCAAATCCAATACTAACCTTGTATAAGAAATTGTAAATGTCTAAGTGTCGTAACAGGGTGACCCCAAGGATGTACGTCTCACGAGTCCTCTCTGAAAGGGAGAGATTGCAGAACTCTGCTGCTACTGCTTGCAGATGTGGGTCAGAAGGATGGATGCTACAATACTCCAGCTGGAGGATCTGAGAAATCAACTGTGTATGCATAAAGGAAGAAATGATTTGTTAAAGGCTGGACTACTTGCTCCAGTATACATTATTTAATCTTGCCTAGCTGTTGTTCCTTCCACACTGTCATATTTCAGAACTGAAAACCAGAAAATGCCTACTCCTACTCCAAAGGATAAATCCTAGGGCTTGTGTTTTACTGCTCAGCTTGCATGGTAGCAAAAGCTTTTGTGGTTTTTATTGACTGATGTATGTGAAATCTGGGAAAGAGCAGTCTCTTCAGGGTTCAGTCCAGACAAGATGGCAGGGAAGAGGGAAAGCATCTGGAGCTCTGTTTGCACGGGAGGCCGAGGAAGGCAAGCTCAGCTCCCATTACAGGAGGCTGTTTTTGGACTCCTGACTAATTTCATGAGTCCTGGTTAGTACTGTGCTTTTCCATCTGGACAGCAACAACTTTTCAGCACTGAGAACCCCAACAAGAACCCTGCTAGGTCCTCATTAGCCTGTTACAGGGACCCGAGCCCTTGCTACGGACTGGAGCAATCATGCATCATGCAGTCCACGCAGTGGCAGCTTACCAGCTATTGGTGACAGCCAAAGGGACCATATGGCTCTTGTGCTGTAACAGCTGAACTGACACCAGTGACTGCATTTCTGATGGCTATTTTGACTTCCAACATGCTATGCTTGTCTGTCCCTGTGGGACTGTTGATTTTTCCCAGGGCTGTCAACAGGACCTCTCACTACAATGACAACAAACTTACATGACTGCTGTTTTCTGGGAGAGACGCTTCCAGAAGAGCATCAATACTGCCTGCGGAGATCCTTGTTGTGTTTTTGAGATCCAATTTGAGCTGGTCCACATTTTTAAACAAATCTCTTAACTTTTCTGTGAATGAAATCAAACAGAAATTGATACAACAGCTCTCTCCAGACGCACAGCAACCTCAAGAGCACAGAGAAGACTCTACTTTTGGTAAAAGATGGAAGTGTTGCATACCATTGCTGATTGAAACAAAAAGAAAAAAAAACTTGTAAAAGAGGCCACTGTGAAGTAGAGATAAAGTCTGTCCAAACACAAAGGCCTGGGACTTTCAGTACAAGGCTGGTCTAGTGCTTTACCCTAGGCAAAGGTTCCCAACACCACGGGACATAGTGTTTGATTACTTCATTGATGTCACTTCTTACTGGCAGCTAAACAAAATCTTGAGATTTCCAGTAGAAGTAATGGTGCCAGTGATGGTGTACACAAAGGAACACTGTAAAGAAAATGCAGAAAACTACCTGGAATGCTGGAATCTGTTAAATTTTCCGTGATGTTCAACACGGAATTCAAAGCTGACATATACTGAGGAATCTCTTGAAAGAAAGCAATTTCTGGTACATTTTCTTGAAACCTATATTGGGGAAAAAAAAAAAAAAAACAAGCTACAAATTTGGGCATATGAGAAGAAGATAAGAAACCACTGTATAATTTCATCAACAGAGTACTATGGCAGCCTAACTCAGAGGAAGAGCCTCACCACTTCATTTGTGCCTGGACATCTGTGGCATCCCCCATGAGTACATCCCAAAGCTCCTCAGAGACCCTTCTGCCGTTCAGTACGTTGGTCACAACTTGACTACTCAGCTCAATAGCATGGAGAAGCTGCTCCTGAGATGGACTCTGCTCACACAGCTCTCCAAAGCTAACATCAGGGAGATGGCAAACACGCTGTATTGACTTCAAGCTCTCGTAGTCACAAAGAAGCGTCGTCAGGTTCCGGAGGAGAGAGATCTTCAAAGAAAATTTTGAAAAGGAAGATAAATGCACAAGTTGGACGACAGAATGTCTAAGTTTTAAAGTATCTAGCTGTTGCTTTGCATTTTTCTTTAGGATTATTAGTAGTTTTTAATTATATTTTTAGTTAATCCAAAAGGTCTCAAATAGAACAATTCACAGTGAATTTCCTCAGCCCAACATACATAGACAGCAAAATTGGGCACAGCTTTTGAGTAATATAACTTTCCAGAGATGAAATAAATCTGCATTCTGTGACAGGTTTAGCTATTTGGATACCAGTTGGTCATCCCTACGACACCATCTAAAAACAGACTTTTGCTTCTGTCATCTTGATGTGGAAATTACAATCCTTTGTCTAGTTTTCTACCATGGGTTTCCCTCTTTTCTAATGTCTCTTTATATTATCAGTCATAGCAAGAACTGCCATCTGTTGTATGCCTGAGTACATGTTATAGGGAGGCTCATAATATTGCCTCTATAGATTTAAGAAGCAGTAACAGCATGGCAAACTTATCTTTTTTAAAAAGAGGGGTTTTTTATACATATTTTGTCTATTTCTCTTCTTGAGAGAAACAGAATAAAGTGCATACATGCTCAAGCACGTATGTATGGTGCAAGAAGCATTTTATTCAGGTGAGGTATTGCTAAATTCAAAGCAGTCTAGGGAAACTCATGAATAAATATTGCTTAGGTGCTTGATCTCAGAAACTACTGTGGTGCTGTAAGGCAGAATCCATCTACCCTCTCAGAAAACTGGGTACACATGGTGTAAAGGTGTTTGTGAAGAAGTTTGTCAGCCCAGGACAGTGATGACCTTTAAATAGAGGCAGAAGACATTTTCCTTCCTAGTTTTTATCAGCTGTTCTATGAATACACTTTTTTCCATATGCTGTTTTCCAAAATTTCCATTGCACATTCATGTATCACTGCAGGATGTCCTTCAAGTCAGCATTTCAAGTAGACTCACTTTTAGTTTCAGGAGTTCTGGTATGGATGAATGTTTCTCAGAGGTATTGTTTTGCATAAGATAGTTCTTTTTCAGATGAGTTTGCTTCAAGAGCAGCGTGATGTTTTCTGGGGGAGGATGAAAACAAAAGTTACTTGAAGCAAAAACACCAGACTTGCAGAAACTTCATAGATGGGGATATTGGCACTTTTACACCAATGCCTACCGAGCATTGTTAACTTCTACAACATTCAGTTGGCTCAGGACCTTTGAAATCACAGTCCAAGATTGGGATTGTAACCTGCTGGCCCAGCTTGAGCTCAGGAAACCCACTCTACACTATAAACAGGACTTCCAACAGTGAGCTTCAGAGCATGCTTGGTATCTCTATTCTGTCAGCAGATAAACCTCTGAGGTTTTACAATAAGCATATATCATGAATATCTACTTGAAATATCATGTTAGCTCTCAAAATAACTGCTGTCATCTTAAGGGTACATAAAGCTTGGAAGGGAAAATAGGTTTCTATTCGCAAGGATTCGTTATCTGAGTGTCAGCAACCTGTCATCACATAGAGAACAGCACACGTGCCTTTGCTATATAGCTGGATGGAAAACACATCCACAACGTGACAGAACTCTTTGTTTAAGAGGAGTCTGGCTTCCCAAAGTCTTGCAGCTGCAGTTAATTGCCAGCAGATGAAAACATGTAGCACTATTCCTTCCCACCATTACACAGAACCCTTTGAAAAGTCAGGCACAAACATATTGCAGCTGAGGTCCCACAACATTAATGAAATCATGATTACCTGCCAATTCGCTGTGTTCAACTTCAGTGGCATTTATTAAACACATCAGGTAAGGGTTATAGCTGTTATTCGCTGTCACTTGTAAGATGGTGCTTTCAAATTCTAAAAACAGAAACCTGAAAAAAATAAGGTAGGAATTTAAATCAGCTTCTCCTTCAGAAGCAAGGTATATTAGTGAGCAACCTGTCAGCTGTGCAGATGCTGCTCCTTGGCAGCTGTAAATAAGCATCCCAGATGAAGCCATGCATCTCTCATGATATTTCCTAAGTGGGTACCCACCCAGTTTTATTTCATCCATTATTTTTGCTATTATATCCCAAAGCTGTCATTCACTCTCAAACCATAAGTAAAAGAAAACACGCTTGAAAGGTTCACTGTGGATGCAATAAGAAAGGCATGCTTACAGAAGGCTGAGAAAGAAAAATTAAAGAGACAAACCACAAAGAAGAGATTCCAAAAAGTTTACCACTGGTGGCAAGCAATCCTCCTACAGGATTCTACTTCCAGTTTCAGCTGTATGCCTAGTTCAGACAGATTTACTGACTTTGATTTAATCTACATTACCTCTGGTGTTCTGAATTATGGTGATTTCAGACCAAAATCGCCCCAATGGAAGAAATTAATCTTCTCGTAATGCTGGAAGTAAATGATTGCTGCTACTCACAGCAAATAAAAATACAGTATCCAAAATCCAGACTCACCGTGTGATCAGAGTGGTGGGTGACAGGGTCTGGTCACTTTCAGGCCAAGGGAGGGTCTTGTTGTACAGGGTTTCTGCCATGTCAGTGAAGTGATGAGCGACTATGTCGAACACAGCATCCAAAACAGTTTTATTGGAGAGAGAAGCTGAGCTGGAACTTGTACCGAGCTCATTTAGCAGATCAGAGATGTTCAGCAATTTAAGAACATACTGACCAGCTTCTATGACGTCTAGAGCTGACATGTTGTTGGTAAGGTCGTTTGCTACCCCTCCCAGTAACACTGCAAAAGCAGCCACTTCAGCTAGATTCCTTTCACCATTCAGTGATCTGTCAACCACATCCCACGTGCTTGAGGAAAAGCTTAATTTGGTGAGGTTGTATGAATCTCGGAATCTCTGCAGTATGTCATCCAAGCGAAGCTCACTAGGAGCCATGCTGAAGAGCATGGACAAGTTATTCCAGCCTACTGAGCTGTCAGAGACATTCAGGGAACTGAGTTCTGTCTCATTCAGCACAAAAGGAAGGAGCACACCACCCATGTCCTGGACTGGGATGGGGCAGGAGGCATTGCTCTGCAGCAGTGTCTCCAGGAGAGCAGTCAGAGCTCTTGTCTTCTCCTCTAACCAAGGGTTTTCCACCTCAGAGACAAGCTTTAGTTTGGAAAGGAAACGCAGGGACAACTGCAGAGACTGGATGGTGCACGACAGCTCCTTGGAAAAGCGTTCACTGCTGTCCTTGTAGACAGCAGCAAACTCTGGAGACAGTTTCAGGTTCCTTATGGCGAGCTGGAACAGTTCTGTGAAGGTTTCATTGGGCACGGTTCCACTCTCGACATCCACGGAGGCAAAGAGGTCTTTGCAGGGGCTTGTGGCTAAGGACTCACGTAGAGTGATGTTCTCAAAAAGCATCTGAAGTGTTATGTGGAGCACATCCTGAGCAGAGCAATTCTGGATTGTTCTGGAACTGCTGTCTCTATTCTCAAGGAAAGGGCTCAAGGCTAAGAACATGAGATCCACTGCTTTAGCCTCCAGTGAAGCACTGTGTGGTAAGGAAGACTCACTGAACTCCTTTTGCAGCAAAGGATGGAAGAAATGATAGACAATATCTATTTTTTCTTCAAGTGTTTTGTTTAAGTTCGTGTCATGAAGGACTTTTGTTCCTGCTCTCCATGTTTCAAACAGTCTTTGGGTATAGTTGCCGTAAGAATCCAGTAATACGTTAATAGTCCCAAGGTCACTGATATTGTAACTTTCCAGCACATCTTTTAAAATAGAGATGCTTCCCTGTATGGCTTGTGAGTACATGGTTCCCCTGGAGTCATCTTCATCAAACAGCTCAAATATGGAGGAAATAAAGGTCATTATCTGCTTGAGTTCCTTACTGAAAGGAAGTCTGGAGTCATTTTTCATGGTAGTGAACTGATTTTGCAGTATATCGAGAAGTGATTGGAAAGTAAGACTGTCTGTGCCGTCCCAGTTCATGGACTGAATAACTTCAACAATCTGGGAGAAAGCATGAAGTTCATTTCCCTGCCTTCGACAAGGGGAACTCTGAAGCTTCCGCATTAACTTAGACAAAGAAGAGATCAGTAGATAATGATCACTACTATTCACCTTTGCCACAGCAGCAAGAAGCTTCTCAAGGGAGAAGAACCGTTCTGTGAAATTTTCAGAAGTTATAGGGGTCAACAAGAAGTCAGAAAATAACGCCAACACTTCTTCACTTGTACTGGGATAATTTTCTATGTCTTCAAGCAAAATTGCATGAAGTGCAATCGTTTTGATAACCTCCCATGTCTTCTCTGTATTAAAATGAGTGCTGTTTAAGATGAGCTGACTCCAAATCACTGCAGCCGTAGATAAAATATCTTGATTTTCTTTCCCATGAGGATTAGTGTAAAACAATCCTTCACCACCTATCTCATACAGTGGGCTCCTTTCTTGAAGTATTCTCTCCAATTCCAGTGTGCCGTTTGTGGCAGAAGTTGAATTGAAGAAGTGTTTTAATAAACTATAATAATCACTCAGATTTGAGGATTTCATTGCCTCAGAAGAATTACCAAAAATTCTATATCCTAATGTTTTTCCAGGAGCAAGCCCGAAATCCACAAGAATTAGGGCTTTTTTCACAATTTCCAGGAGTTTCACATATTCATCCACTTCCGTGAGGTTCCATTTGGTGGTCAGCACCTTGCCAGTGGCACGCCACAGACGCAAAACATGTCCCCACTCGGACCTGAGGGAAGCATTTCCACCAGCCTTTAGTACTTCATTTATACTGCTGTTCCAAGTGGAAATAGTTGGTAATAGATGAGAAAACACAGGCACCCTATGCCAGCCTGCTGAGCTGTCAGAGACATTCAGGGAACTGAGTTCTGTCTCATTCAGCACAAAAGGAAGGAGCACGCTCAGCAGCTCAGATGGG
The DNA here is from genome assembly GCA_013399175.1 of Odontophorus gujanensis. Lineage (NCBI taxonomy): Eukaryota > Metazoa > Chordata > Aves > Galliformes > Odontophoridae > Odontophorus > Odontophorus gujanensis. The sequence goes on along the minus strand of VXAB01001449.1, from coordinate 44,765 downwards.
AGCATACCACCCATGTCCTGGACTGGGATGGGGCAGGAGGCATTGCTTTGCAGCAGCGTCTCCAGGAGAGCAGTCAGAGCTCTTGTCTTCTCCTCTAACCAAGGGTTTTCCACCTCAGAGACAAGCTTTAGTTTGGAAAGGAAACGCAGGGACAACTGCAGAGACTGGATGGTGCACGACAGCTCCTTGGAAAAGCGTTCACTGCTGTCCTTGTAGACAGCAGCAAACTCTGGAGACAGTTTCAGGTTCCTTATGGCGAGCTGGAACAGTTCTGTGAAGGTTTCATTGGGCACGGTTCCACTCTCGACATCCATGGAGGCAAAGAGGTCTTTGCAGGGGCTTGTGGCTAAGGACTCACGTAGAGTGACGTTCTCAAAAAGCATCTGAAGTGTTATGTGGAGCACATCCTGAGCAGAGCAATTCTGGATTGTTCTGGAACTGCTGTCTCTATTCTCAAGGAATGGGCTCAAGGCTACATGCAAAAACTCCCAGATTTTTGCCTTCAGTGAAGCACTGTGCTGTATGGAAGACTCACCAAACTCCTGCAGTACAAGACGTGTTAAGTTATAGACAGAATTAATCATTTCTTCAGTGGAAGCTTCACTGGCATTTCCATAGTGGAGGATTTTCATTCCTGTCCTCAGAAGTTCAGAAAATCTCTCAAAGGTTTTATTGTCAAAATTAAAGAATAGATCTATATATTTTAATTCACTGATATTGTAATTGAGTTGTAAGTCTTTTAATACATACAAGGTCTTTTGTATGGCTTGAGTAACTAGTGAGATATTGGCTACTTCAGAGTTTTCCCCATCAAACTCTTCAAACGCAGCAGTTAAAAACTCAGACAGCCGACCAAACTGTTCACTGAGAAGACTATTAGAATTATTCACCATCTTCTTAAAATGGCTGTTTAATACCTCTAAAAGCTGCCCATAGGCTACGATGCCTGAATTACTCCATTTCATGGATCTCAGCTTTTCACCAAGGCGCCAATAGCTGTTAAATTCATGCCACCGTGGTTCACCCATGGAGCTCTCTACTTTCCGCATCAGCTCCAACACAGGCAACAGCAGGTACTCATAGCCTATGTTTTCATTTGTCATTATAAAAAATATCCTTTGGAGAGCTAGGAGTTGGTCCGGAAGGTTTCTGAATGACACAGGTTTAAGAAGATAATCAGAAATCAAAGATGGTATTTCTTCCATTCCACCGAAACGATCTCTGAAGTCTTCCAGAAATGATGCCATGCTAGTGGTGAGTAGCATTTTGAGAGCGTTCTCAGTTTGTGCTGTGCTAAAATTAGAATTATTTAACAAATCTGGATTCCAAATCATTGTAGCTAATTTTAAAGCACTCTGAATTTTCTTCCACTGGGTCATTATATTGAAAATGGAAGTCCCGTTAACGTCGCTCCATAATTGCTGGGATGTGAAGTTATAGATTTCATCAATTACTTCCTTATTATATGCTTCCTTTAATTTATAATTGTGATGTGGATTCATTCCCAGTTCAAGAATTGCATACAATTTCTGTAATGTTTCATTCCTCAAATTTCTGAATAGATTTAAGCTTTTTAATTCACTTCTATTCATTTTTTTCTCAAAGCCTTTTAAACGACGTAGAGACTTTTGTATGGCTTCTAAATCATCGGAATTAATGGACCTCTTGGAGACTTTTCCACCAATCTCTAGTAACTTTATTTTTCTGGAGGGGAAAAAAGAGCATTTTAGTGAATATGAAATCAATGCAAGTGGAAATGTGAAGTGATTTAGAGCAAAGAACATAGATTTGAGTTATACTGTTAAGTATCCCTTTAGTCAATGCCTTACCTCAGAACTTCTTCCAACTGTGATACTAAAGTCCACTTATCTTTCCAGTTAAAGTGATTACAAATATATCTGATCACCAAACTTTTCTCTTTATCTGCAACAAACAGATAAAGACGATATTCATATTAGTCTGGGAAACTGAGTAGAGCTTCTTGGCAAATCTGCCTCATGAAATACGCACGTATGCTGTTAGGCTCCTACAACATGATACAAGATCCTAGATAGAGTTGCTCCTTCAGGGTGGAAAGTCAGGATACCATCTGCCATTGTAGAAATGATTTTCTATCTGAGAAACAGTTCAATGGCCTTACAATTTGAGTGCAGAGATCTCCTACTGATTTAGGACCCCTTTTCCATCACTAATACAGCACAAGGCCTATTATTGGATTTCTCTCCTGATTTTTTTACTACCTGCACCTGAGTTTTGACCATAACATCTATGTCCGCCAGAGTTATTCCGACTTACCTTAATATCCCTACGCAGCCCAGGCCTCCCACCCTCCACATCTCCATGTCTTCCCCTACCTGCTCTTCATGAGCCTGCTTTCTTAATTCACCCCAAGTACCACCATCTCAGCCAACCAACAAGAAGAGAATGGATGGCATTCACAACCTGTCCCTGGCAGCAACTACACATTGTTCCTTTCCCTTGCCCACTCATATTATCTCAGTGAAGAGGTGGATGTCTCTGCCTCTTTCAGTAAACTGAAAGGGAATGGAGTAGAAGAATGGCTACTCTTGACTTATACAAGTCCAGTCTCAATCCCCACCCTGGTATAGCCAAAAGTTCGACAAAGTTTACAACTACAGGCAGGTACTGACAAAAAAAACCTAGGAGAAGTGGTGAGCAGTAATTTTTACCTTGAGACTGCAACTCATGCAACTCATGTTAATTCTTTATCTCCTGACAAAACCAAGGTTTTTTTTACTTTTTTTTTTTTTTCTAGCTTTTCCAGTCAAAATGAGGTACTTTATTCACATTTGTAAAAAGTTGAAAGGAGAATTCATTATGCTGAAACTTGAACAGCATGCAGTTGGTATGGTTACTTATTAGCCTGCAGTTTGCTTATCCTGGGCACCACAGGTTTTCAGTAGAGATATGACTACGTGGAGGAGTCTTACCTTGCTCCAAGCAATTCAGGGAATGTGGGGGATCTGTAACTCCATTTCTAACAGTTTTGAATCTATCATCGGTAACAAGTGATGCAGAGACATTCTGAGCTGCCAGCACAGCACTAAAGGGAAAAAAAAAAAGCACAAGGAAAATAAATAGTGGTTGCAGGTTTATGAGAAGAAATAAAGCAAGCGTTCAAATAGGAAACAGCTGGAGTAAAGCCTATCATTCTTAAAACTTCTGATTGAAAAGACAATGCTCCTACTTCTCAGTAGCTTGATCATGCACAAAATACAAAGATAAAGGGCTTGGAAGGGAAAGCCATGGTGGAGTATTGGCAGAAATGTGAGTATTTCATTCATTGAAAGCATTTATTCAAAGGATTATGCAAAATCTACAGACCACTTCAATTCTCCTAATAGAGCTCAGAACACAGGTGGTACACCACCCTTGTGATTCACTGCTGTGGGTGAATCTCCTCCTAAGAAAAAGCAAGAGGCAGAGCAGACAAAGCTCCTGGAAGAACAGGCTCCTTGGAGATAGTATTTGCAGGTGGAAGAAGCAATCACAAGTACATAACTTCTACCATTTCAATTTTCCTTCTTTCCTCTTTTATACTACAATAACCAGGCTTTCAGGAAAGCAAGGATTATATATTTTTTTTCAGTCTTTGGAGAGAACAAGCTGACAATCAGGCACATTGTATCACAGAGGAAGGTATTTAAAAGCTTGCCTGCACAGTGTGTGAAGGTTACTGAAAACTTCATGGTGATTATTAGTCCCCTTTCCTCCAGTACAAAGAGTGGTTCTTCACTCTAGGTAAGGCCACCATGGAATGCACAATCCCTTGCCTGCCTGAAGTTCTGCTGGTGATGCACACAACACCTAGCTGAGCTGATGCTAGTGGCACGAATATACACAGAGTGGTTTGTGGGGACAGACTGCTAGTGAGAACAGAGCACCAAGGACCTCATTTCTTCTCATTTAACATAATGCCTCCGCAAAGGTTTTGTGGACTTTGAGCTCACAGTTCCCATTTTGCAGAGGTGCTTGTTAGCACCTGTCTGAGGTGGAAGAAGCTGCTGTTATTAATGACATCTTTAGTTGAGCACGATTTCTTGTCTTCCACATTTCCACATCATCTTATTATTTTTTTTTACTACAGAAAATTCCCTTCACAGCACTTCTTCAGGAGGCCAGAACTGCCTGAGAAAAGACATGGCCAGGCCAGCTGAGGTGCTCTTCTGTAAGCATCATTAAAAATACCATTTGCACAATCCATTTGCAGTAACTCTTTACTCATGCATTTACACTGCCCCATGCTAGGCATAAAAGCACTGCAGTCCTGGTGGTGACATTCTCTGTGCCTCTTTGTTGTGCCTCTGAAAACTTTGCCTAACTCTGCAGTCACGCAGCAAAGCAGAGCAGCATAGTAAATATTAATTCCTCCCAGGTGCTCAAACAGTGCTAGTTTCTCAAGCTTGATACTGCAAGCCAGTAAGTGTGAACAAATACAATAATCTTGCAACTGAAACAGCAGCACGGACAAAACGTAAGTGAATAACATTAAAATGCTCACCACACTGCAATGGACTCCTTCAAGGATAAGGTCATTATAGCTTACAAATAGTTCTCATGATGTAGTAAGGCAAATTACCTGGATACTAGACATAAAGGTTTTTAAATGTCTTAGCAAGATGCTAGTGATGAAAAGTGAGCTCCTCTAAGCCTGAGCATAATCAGAGTGATGAAGTTTCTATAACCTCTTTTGACATCTTTGCCCACCTGCTCATATGTATAAGAACAAAAATGTCTGAAGAGTTTTCGTTGCTTGCATTTCTCCATGTGTCGTAACAAAAGCAAAATTCAGAATAATTTCTAGCAAATGCAGTCAGACAGTCAACAGATGGATAATTTGGTACAGACTCCCCCAGTCTCTGGGGTCACTCAAGACTATTACAGAAAAGTGAGAGTTCAGCCCAACTAAAGGCCAGGAAAGGCATTCCAAGGCTAAGCCCATTTTAGATGAGGTTTTTAAAGTCCGGCCTACAGACAGCATTGAATATTTCAGCACAGTTAGTTAATGCAGTTAAGCCTGCTCTGTTTTCTCATACAACTATTGAGCAAGAATATAACTGGTACTTTCCTAAAGTCAAATGCATTCAAAGCCCTGTATGAGAAGAACCAGGCTCCCTCTCTCCTCTGCTTCCTTGGGACTCATTTTGAAGGATAAAACAGCAGTGAATATCTGGCTTCCCTACAAATACTTGAGGTGTTCAGAGCCACTTGAATTCAGCTCTATAGTTGCTGGGAAGGAAGTGGCTGGCTGCCATTTCAGCAGAACAACAATCCAGCAATGGCAGTTTTCCTTCAGTGAAAGATGGGGTACTGCTCACCACTTTCTATATGCATATGGAAGTGCCTCTAAGTAGGATGGAAGATAACTAATAGATCATATCAAGCTTCCATTTAAAAAGTGAACAAGAGTCATGGAAAATCAAAACACTGCTAGCTGTTCAGAGAAACCTTTAGAAATGCATTAATGGTGCCATGCCATTGCCTAACTCAATTATGCTTAAGTTAATGCTCTTCAAGATGAAAGTGATGCATCCTTAGTGTTCAGCACAAGCCCATCACTCCTCAGTGCCCCTCCTGGCATCATCTATTTACCTGCTTGCATTCTGAAGAAAATCAAATAAGTCTTGGAGTTGCATGCTGCCTTGAAACATATCTGGAGCCAGCAAAAAGAGATGCCACAGGGAGGTGTCATTCTGCACTTGGGAGACGAGTGTTAGAAATGAGACCATTTCGTTGACAAATACTGCCTGGTATTGTGGGTTGTGCTGCACCTTAAAAAAATAACAACGCAAGAAATTATTTAAGCAGAAGAACCCTTGTTGCCAGTGCACTTTTACACAACCCTGCAAACAGTGTATTCAAAGGACTCTAGTGACAGGCAGTAACTGAGAGAGTGACTGTGCTTTACCTTCACAGCTCAGGTTGCTCAATAAATTCTCTGTTTAGACAAGCCTCAAAATTCAGAACGTCCTAAACAGTCCAAAGACTAGGAATGCATGAAAAATGATTATCAATCCTCACACTGGCAAAAAAGAAGGCATTACCTTTAAAGGATCCATTGGGTTTAATTATAGAGCTTTCCCAAAGACAAGTGCTGCTTCAGTCCTGAGTTGTTGGATCAAATGCAGGAGTTATTGGATGAAGTTATACAGCTGATGTAATACAGAATGAAATTTACAGCCTCCCTTAGCTTTAAAAATTCTTATTTGTGCCACATTCTCACATTGCTCTATCTGCTTGTCACTGCAGGAAGCAAACAAAGCTAAGAAACAAAAGCTAGGCATGGTGAGGAACTCCTAATGGCCGCTATTTGGTAGCTGGCTTTCCTTGCCCTTCCCAGAGATCTGTGTGTTTGTACTAATCCTGTTCACAAAAACATACACTACATGTACTTTAGTATAGGGATGAGCTATTCTAAGCCAGGTAGGGACATGAGTCTCCAAACACCACGCTGAAGTGTGTGAACTCACACAGCTACTGACTGCAGACATCAGGAAACGTCTCAGGCACTCACCTGAGACAACTGCCTTCTGAACTCTTGGGTAAAGGACTTCAACAGCGATGAGTCAGTAAAGCAGAACGTCCTGTGGATGTTGGATGCCATCTTCTCTTCAGTGAGACCAGGAGCTGGTACGTACCGTGACAAGATCTCACACAGAATGACTTTGAGATTTGCTCCTGCTGAATGCCGTGTCTTGCTCTAGAGGGTATAAGGTTAAAGAAATACTCTGGTTTCTGCTTGGAGAATAACTAATTTACCACAGAATTTAACAGCACACACACAGTAACTGTCTTCCTCTTCCCAGAATAAAGTATATTCATACAATAAAAGCCATATATTGGTACACTGACCTTTTAATTCTTTACATATAACTACACATACACGTTCAGATACAGCTATTACGCAAATACAGACTTACCTTCCCAAAACTAAGGATTTTGTTGAGCGTGTTGATGCTAGAACTCAAGTTGGATGGTGATGAAATATTCCATAGTGTGTTTTCTCCGTGAGATACCGAATCCCTGAATGCTGCAAGAACAGTTCAAAACACTGTATTTCACATAATGTCTTTTAACCTCTTTGCTACATCAAACCAGGACACTGGTTAGCTAACTGACTACGGCTCTGGGCATGCCATCATTCATCTGTCTCCAAAGGTACAACCAATGGTAGCCTGTAATTATTTAATATTTTTCTCTGAAGTAATTAAATCCTGGATTACGTTGCTTCCTTCTGTAACTTTTGAAAATTAAAGGTGTTTAATGATTTGCTTGCGGTTCAGTGTTAATTTCTGCCTGTTTTCTCCAGTCCCACAGTTCCCCCCCTCAGGGAGAGACACGGGCAGCCTTACAAGGAAGCCCACACAACCTCAAGCCTAAAGCCCCATTAGGGTGAGCTCTCCAGATGTCCTTGGCACCAGTGGGTGGTACTCATTATTCAGGAACAGCTTAGACACAGACTTAGAGCACCGCTGCCCGCTGCACATGGTGGCACACTGCCAGGTCACCAGCTGATGCACACCAAAGCCAACATTTGCACTGAGCAGCCTCTGAAAAACACACAGCTCCTTGAAACCAAAGGAGCCATGCCAGTTTACATCAGCCAGAGCAGTGACTTATGATTTTTATTTTGTTTTCTAAATATGAGGTAAAACTGAGTTCTTTCTTGACCGTGGCCATAAACATGAGTTGATAGTTCCTACAGCCACTCATTGACTTTTCTCCCTTGAGCCCCTGTGTTCAGCTCCTTTCGTGTGCTGCCTTTTTGTGCCCATGCCCCAAGGAGTGAATGCACTGGCAGGAATGCTAATTGGAACAGCCACAGAATGCAAATCTGTAATCATTCATTTGATCGTGAGCTCCCTGGCCAAAGGACCATTCATCATGATGACTTGTAGGTAGTACTAGCCATGACCACAAATAAATAATAACTGTAATGATTTTACTGAAAATTTAAGTCTGAAAGTTCCTTCAGAAAAGAAGAAACACATCAGAGAAGAACAGCACCAACAATAAACATCCGCTGGGGCAGAGAGGATGACTTGTTTGCTGGATAAATGTGAATAAGAAATGCATTTGAGAAAAAAATCATAAGCTGTTCACGGACAATTTGCAAGCAGTAAAAAGGCAATATTCCATAAATAGCCAGGTCTTTAATTAATGTCCAAACAGTCTGCCATCTCACATCACTCCCGTGAAGTGCAACAATTTGACCCTGCTTTGCTGGTCAGACTCCAGGATTCTTTTCTACAGTTACTTGCCATGATTCCCAAGAATCTGCACTGATGTCACAACCCCAGACACGTGCCTGCATAGAACACATAATTCATTTCAGCACTGCTCTAAGAACTGCATCTGTGTTGAGAGTGCTTTGAAAGACCACCCTTTAAAGATCAGGGCTTGGCACACAGCGGTGAATAACCTACCCAGTGAAGCATTCCTGCTCTCTGGAACCTCAGCACTCCGTGGTGATGGATGGCTGTCCTTGGACACTCTTGATGAGCTTCTCTGCTTACTGGGGGAAAGAAGAAAAAAAAATGAAGACATCTGTGAAAATATAGTTTCATATGATGAAGCTTAACTGCAGTGTGACGCAGGATGTGTCTATAGCAGAATTTCATGGTAGGTGTGTTGAAATCTTGGTTGTGTAAATGCCGAGTTCTGTCTAGAAGACTGGTATGTATTTAGGGAAAGCACACTGCAGTGCTCTCAGATCCTCAGCAGATGTAGGGGATTGCATTCATGCCTGATACGCAGGGACAGCAAAGGCAGCAAGGCCTGACACACATTTTTGGTCATCTAGGCTTAAAGAAATTCACATTTCTTTAAGAGAAGGCTTCATTGTATCCCCCACTAACACATGCTCAGCAGAAGGAGCAGTGCAGAATTTCATGACGCTGCTAATAAGGCACAGACTGACCAGACTGGCCTTGATGTAAGCTGTAATAGCTTTAAGTTATAACAGCAGGCTGTGTGCCTCTACTAAGAAATCCCTCAAGACATCAGGACCTTACTTCATTCTCCCCAAACATTTCACTTCAGGGGAAAAAATGATGGAAGACGTTGATGCTGAGCACAGTGTTCATACTTAGCTCCTTTCTATTCAGGGAAATCTCAAACAGCTATTTTTTGCTGTTACTTTTTTGTTGTTGTTATTTCCTAAACAGATGTAAAGAAATCGAAACCAGAAAGCAATGAGATTTGTAGCTATTGAAAACCGTGGAAGACCTCCAGCTTTGGCACTGAAAATCCCCATTTCTTATTTCAATGTCCCAGATTAACCATTGTTTAACACACCCAGGACAACAATGACATTGAAGAAGCAAGTGAAGAGAATCCAGGCACCCAGCCTTCCCACAGCGTTGCTGTGCTCCGATGAATGAACTTGAACTTGATTAGAATTCACCTCGTGTGACTTCAGTCATCCACGTGTTTAATCATGTTTAATCTTCCTAACCAATGGACAGATCCTAACCATTGACTTGTCCCTAGAAACGAAGGAGCCTTGAGGAGGCAGCATACCCAGAATCCTGCCTTATGGGCTCTCTGGTGTAAGGCTTGGAGCCCACATTAGCTTTTCAGACTCTCAGGTTCTAGCCAGGAAGGATTTTGAGGTTCTGACATAGCCACTTTGGAGCAGCCTGTCACATGAAAAGAAGGATGACCAACTGGGACTTCAGATGTGATAGATGTGCACATTTTCTGCTCTCATTGACCAGACCTCAGACCTGCACACTTCCCAGGGACGTGTCAGAACCTGGGAGCCAAGATGTAGAAACAACACTGGCTGGCACGTCTCAAAACAAATGCTACTTGGCTGGCACTGGAACATCACTGAGATTGAAATGTCTCCACCACACATTTTGATTTCAGCACACCAGCAATCCAACAAAACGTGCCAAACCAGCTCCACTCTGCAAATCTACATGCTCACGTGGGGAAAAAATGATTCATTTTTTCATCTTTTTGCCTATATGTTTAGTGGCTTGCAGAGAGGACACCCACTCTGGCTGGCACGTGGAGGCTCTACTGAAAGAGCAATCATTCCAGAGTAAATGTATCTCTGAAAGTAGGGCTGTTGGGGAACATCTTCCACTTCCACACGATGCATCTTGATCTGAATACTGCAGAAGGCAGCAGGTCAACACAGTGGGCTGCTTTTGGTGCAGTCTCATCAGCTAACATCATACATGGCACAACATGCAATCATGCAAAAAAAATAAATTGCTCTGATTTCTGAAATTTGGGTAATTAGAAACATTATTCTCAATGAGTAACATTCTCTTCTACTATCAAACCTGGAACAACTGACACATTACCAATGGCTGTCTCTAAAGTGAATGTTTTTATAAACCCATGCATTGCAGCCCATATTCTCATTTCTGAGTGCTCAAATATCTGAAGCTGTACCTGCTGTAGCAGCTACCTGTAGTGGACACAGTTGCACATGCATACATGCATGGCTGTACCCTCCCCCTCAAAGCAAGTTTTGCTCTACAGCTTGTGATACCCAGATATATTCCAGTTTCCTTACAGTTTGAGGGATGAGACGTCGTTAAGCCTTGGCAGCAGATCTTCTGGTGTGTATGGAGTGCCTTTACATCTGGCATCTGAATCACACAGCACAGTTTGCAGGAATGGGAAGAAGCCTGCACTAGGAAGGTTTCGGGGTGCAAGGTAACCTGGAGGAAGAAGGAAGAAAGAAAATGCCATTATTACAATGTGGACATGCATTTTTTTTGCTGTATGTTTCTTTCAGATTGTTCTACTTTCCCCCTCCAAACCACTGGCTTGATTCTCAGTTTCACTGAGGTTCCTTCACTCTGCTCTGGCAGCACTCTGCACAATTCCACTAGGAGCCCCTTCTCAACACCAACAGAGCCACAAAAGGCTATTGAACTAGAAAGAGTCAAGCTATTTGCTTATAAGTAGATATCTGTCAATCCCAAAGCAATGGCAGCATTTGTATTTTAAATAAAAGTAGGCATATGACCAGAGTAACCTGAGGCATCCATGAGAGCATGTTCTCCAAGACTTGCTTGGATCAGTTTCTGCACAACGCCGCAAGCTTCAGTTTCAAGGCAGGCTAATAAAAGAGACCTGGGTCTCAGTTTTTACTGTAGAAAAGAGCAGTAGATTAAAGACCAGACAACACCCTTTGCTTTTTGTGCAGACCTGCCTCAGGAAGGGAGAGGAGCAATCTATCACCACTCCCCTCCCATGCCTCCTGCTATCACAGAGCAGCTCCAGTGCCACCTGCTTGGTGACCAGTGATGCTGGCAGACAGTGCCCAGGGATGAGATGCACGTCCCTGTCTCCCATTTCCAAAAATATCAAGAGGACCTGAGCAATCAGCTACTTCAGTGTTCTGCGTGCCACTTGCCCCACGCTGCTTACTGCCAGCCTGCAGAGTTCACCAAATGCTTCTCCTCTCAGTGACGAACGCTCTAATAAATCTCTAAACTCTTTTGCTGGATCACAGCAACCTATTATTTAAAATAATCATTTGGAAAATTACCTGGCAAAGGACGTGGCTATTATTTCTTCTGGCTCCGTTCCATAGGTTTACAGAAGGCCCGCAGGCAACTTTGTGGTAATTGATTACCTTGCTGTTCAGTGTCCAAAGATGACCTGTGACTCTTGCCCACGAGCAGCTTTATCTCTAACACCTCCAACAAGCACATCCTACATTTGTAGTACAGTTGCAGAGTGAAGGATCTCATTTGTCTCTGCAAGCAGCCCTTCTAGGGTTGAGGCCAAAGAACCAAGCACGGGCTATTCTAAATGTTTTAAAGCATGAACACATCTGCTGTCCAAAAGGGATACTGCACAGTAGGGCACTTTCATCTAGAAGCATCTATTTGTGAATATCCCCAACAGCATCTGGGATGTTTGCCCTTTGAGATAATCAATTACAGCCCTGCAAAACTGCCTTCTGCAAACCCTGGCACTTTTCTTGTCTTCCTTCTGATCTCCTGCTCTCTCAAAAATCAACTCGTACCCCATTTCAAACTGGCACACCACAGGCCTCATTTTATCAGCATCTCCACCAAAATACTAGTCCAAAGAACTGGAAAGCCATGAGATTCAGCACGGAGAGCACAACTGAATGAAAGCAGACAGAGAGGAGGGAAAGGGCTATTCCTTCTACTGCCATCCACATCTACCAGTGTGCCAGCAATTAAGAGCTACAAGGCTTTAGCCCTTAAGTGGGACAGCTGAGTGCAGTACACAAGCACGACACCAGGAGCTGGGGAGCACTGTCCATTGCTTTGTCCAGGCTAAATTTCCTGTAAGTTCCTCTCATCCTGCAAAGGAGGAAATTCACTGATGAGAAGGTGAGTCAAGAGATTAATGCAACTCCCATTTTCCTCCCTTCCTCCATCCACTCTCTTGTGGCATGGAGCTGCAATTCCTTGGAGCCACATGAGCTGCTCTACCCACATGTACAAATCCATTGGCTCTGTCATCTGCCACTGCAAGGATGACCAGGGAGGAAGCTGGCTCCTTCTGGGAGATGATTTTTCAATTGTGTTCAATGTTATATTTTCCAAAAATGCAGTTACTCTTGGAGGATATTCCTACACTGCCTAAGAGCCCAGAGAGAGATCACTGCATCACTGCTGCCCCCTCTCAGCTCTGCTGGGATGTCACCTACACAGATTTCTTGTCAAATGTATTTGTCTGCAACCAAAACTTGAGCCTAGATCTGTATCTTATTAGTAAAGACTGACTGCTGTGTTTGCTTGTGATGGAAGCCCAAGTGTAGAGGTATTCTGCTGTCCTCTCTCGCTGTGGAGTGCTTTGATTTTCTGTCAGGGCTGAAAGACCCGCACTGAATCTGAAGCAAACGAGGCAGGCATCCCAAAGGGCAGAGGAAGTCTGGGGCTCAGCACTGAATGGGCTGGCTGGTTCTCCCTGCTCATTAGCATCTAGCCAGTCTGGCCACATCCTCAAGAGCTGAAATGAAACGAGGCTTTCATTCTTTGGAAATTCTGGCATTGCCACATTTGCCTTCCTTTGGAATAAAATTGAGGAAGTTCATTGCTTCTACTTTATGGACAGCCCAGGATTCCAACATACTTCAACACAAGCAAAACGTTTATTTTTCTTTTTATCTAAGTAAAGGCATTTGATATCATAACAATGAAAAATGTCAAGGTAATAACAAATGTCACAAAAGACAGATGAAAATTACTGTTTCACTACGATCTATGAGATTAATTGAAATTGACTGAAATGTCCAAATCTAAATGAACCATGTTTTACCTTGCCACAATGGTTTTGTTGCCTTCCCATACCAGGGTTTGCATTAGCTGTGGACAGCAATTCTCTGGAAGGAAGGGGGCATTCAGCAGAGTGCAGGCACAACACAATGCATGCAGCCCCCAGAGCCACCCCCTCCCATTGGAATTCATCAAGGCTGCCTTGAAAAAGGCATTTCTACCCACACCACATACAGGGTAGAGCCTGGTTTCCCCCTGCCAGGGCTCTCAGGTGTAAATCTCTTGGTGGTAAGTGGATGGTTGGACTGGATGATCTTGATCTCTTCCAACCTTGGTGATTCTGTAAGTCTATGAAACTAGCAACCAGGTCATGCAGTGTGCTAAGGGACACATAACCTTTTTTGTCTCTTTTCTTATTAATTTAAAAAGTCATGCTGAGGTTTTCCTGTTTTCTGTCCACCCACAATTCAGCATCACCTCTTTACTGCTACTTGGGCATGAAAACATTCTCTCTGTTTCAGATTTCACATACATTGTTACTGCATATACCTTACACATTAAGTCACTGTTCATAAGAGAGCCATACAAATCTCCACTCTCCAACTGGTGAATTAAAAGCAACGATGAGCAAAGGACTTCATTATGAAGATTGTGTTCATTGAAAATGCATTCAGTCCCTGCTACAAAACACAAAGAGACTTAATAACTGGCACTCCTCAGCAAGAAAAAGATGGCCAGAAAGTGGTGTGACGAAGAAATAAATACCATTTGATCAGAGATGAAAAGGGTGAGCAAGTGATCATTCCCTGCAACACAGTGAAACACAATGAGGTAGCAGACAAAAGGGAGAGAAAGTGTTTTTTTAAACAATAGATATGCTATATACGTGCTATATATTGAAAAGCAGACATTCATTTTAAAACAAATTGGACAGATCCTCCAGAGAAGATATTTCAGTGGCTGTTAAAAAGGAATATTTGGATTCAAGCTGTCTACCTTCTGGCTGAAGGAACCATGCGAAGGCATCTCTAGTGGAAGGCTTGCTCTGCATTTCACAGGCTCTCTCAGTATGCTCTATGTGATTCCTACAAGCTCTCTCAATCATCCCTGAGCAGCAGCAGAGGTCTAACCCAGAGCAGCAATTCTGTCCATCAGCTGTGATTTATAGTTATCTAAGCAGTCACAAAACATACAAGGAAAATATTTACTGCTATGGTGTCCTCCTCCCAGCTTTCTAAGCAAAATGTTTGACTGAATTGCATGCATACAGCATTCCTCACTTCCCCTCATCTTTCCCATAGTTGCACAGCATGGCTTTAACCTTTATTTCTCCAATTTGCAACACATCCAGAGACAAAAAAACAAAGAACATGCCTCTTTCATGACATGATGACTGCGACTGTTCCTCTTTAACCACACGCAATTGCCATTTCCAGCTATCTTTTGCAGATAACCTTATGATAAGGCCAGCAGCCTTGATATCTCTCCAAATTTGAACCTGGCAGTCAGATCCACTGGCTAACATACATTTTGAAACAGGGGTGTGTTTTTTTAACGCATATGGAGAATGAGCCAAATAGCTGGCTGCCCTATCATTTCATTCATGGAAAGAGAATATTTAATTGCTATGGCATGTGTATTGATGTGACACTGTGTGAAAGATTCATGTGCTCTGAAAGTTTTATCTGACCATGAACCTGGAGAAAGGGATCTGTGTGTTCCTAGAGACTTAGGAAGGAAGGCTCCGGAGGGAGCAGGACAAGGAGGCAAAGGACCCTCAGTCAGACAGGTCCTGAGCCTGCCCTCTTTCACACCTGCAAGATCAATACCCACTGAAGTCTCACAGTTATTGAGGGGGGAAAAAAAATGAGTGAGGACAGTAAGAGCTACAGTTCCCAGCAATACAGCTCAAATCTTGTTCAGTGTGTCTAAAGCCCATGGCATAGCAGTGATTAGCCCTACTGATTTTAATGCGATTACTCAGGCTTTGGGTTAAATGCGTATTTAAGAGTTGCTCTGGGTCAGAGCTAATTGTTTGGTATTGCACTCCCTCTCTACCTAGATTGCCTTTCATATGGCAAAGCTTATTTCTGAAACCACTGCAGAGCTAACAGGTGATTTCTTTCAAACTATTTTTGGCCAACCAGCAGAACTGCCGTTTACCTCTGTGCAATTTCCCCTGCTAAGCTGACAGCAGTGGAAGAAAATATTCCCTTGAGTTTACACCAAAGTTTCAAGACACCAAACACCTTCAGCATCTGTCATAGTGGAGTCACTCTGGTCCCTCTGAGAGCCTCCATCACTGTATGTGAGCACAGGCTCCTGCTGCGAGTGTCCCAATAACACGATGTTCTCTGCTGCCTGCCTACGACAGCGAGATTGAAGCAGCAGACAACTCCTCCCTGTGTTGGTGGCTTCAGTGGAGGAAGCATCTCATTGCTCAATTCTTCCCTCTAGCATTTCAGGCTCTGCAAATAATAAGACCAGCCCAGAGCAGACAGCAACTGCTTTCATGCTTATTAAGACTAGGCAAGCTAGTTTTGCTCGCCCACAGACCTTTGCCTTCCACCCCCTTATTTAATAAATTAAAAATCAGCACTTGATTGTGAATGCATTGGGTTCACGTACTGAACAGGGTGATAATAAAGAGCAGAGAGCATAAAAACGAACAAGAGAAGCAGCAGATGTACAGGAAGGAGAATGAACTTCCAAACATCACAGCATTTAGTTTAGGTTAAGCTAAAGCGAAGAACACTTAAGGAGAGATCTGAAGAGACTATTCTTCTCATCATGCTGAAGTCAAGCACAAGACAAAACCAGTGTTGAGTTGTCCTGGAAAGGGCAGATAGAAAAGCACTTAAGACAGCAATGTAAAGAACACACTGGAAGGGGACTGCTGCACCACATGTAAATGGTGGAACAGAGCTGGGAGTCTGATGCGTGCTTGCCTGTATATAGAGTAGGCTGATCTCTTAGGGTGGATCACACCATGCATAAATACCCATGACTTATCCAAATGAATGGAGTGGCCTGTGTAGTCATCCTATCTTACCTGTAATTACCATGGGAACCCATTAATTTTTCCATACTCCCCAGTGAAGGCTACAAGGGGCAGACTGGTGACTGTCACAAATATCTGAGCGAATGCAACACATCATGCAGGCATCTCCATGGAGCTGATGACATTGGGGTGAGAATTCTGGGCAGAGGTAAAACATCCTTCACTGAGAAGAGGAAAGGAAGTTCCTGGCACAAGGAATGTGGTGCTTTTTCAGACCAGACCCAAGAGCACAGCTTCTTTTCATGAAGAAGGAAAAATATTTATGAATGAGGCACTGCTTTTGCAGACCACGTCTAACTTTGGCCCTTGGAAAGCCAGAGGGAGACTAACAGGAGGGCAAAGCCTTATCCCCTTCACAGCACTGAAAAGCAGGGATTCAGAATGAGTGGGCAACTAACCACACCCAAGAGAGCTTCTATGGAGAATGAGGATGAGGTCAAACTGACAGGAGGGGAAGAAGGAGCACAGAAAAGGAAGAAAGTGGGCGGGTAGGGTGTGACAGGGCTAGTTAAAGCAAAGAGTATAATTGGGCTTCTCTAGAGACTGAGTGGGTTGTGCCCTGAGGGACAGATTGTATCTCACACAATTCCCATACCTTGCAAAAACCTGCAGTCATGTAAAGGGACTTTTGTCCCTGCTCACTCTAGAAAACAGGTGATACAGGCACAAAAGACTGGAAGATACCTCAAACCCAATTCACTGGCTTTCATGCTGCAGGCTTCCAATCCAGAGCTTCAAACCACACGCACTGCACAAGGCACAGCATCTTTCAGCAAATACACAGACTATAATAAAAGGTCAAAAGACAACTTCAGTGTGCACTAAGAGTTGGGTGGGTACATTTGTTTGGTGACACTCTCAGATCATCACAGGAACTGGGTATGCAGAGAAACAAAGCTCTTCTTCACTCCTTCTGATATTAATTTCTGCTGACCAGGAAATACATCACCAAACAAATACCTGGGAAGAAGGGTGGGTTGGGTTTGTTTTTGTGGTGTTTTTTTGTTTGTTTAAGATACTAGATGATTTAATAATGTGTTATGTAATTAATTATGCATTAGATGGATTCCAGCTCCCTGCTTTACCTCAGTTCTTAGTTTTCCTACAAGTATCCTACTGACTAGTGATGTTTACTTGGCACGTCGTTTCTCTTTTGAGCTCAGCCCAGCACTAGACCCCATTGCATTAGGTGCTACACAAACAAAGGAAAGCAAGTGACTTGCTCTTTTAAGAAGCTCTTGCCACTTGTTCATTCTTGATGGATATCTGCTAGGTAATTCCTCAAAATAAACCATTTGATGTGTATTAGACACGCTTCAGAAGAACTTACCTAAAATTTGAGCTAATTTGATCCAGGAAATAATGGACTTCATGATATTTCTGTGGCCTTGAATACTTGAGATAACCCCACAGAAAATCTAAGCTGATCTCTAAAGCATCAAAACTCAGCATCTGAGTAGCTTATTCTGTCTCTTCCCCATTGATTCTATGCTTGATGACTTTTGTCTGCCTGCATTAATCTCTTGACAGCAGAAGGACTGGAAACTGCCCCCTGTCACCATTTAATGATTGTGCCATTAAGCTTGTCACAGGAGTTTGGTATAAAGTGGATCTAATTCCTGTTGAAAATGAAGAAAAACCCTACCTGTAATCATTTTCCTGCATGCGTCCACCCACGATTTTTGTTTGTTTCCTATCAGAAAAGAAAGCCCCAAATGATTTCTCTTGCTTTCAAGCAAAAAGTTGATACATTCTTCTAGTTGTCAAAAATAAAGAGGGTAATCTTCAAGTGGGTACTCTTATTTAACTAGAAAAACAGTAGGAAACAGCTGTTCAATTCCCAAGCTAATGTTCTTCTCCATCCCCCTCGGATTCCTAGGTGGCTTCTAAATAATCTGGATCACAGGAGTATACAACAACCATTAACAACTTTTCCAACACAAAAACTCCACTGCATTAGAGAGTTCCTGTCATCTACTTTAAGACAGAAAGACGTCTACTCCGATGCTGAGACTTGCCCCAGAATAAAATTCATCCATGCAGGAAAAGAGAACAAGTCCAAAGATACTGCTGAGTCTGCCCCTTTCCTGCAAGGAAAAACTGATGAAGATACTCATTGCTGCTAGGAACATCCCTTCCAATCCATTAACTCACAGATGCAATCCCCCCAGAGCGAACAAATACACCTTCAAATTAACAGCCATGTGCAGTAAAAGAATAAATATTTCACCATCCAGCTGGCACTCTCAGCATTGGCCTTATCTGATTTCTCAGGGACAGGAAGTACATCCACTGGAGCCATGTGTAAGGAATGCCACTTCCACACTTGGCCAAAAGTGCAGTTCTCACTAAGTACAACGTGTCCCTTCCTGCCTTCTCCAACTGGTTCAAGGGAACTTGGGCAGAAACTTAAGATACATAACATGCCTAAAGAGGCCCTTTGCTGGCAGCAGAAGGACTTGGGGTTGAAAGTCCACCCTAACGCACCAAGAATGTCCTTCTCTGTTTTGTGAAACTTCTAGAAAGTCCCTTATTCCAGCTCTCCATCACTGTCTACAGATTAGGTACAGAAACTTTCAGCCAGACTAGGCTGCAAGCTCTCTGAGAAAAGGGCTGTTTTAATTGCATATCTACTGTTTGTTACCACGTGGCCTTTTCTCATACATCACTTTGAAGCATAGAAACACTCCTAATCAAAGAATCGCACATTATTAAGTGAGTTGGAACACTTCCAGTGCACATACCAACCACAGATCTCACATTTTACACATCTGATAGCTACAAACACTGGAAGCCAACACCTCATCCTTGCTGCTGTCAGCCTGTCTCCCCTGCCTGCATCAGCCTCCCTGCCTCAAATACATAAACCCAGCAATCCAGTTTTGTCCAGTCAATGTCAATCTGATGCTGGTAAGCCATCCTACACATCAGGTACAGCAAATCTTTTAGTAAGGGGAATTTTTGAGGGCCTACTCCTACCTTGTGCTGGGAAGATGTGGCTGTCACTAATAGCTCCCTGCACAAGGATGTGATTTGGCAAACTAGATGTGAAACATAAAGCACAGATCTCGCACGTACTTTCAGTGTCTCTGCAATTAACACTGAGGAACCCCTCTAACGAGCAGACAATGAAGGGGATGCAGCTCTGTGATTGATTTTTCCCCAACAAAGGTGTAGGCTTTTGCTAAAAAGAAGGAATAGGTCTTCCAACCAATCCCCTCCCCTCCCCTGGGTCTGCACTTGTTAAGGTCACAGTGTGCAGGGCTGGGGATTCAATTAAAATTGAAAGTAACACTGTGGAAAGGAAAAAGAATTCCAACTGGATAAACTCCTTGCTATTTTTTACCATGTAATTTCATAAACAAACATGGCCAGGGTCAAAAGCAAGGCAGGACTGCTTCTTCTGGTGGTAACAGGTACCCAATGAAGAGCAGATTCAAGTGGCCTCACACTCTGAGATGCAGATACACCTTCTCCTGACTGAGGAAGCAAAGGATGCAAGTAAAAACCAGCCTGCATAAACTCTTCACCCTTTGAAGCACTATCAACTATTCACACACCAACCAGCTGCTCTTTGACTTGCTAGTGAAGGTTCACATACCCTATCATGCCCCAGGAGCCAAACAAGTTATCCCTCCAGCTGAGCCCTAGCAGTACGTGCCTGAATAGGTGCACTCTCCTTTAGTAAGCACAAGGTGAGTCTTTCATGATAACCACTCTGTTTTCACTTTTTCTTAACCCTAGTTGAATCTTATGCCCTTACTTGTTTTAACAAATAAGATCCCCTCAGCTGCTCTCATCCCTCAATTTATCAAGTAAGTTTATACTGCTGCTACAACAGCAGAATCTGAGCGCTTCTCAATAAGACAGTTCTCTAAAGTTGTTTTCTAATTATGAAACTATTTTGAAAGAAACAAACATAAACAACCTCAGAGGAACACAGACACTTTATTTACAGCATGCTACATCCCAGGAAATCTCCACTGGAAGCTGCAAAGAACCAAATTTATAAGAAGTAACAAAAAGCATCAAATTAACACATCAGTCACTGAGATGAGAACTAATCCCCAAAGAGATAAAAGCAAACCAGTTACTTACAGTTTGGCTGAGGTTCTGGAGGGAATTTGAGACGGATGATAGCCAAGATTATGAAAACAACCACAGGCCAGGAAATTAAAATGAACGACCATACCTATAAAACAGCAATGAAAATATATTGGTTATGTTTATTGTATTGGCGTGTCCCAGGGCTTGAGTAGAATGCACAAGTTCTACCCTAAATGAATTATAACATGCATTGTAAATAATGCCTGTCTTGGAACACATATTACTAAAACCCAAATATTATCTATGCAGGAAAAAAACAACTACATAAGATTGTAAGAGCAAATAAGCCTGAAAACAACACAAGCTTTCCTGCATTTCAGTTTGGCTGTTGATACATTCTGTACTGATTTGAGACACTGCTATGTAATAGTAATAGCATCCTTGGACATACAAGACTTCTGGATGCAGTGATCACAAAACGCAAGAGCCAAAATGGGAAAGATTGGTCTTGCTTTCGGTAAAGATGACTGATTTGACTAACCATCCCACAGAAGCAGCATTTGACATACAAATGACAAGGCTTCCAGAGGTTTCACAGTCCTTCACAAACAGTAGAGCCAAAAGAAAGCGAATTTTCATGGTATTTGTTTACAAGACAGCAAAGGAAGGAGTTTGTGGAGCTGTGAACCAGTCAGTTGGAGAAATCCCACTCAAACACTGGTAACCAGTCACTTCTCGTGTGAGCTTCTGACCACAGCAACCTAACTCCCTGGGACCACTCTGTTTCCAAATTGTAGCAGCTTACGTAGGCGAGCTGAGATAAAAGAGAAATCATGCAAAACTGCTGTGGCACGTTGGAAAAAACATCAAGATTTATGGACCTCTTGCCTTTGACGTGAGGGCTGCCCATTTCAATGGAGGAGAATGAAGAAAACAGAATCTGCCAACTATCTAGTGTAGTAAAGGCCATAAGTCAGCATTAAAACTGCAAGCCTTGGAATTTTATAAGCTGGGAAAATACAATTCTTCAATTAATTAAGTGCTTCTGCACCAGCTGGCTACCTTCGTACTGTGTTTAGTGGATTAGAGTTTATCATCCACCAGTACAGCTCCAAGTGCCCTGTGCTGCAAAATTGCTGTGCTATCTTCATGCCAATTTTTGAAACTCCGAAGATGTCTTTCTTCAAAATCATCCCATTTTTCATTGCTGTGTTGCTACTTTTTTTTTTCAGATCAGCACACATTACCCCAAACCATTTTTCCAAAGGTAATTCCAAGCCCATAACAGTGTTTTCATTTCCTGTAGCACTGACTGGAACATAAAAACAAACAGACAGACAAATCCTGGAGAGTGATGGAGCTGAAAGATGGTTGTTTTACAGCAAGTCCCTCCATACTGCCCCTTGACAACATGACACTCAGCCACAGAAGTGGGAACAAGATTCATGCCCCCAAACAGGGAACTAACAGATGTCCAACAACCTCCTAAAACATCAATTTCAGAGAAAGTCTTCCTAAACCTATGGCATTCAGAAAGCACTATTCCTGCTATTACAGACACTATTTTCTTGATATGTAAACTATACAACAAGATGCATCACTGAAACTAACATCTTTTTATATAATTTTTGTTATATGACGTTTGCCTTATAATCAGACCACAAACACAGTGTTTAACTGGGATTAATTCACATGCACATGGTATTATTAAGGTATCCTCCTAGTTTAGCACCACGTAGGCTGAGGTAAAATTATGGGGTAACAGCACTGAAATTGATATTAGTCAGAAGCTGCCTTAAGGAACAGCAAGATGTCCTTCATATTTTTGAGGGAAGAAATGAATGCTGATTATCTGTACCGAAGGAAATCTCTGTACCTCCCCATTTGGAGCTAAAACAGTGCTAACATTCCCCATTTCCCAAGCAGCTCTTCCTTTAGAATCTCTGTCCTTTAACTTAATTAGTTTTAACAGCAGCTGCCACCCAACAGTGTGCTCACTGTCCCAGGCTTTTCTAGTTAATGAAAACAAGACAACCAGCCTGGCCAAACCTATGCAGGTAGAACATGTTGACTTGAATGAAGCCATAATCAACGTCACTTTGGCTTGTGGGACACTAAGCAGTGTGCCACAGGTTGCATAACCCTCTGGCTGCTGGACTATTTCACTGCTAAAAGCAGATATAAATCTCAGAGCTTAGTACGTTTGGATGCAGACATTTTTTTCTGCCTCCTGCCTCTTTTGAAGTATGCATACTGCACAGAAGTGACAGATGGAAAGCAATAAATGTGAAAGAGGCACTGATTTCTCCAGCTCCCACTGGTAGGCAGGCCAAACCTTGCTCCCCAAGAAGACTGCCACCTCGACTCACGACCATTCCTTTCTCAGCAGGAGTAACCTGTGTTGAGGCTCTCACTGGGTATGAAAGAAGAGCTTCAGCTGATTTCAACAAATTGATGGTCAAGCAACCTGTAGCTCTCCCCATGCTGCACAAGTAGAGGCAATCTCTCAGGGGCTCTGAAGAAAGTGCACGGAGGAAATAAAGTATAAAGCAAAATGCAGGGCTGAATGTTATTTGCCAGTCCTGGAGAGATTGATAAACAGAGACTGAGCAATGGGAAAGCACTTCATTCTGCAGGGGGATGGGAGCTGACTCGTGTCAGAATGCTCTGTGATATGCCAGTCAGCCCTGGGGAGGGCAATGAACATCACTGCAGCAGCAGGAATGCATTCATAGGTTATCAGAAACAGAGAAGCACAACAGAGTGCTTCCCCTGCAAAATGAGCACAGGAAAAATAACTTTCTGAAAGCCTGGTCCATCGATGCAGTCAGATTACAGAGGTGGAAAAAAACAGGAAGCCGAAAGGATGGGGAAAACAGGACACACTTGGGAGCAGAATTCTGGGTTTATGGCCTCACACCCCTTCCAGTCTGAGGGAGACTCCTATTTTCAGGCAAGAGAGGGAAAGGAAGGAGAGTTGGATGGAATGCCTGCCATAAAATGGACATATTTTAACTGACATTTCTATTCTACAGAACTGATGTTTTACCGCTACAAGAAACCAAGAGAACCAAGTGTGATTATATGGTCAGAGGTATAGTCAAGGCTTAAGTTAGCATTTACTACAGGTACAGGAGCTGAAAGAGACCCAAGCCCTCTGGTTTTAACAACATTGTTAAAACTGCCCTTGGGAAACCAGAGATAATTTGTTGGTATTCTGCATCTCAGAAAAAGTCTCCAGTATCCCTTGCAGCAGGCCCAGACTTCACTCAGAGTCACACAGTGTGTCTGCAGCTCCTGGGGATGACCACAAGGACTCAGATGAAAGACTCTCCAAATCAGGAACCCGACCTGAGAGGCAGGACAGGGCAGGCACACAGTGGACTTTGCAGCAACATGCAGTGAGAAGAGGTCTTTCTCTCCATCACTAAAGCACATGCTCCATAGCCATTTATCTCATCAGCTTGCTCTGCACCTGCCAGTGCTTTCCATTCAACTAGAAAGTTTAAAAGCCATCACATTTGGATCGTTAGCAAAGGGATGGGTTGCAACACCAGCCCATGAATCCCAGTGCAGCTGTACTGAAACCAGCTTGCAACAAAACTACCAGAATAGGCTTTGCCTGGACATGCCACACCACCCAAAGGACCATTTGCCTCCATGATGCTGCAATTCACATTGCTCTCTGAACACCCTTGGCAATGCTTTCTTTCAGAAGGACAGACCAGCTGGTGCGTCTGATTTGCCACATATTGTGGTGGAAATCTGCCCTGTACCTCTCAGAGTCCTTTTCCTTTGGCCACCTGCTACAAAAGGCTACGGAGGATACCTCCATTGCCCCCAGGCAGGAGCAGGGTCTGTTCACACTGGAGAGGATTTAAGCATCCTTAACTCAGGTCTGCCCATGAGCCTGTGTATGGTTTAGTTTACTTGGACCACTGCTCCAAGGGAACAGTGGCATCCCTGGTAATCATTCTGGACTCCTGAGCCCTCAGTGCAAGATCCAAGCACTTTGGCTTAAAATGACCATCTTCTCTTCCATGTCATTCACTTCCTTCCTTCTCTGTCAGCTTCCAAAATATTTCAACTTTAATATCATGACTTTCCTCTGCTGCAGAGCCCTTTTTGCTCCTCATTTCATAGAATCATGGAATGGTTTGAGTTGGAAGGGATCCTCAAGCGTCATCCAGTCCAGCTCCCCTGCAATGAACAGGGACACCCACAGCTCCATCAGGAGCTCAGAGCCCCATCCAGCCTGATCCTGAAAATCTCCAAGGACAGAGCATCCACCACATCTCTGGGCAACCTGTGCCAGTGTCTCACCACCCTTGTTGTAAAACAACTTCTTATATCCCATCTAAATCTCCCCTCCTTTAATTTGAAACCGTTTCCTTTTGTCCTGTCAGACCCTGCTGAAGAATCTGTGCCCTTCCTTCTTACAACCCCCCTTCAGATGCTGAAAGAGCTCTATCAGATGTCCCCCAGAGCTTATCCATGCTCAACAGCCCCAGCACTATCAGCCTGTCCTTTCAGGCTTGCAGGGAAGGTGTTCCCTCGTGGAGCATTTCCTATGGTTTCCACCTCCCCCTCCTCCATGGCTTTGCTTTCACACTCACCGGCTGCCTCTTGACACTCAGCCAGTTCTTCCACAGCAGGATCCTCAAGTGCTGGAAGAGCGCAGCCATCCTTGGCTGACCCAACCAAAAACGAGCGGGCCACGTATTCCTCCTCCCCAGGCTTAGGAGGCAACAGTGAAGGCTCTAACCCAAACGGGTATCCAGTGTCCAAAATCCAGGCCCCTGTCTCTTCCCCACAGCATAGCTCTGAAGCAGCTACCTCATCCACGTGTTGCTGCTGTTAACTGTAGCTTTTGTCCTCACAGCAGTAACTCCTAGCAAATTCAACAGGTTATTCTTCTCCAGGCAGGCAGGCAGACGCAGCAGCCTGCCTCCACTTGCATTAATTACAATATCCAGCCTCTCCTGGCTGCTCTTTCTTCAAGCCCTAACCGATAAAATGGACAGCATTCCAAAAAGATGCTTCTGCTTAAACAAAAGGTGATGCATGCCTCCTCCTCCCTGTGATGAAACTACCTGCCTACCCACACACTGCTTCTGCTGGAGAGGTGTCAGCAGCAGTAAGGAGCTGGGCTGCTTGCCAGGCCGTCCCAGCTTCCCTGAGTTCACAAGTGCTGGGAAGAAGAAAGTATCCTCAGCTACAGCTTGCACCTTCCTGGCATCGCCAAACTGGAATTATTTCTTAATGCTCGTATTTCAATCCAGGGAAATTAAATGAAGGAATTTAAAAACAAACAAACAACACAGAGGCTGAAACAACAGAAACACATCAATGAAGATCTAATTGCCCGGCTTCCTACACCTTCCATTTCCCTTCTAGAGAGATCAGCCCTGGCGTTCTGACTGAATGCAATGTAACACATTGAATCCAGACTGCAGATATGGACTTGTCTGATGAGCTCTGGTCAGCCAGCAGTGCTTCTGATCCCACCCAGGAGAAGACCAGGTACACTCAAGCACCCCATCTGCTAACACTGAAAAAAATACAGGAAAAAAACTGACATTCTGACCAAAAATTACTTGGAGTGCCTTGACAATGATGAAAATACCTGCCTCCATCAATTTTGAGGTTAAATGTAGAAGTCAATTTTAAATTTGGTTTAGGTTTTCTTTAGTGCACAAAAATATTTTTCCAAGAAGAATGAATATATTTCTGATAGAACAGCTTCTATTCTCCAGGGCTGAAAGGATCTCTGCTCGCTTCCAAAAGCTCTTGCACTGGCAAGCAGGGTAAGGAGACTCATCAGGCTGCAATTACAAGAGCTCCAGTTACCCTGATCTATTGCCACAGCCTTCATTCCCATCCTGAACAGTGTCACATGGGCTGATAGAGGACAAACTGATTTTCTGTACCTCAATGCTGTTCAGCTTACCATGCTACTTGGGTAACACAGGATCCTGCCAGTAGACACAAGCCTTGCCCACCACATAATGCTCTGTCTCCAGCTGCTTAAGATGTAATACAATCAGACCTAACCCTCCCTGACTACCTAAAACAAAATGATAAATGAAACTACATTTGAACAAACACGGCAACACTATCAAAACCCTGAGAGGTAAGATTTCAACACCCAACATCCAGCCCAGAGACATAACATCAAGCCCTAACATGGAACAAAACCCCAACCAAGCAGCATGCTGCCCATGTCCTTCAGTATCTAGCCAAGCTGTGGAAGATGACTTTGCTGTTCTCAGCATATTTCATACAAGAGATGAAAATAGATTCTCCTACATGCCATTTGTGCTAGCCACAAACCAACACTATACCTCAAAAATGAAGAACATCTCAAATGAATCCTTGCCAAACTTCACCCAGGGGTAAATGTGGAGGAGGCAACCCTGCCAGCCAGAACAACCTCAGAGCAGAGGAACTTTGATCTAAAGGTGGCTAAAAGTGCTGCTTAATGAATCTAAATGTCTTCCTTGGTAAGGTTTCAATAGTGATGAGAGTAAACTTGAACATCTAAACTTCCAGCTCTGCACTGATGCTTCTTCTCCCAAACTTCCTTGGGGAGAGAGGTGTATGAGTGAAGAACAAGCACTGTTCCTCAGGACACTGCTCTAGTTTAGCTACATGTAAAAGGCACAGAGGATTTCATTTTATTTGATCCAAACACCATTTGCAAACTCGATTCACTTCCTCTCCAAGGCCGGAAAAAAATAATCCAAAAATAGATAATTTTGCTCTAAGGGAGCAGGAGAGAAGAAATTTATGATTTCACCATTCACTGCTTTGCCAAGGTCTTCTGAGGCAAGCATTTGATTGCTTCTTTTTGGTATTCAGTCAAAAAACTGTTTCAAAAGAACACTGTGATTTGGATAATAATTTTCCCAAGCAAATGCACATCCTTAGTTCCTTTGTGAACTGAGACAACAAACATTCCCCTTGGGAAGAACCCAAAGGGTAATTTGTTCGAGTTCACCACTGTAAAGCCAGAATAACTCAATGTCAATCGGCTCTCAGAGTGCCTGCACTCATCTCCCCAAACACCATACAGTTCCAGCTCAAAAAATGCAAGATGAGAACTTCATTAATCCCTTATACCCTTTTGCTTTCTAATTCCTTTACTTAGCAACTCCTGCAGATGGCACAGGAGGCTGTGCAACTACATGGCCATTCCTGGACTGAGTGACCAGAGCAGGCAGATGTCCCACTGACAATGCTAACACACATATAGGCAGAGAGGGAAGAGGAGAGAAAAGCTACACTCTTTTACCAGTAATCTTTCCAGTATGTTCTTGTCGAAGAACTGTAGTTCACCTCTTCTGGGCAGAGGTTGTTCAGAGAAAGGGGGGAACTATAAACAGCAGAACCTGTCTTTGTGAACGTGCAGCTGTGGAAACGCTATGGCTATGAGGAAAAAAAAACAAGAACAAAACGTGATTCTTGCAATGACTGTGCATGCTACAACTAAGCCACAGAGACCTCCAGAGACACACGGGTGAACAGCGATTAGGTATCCTCAGGGGCCTGGAGGAGGAGGGAGCACTCCAGCAGTGAGCAAAGAAGCATAACCAGATGAACGACCATGCCACAAAATACATGCAAAGCAGAATGAACTAAAGGAGATGTGCAAGGGGAGCAGTGGGGCAACGCTGTGACTCACCAAAGAGGCAGGACTCAGGTACTTTCCTCTTGCACAGTCTGCAGTGTCTTTAGTTACAGCAGTGGGGTATTCCTCATTGTTTGTGTAACCTAATATTGATCAAATGTTTGACCCCATCTGCAAAGAGAGGTCCCCATCCATAGGGTTGGGATTCATTCATGGAGAACTGAGTTGCTGATTTTTAGCTCGCAGTCCTGGGATATTGGCTACATATTTCTACTAAGCAGACATGCTTTCAGGAACAAGCCCTCAAAAGAAGTGTGAGTTTGGGGACATTCTGAAATCAGAGCAGTTGAGCACCAAAATGAAAACGGATGAGTCTTGTGCAAGTGAATTAGAGGTACCCTACACTGTTTGGAACAGGGTTTTCACAGGAGATCATAATTGTTTTTTTACCCCTCTCATGACAACAAGTTCAGTGGGAACAAACTCAAGGAGCAGCAGGGAAATGCAGCTTTTGGCCTTAAAGCCTCTGTTCAGAAGGGTACACAGTGTCACCAGCCAGCCTTTTACCCTATCCATTGGCTCTTAAGGACACTTTCATCTACATCTGGTCCTAGCGAAGCTGCAGATCCATGAATCACATCTCACCACACTCAGCAGCTGAACCCTTTATTCACAAGGACCCTACAATGCATCAACCTTGCCAGGCTACCCGCTTTTCAACCAGCCACAAACTCCCACAGTACCATTCATGCACAACACTGAATCGTGATTTAAGGTACATCGGGGAAAGGCAGTGTGCTTATAGATCTTGACAGCCTCAATAAGCTCATTAGTCTCTCCCTGGTACAGTAAAAGCTTACCAGCAGACCATGAATCCCTCCTATTTCACCCTCTTGCTCATCAAATAGGCTCAGGAATTAACAGTTCTTCAGAGTACATACTCAAGCCCACTAGTTTGGCCACCACTGCGCTCAGACAGGTACGTGTAGCACTTAAGTCCCTTTTTCAAACTCTCTGAGCCAGGGTCTGACTTTCAATCTACACAAACCCACAGGCTTCCAAGTAGGCATTAACAGATACAACACATGGTAAACTTTGCTCAAGAGCCTTGCTTTGAAAGAGCGTGCAGATGATACCTCTGCCAGTTTCATTAGTATGTCCTTTAACCTTTCTTGCTGATTACTAACAATGTTCAGATCAGATCTAATACCAAGGCTTGCAATGAGACATTAGACAGCTACCAGCATCCGAATGCTGTGACATTTCCCATTTGTTTTCAAGCACTCGGCCAGCTTCCAATCTGCGTGGTGATGCTCAAGTCCAGTCACGTGAACCTGGACAGCTGACAGATGGACTAATTAGAGCCCACAGAATTTAAGGAAAGACAGACAGCAAGGTCAAAGCAAGGTCGATATGAAAAATGGATTTGACTTCACAAAGAACAATGGGTATTTCTGAGGCTGGGGACAACCGAGCTTACAAATTAAAATATCTAAAGACAGGCTGCAAGGTTAAGGAAATAGAAGAGGTAAGACATGCTTATGACAACAGCTGCAACAGGGCCGTGCTGCTCTGCAGGCAATGGAAATGGTCATTTTCTGAAAGATGCAAAATTGTATAAAGTTAAAAATTAACTGCAGTTGTCTGCACATGATGAGAAGCTCAACTCCAAGTCATGTGAACTAAGAAAAGGCTTTATCTCTGCTCCATAAGAAACGCAGGACTGGCTTAAAACACTGGAAAGAGATAACACCAAGAGCGTATTTCCTGACAGATAATGCAACACAGAAAGTGATGCCAGTATCAACAGAGCAGAGATTACTAGTACTGTCTGGCTTATCCAATATCTAGGCAGAAGCAACTAGTGAGTGTGCTTAGATAAAGACAGACAACCTTCAGACAGCATTCAATGGCTTTGACTGTGTGAAAGTCCACATCAAAGGACATGACTGAAAAAACAAACGTGATCAATTTACACCAAAACAGAGATAAAGCAAAAGTTGAACCTGCACTTGATTTTATTGAACTATTTAAAAGGCAACCAACCTGCTCCATGTTATAAAAGCAACCAAAGCAAAGCCTTGTCTTGTTCCAAACCCGATGGGCTTTGGTTATAGAAGCCTGACTGTACCTGATCTCAAACACTGTGAAGTCCTTGCCCAAGCTCATGCCTTTCTGGTAAAAGCCTTGAGACGCCTGCAGAAGACCACAGGAGACCAGCAAAGGGTAAGGTATCACTAAGCTGCTTCAGTAAGAGATCTTCAAAGTAGCAACAGAAAAATACAAGCACAGTTTATCACAAGATAATAAAACACATGCATAGTCTAGTTTGCTCAGATTTAGCAACTGAGTCGTGAGCAATGTTTTTTCCTCATACCATGGATATTCACACATGCTTCTTTCCATGTGGACTTTCTGTCCCTTACACAAGCACAGGATTACCAGTAAAGGCATTTAAACTATTCTTACTCTTCTACCAGGCTGCCCGTTTTTATGAAATCTCTACAGGTCCAATCATTTCTGCAGGATTTATCCATCAGCATAACCTAGCTGAATTTATTCAACAGATTTAGAAGCTATTTGTGTTGGATGGACACAAAAAAATCCCAAAGACTCAATTTCTAGAAGCAAACATCAATCCAAAAGAGTATTCCAAGGACAAGCAGTCACTATGCTCCTATTTAATAAGTTTCTAGGATGTCTATCCCTCACCAAGTCACTTGGGTGTTGTTACAAAATCAGCTAATTAGGACCACACCCTGAGATCCAAATGAGTACTGGGAGTGCTGATGAGTAACAACAAATTACACAAGGCCTGTCAGCCTCCTGTAGCTGGGAACTTGCTTGCTGGGGAAGAAAAATATGTGTTGAAATAATCTCACACAAGTACTGCAGGGATGGAAGAGTACGGACAGAAGAGACAAGACAGAAGACAGTACAGACAAGTAGGGCTTGCTCCCCTTCAGACTGTGGTTTTGACAGCTCCTTAAGCTCTAGCAAAGCAAAGGTTAAATAACCCCTTTCCCTCTCCAGGTCACTTAGACATGACAGACCTCCTGTCAAAGAGAGGCTGATCCTCTGACTCACACGATGGAAATGGGCAATCTTCATTGAATGGGAGAAGGAATGTGCCCCATCCCTGAGGCTCCAGCAGTCAGCCTGGGAGAGAGTGTCCAGCCCTTCTTTCCCTAATGACAAGCACCCCAGCGTCCTCCATAAGAGCAAACAGTGAAGTCCTTCACAAACAATTCCGGTCTGATTCCCCAAGCTGAAGGCAGCACAGTGCACACGAGAAGAATAAGATAAGGCACGTGCAGAGATTTTGACTCGTATTTCTAGATCCCTACACACAGTGTGCACGTTGGGCAGGCAGAGCAGCAGGCGTGGTACACGTGCTGGGAAACACAGCAGCTCCCTGGGAGTTGCCATAGGATGCACTGCCACGTACCTGGGCTCAATTGGAGACCTAGAATTTGCAATTACCCAGAAGCCTGCCACCAGCACGCCTTCACTGGCAGTTGCACCATGATCCCTTATCTTGGGAGTCGCCCTTGTTACACACGGAGCTCCTGAGCCACAGCACACCCATCCCTGGGTGACCAAATGGGCAAGATCCCAGGATAGGTTATGCCTCAGAAAGCTGTCACTGCTGGATTTATCTATCTGCATGCTACAGCTCTAGTTTTCCAAACAGAAATGGTAGAAAGTTAAAGCCAAGAGTAGATCTTGTGCCTGTGCTGTCACGTGGAAGCTTTCTTTAGTATGGAACAAATACTGCTGGGCAGCTGCACTAAGGGCACAGCAAAAGGCCCGTGGCTATTAGCAAGGCTTTTTGATAACTGTATTCTGGGTTTCTTTGTTCCAAGTCCAAGATATCCCAAAGGGATGTGCTGAGTTTTGAAGCTACCAAGTTACAAAACTGGGCCAGAATTCTGGTCACTTCCAGACTGGACATTTGGAAATCCCAAATAAATGACTCAGTTTGTTGCTTCTTCTTCACACAGACCAAATTTATGTGTGGAAAATTTTTGAGAAGATCAAAAAACCCAGCAGATGTGTGTCCTTTTGGGTGTCATTATAACCATCACAAGAAGCATGTTCTGTGAGAAATATACAGCCATGAAATGCAGCTGGACCAGTGCTGAGAGAGGAGACACTGTGCCTGTGTGTAAAGATGAATGCCTTTTGGCAGGAAGACACAGTCTGGATAGGAACAGCCTTAAATTTATGGATTCAGGAGTGTTGTTTATGGATAGGAGTGTTATTTAGAATCCATAGGTCTGCCCATTTCCTTCAGGTTGTTTCAACAGACATCAAGGGAGGATCACTGTCTTCCTCTCCATTGCCAGAAGGTAGTAGTAATAATAATAATCAGGACTCAAAATGCTCATAAAAACCACTTTCTGATTACTTAATAACAAAACATTTGATGATGCACTGGAAACAACATTCACAGTCTCCAAGAAGACAGAAGTAGGACCAGATGTCTGCTTGAAGAAAAAGACCATGGAAGAGCCACTCTGTAGACACCAATCTGTGTAACCCTTTTAAGAGAGCCAGCTGATGCCTTCTTTTCCAAAACAAGCCTCAGGGCAGACTACCATATACACATATATGTGCATTTCACTTGCAATGGCCAAAAGAGCCTCAGTTTGTGTTCCTCTGATAGTTCAGAGATAACAGTAAGGACTTCTGAGGGGAAATGGGATTGTAATACCTATCTGGGATATAACTTCTTCCTAGAAGTTAAACCAGAGCACAAACTGCTCTGATGATAACCAGTGTCAGTCAGATGACATAGCAAGGCATATACGTTCTCACCAGCACCGGCTGTTTAACATGTATGAGGAAACCTAGAGTGCACAAATAACATCACATGCAATAGCAAAAGCCATCAACCAACAGATCAACCTTCTCCCATAGGAAACAATTCTCCTTCCAGCACAAGAACAGCAATATTGAGGACTCTGTGTTATCTTGACACTGGCTTACATGACAGCCTCAGTTAATCTGTCTTTCCCCCAGATAGAACCAATGCTTTGTCTCCTGCATTTCCACACAAAAAGCTAGGAAAAAAGCCAGCTGTGGAATAAAATATTGTAAGCAGTGCTGTTCTGCATTACTATTTTCATACTGCTTTGGGTACAGAGGTTGACAAAGAACACATCACTTTAAGCCAGGCAAGAGCCATAGGGCTCTGTTAGTGTAAAATGCTGTGTTTCTATACCACTGGTATTTACAGAGACTTATTTAGTCCCATATTCTCATGTCACTGAGGTAGTTCAGCCATGGACCCATTCAGCATCTAATGATGGACACATCCACACTGCTGAGGTTTCGGCTGGAGCACAGGCAGGTCAAACTTGCATCTGCCTACAAAAGAAGTTAAACCTACTAAATTATTATTAATTAATTAGTGATTATTAACTAATAATCATTAGTTATAACTATTTCATTATTTAAATCTCTGGAAAGCTATGCACTCAGGGACCTTCTTTTTACATAAGAAAAGTTAAAAAATAAAAACCCACACTGCTTCCTTCCTGTCGTGGACTGGAAGTTGGGGACTTTTAGAAAGATGCTGCTGCACAGATTGGCTTTGAGTCTTTTTTTCCTCATTTTCCGGGACACACAACAAGCATCGCTTGCAGTTATTTTTTTCCAGAGAGAACAATCAAGAGCTATAAAACCAATTCCAAATGCAGCCTGGATCGAGTTTCGAAAAGCCCTAATGCTCTGTGTGTGCATGTGCACAATTTAATTTACTGTGGCTACAGAACTGTATTCATAGGACTCTGTTTAATTTTTTTCAACTCCAAGGCAGTTACCTATTGCAGTGAGTGAGTGTGTCATAAGACAAGATCACTTGCAGCAATTGCACAAATAAGCCTCCAGCCCCTTGCCTTAACAAGCTACGCGACCCAGTGATCTTCAGCATGACACTCCTTGCATTTTATTGCTGGCTGCAAAGATTTGTTTTGAGTCTCTTTCAGTGCCAGAGGTCTTTATTGCTAAATAGCCCTGACTGTTGAGTAATATGAGAATTTAATGTGCTCATACTGGAATGCCCACTTGGAAAGTAGTGGAAATTCAGCTTAAAATATTTCCATTCTCCGAGCTTTCCCTTTGCTGTTTGTAAACTGCTTCATGAGCACGCTGCTGCAGCTCTTTATGAAGCAGAGTGTCACCTCAGCCCTGCTCGGGGGGCACATGAAAGAGATGACTGAGAGGAGAGAAGGCAGCAGCAAGTCTCATAAAAGCAGCATCCTACTTGTGCTGCTTTGACAAGACATGAAATAGTCCCATTCTCACTGGCCATCTTATGAATAATCAAAATCCATCTGCAGTACAAAGCACTGCTGGTAACATTTCAGCTGTCTCTTTGGCAAGATGCATGTGGGGAGAACGGGGGAGAATCTTAAGAAGGACACTGATGCCTACGTGGAACTGTTTCATACCTGGAATAGGTCAAGGGAGGTTTTGGGTGGCCAGGTTTTGGAGTAGAAAAGAAATCATGCTTTTGAACATCCGGCATCAAAGCTCTCTTGAACATACCACTGTTGCCTCTGGTACTTCCAGCCATGAAACAGAAAGCTTCTGTGACAGCTACATGCACTTACAAGACCGGAGCTACGTTACTTCTGGCAAAAAAAAAATAAGTCCCAAGTCCATAAATACATATCTGAATTTTTAAACAAGTCTTTTTGCTGCTTTGCATGGTGCTCTTCAGCAAGCACGCTGTACTTCCAGTAGGAGCTCTGCCAGTTTACTGGGAGCAAATCCTGTGCTATTATAAAAGAACATTTGCAGCTCGGTGCTCTCAGGTATTTCATTTTCTCCCTCACATTTCTAGTTATGGGGTATAATTGGGAATACCTTCTTCCCTTAAAACAAAAGATCTCTATGTAGCCCTAATGACTGGAAAAAAAATAAAAGATAAGAGGCTGAAAAATGTAAAGTCTACAGACACCAGCATCAGAAAGACTACAACACAAAGATATCCCACTTTTTTAGCTGGTCTGGGGTAGTGAAACTGAGCTTGTGGTTGTCCCTCTGCCCTTTGCACACAGGAAACTCAATTCTAGAATTTACACTGCCACAATCAGGGGAGAGAAGCACAATAAGCAGCTACCTATCCAGTTAATGCTCTGATTTTGGCCTCTGAATAGTGCAGCAAGCTGCTCTCAAACAAGTTACAGATTCAGTATTTTTTGCAGAAATAACAACAACCAACCATTTGGCATCCTTGGAGAAAACTCCTAGTGGTTCACAGTGACCCCAAACAGCCCAAATTAACCTAATAAGGTATTTATGTATTATTTACCAGCATGTGCAACTGTCAGTTCAAGAATGCAAGTCCACACCTGACTTTTAAAGACACTTTTTTTTTTTCCTAACAGCTACTTTCTATCAGGCTACACTGGAAAGCAGCTCAGTTTTCATCCCTGGGACTGATGAAAACATCCCTCTTCCCCTTAGAACTGAGCATCCTGTTCTGTTAAAGCTCAGCTGCCTGAAAATAGCTCATCACACATCACACCTGTTGCTAAGCTCTGTTCCCGTGATGAACAACAGGAGGAACACTGTGTCTGCTGAGGCCTCTCAGAACATCCAGCACAGAACTCATCAAGCAGTGGACTGCTATTGCAAGGTGATGATAGGAGCTGGCATCTCTGGCGGGTCAGCACGTGTCAGGATGTCACATCTACGTCAAAGCTCATGGATCAATGTGAAAACCAGACATTCCCCAGGTCAGTGCCCTGGTGCTGGCGTACTGATGCAAGCAACCCTAGCTGTTAAAATGTTACTGCCTGCCCCACCCCTGCAAAAGGGTTACCATCCCTAGCTACGAGCCAGCCACAGTGCCTCTGTGCACACCAATGGCACCCACCTCCACAGGCAACCCATACACACTGACCAGTCTGCAAATCAGGGGCTGGGACACTGAGATATGCTCCACATTAGAAGGCAGGTCACCCTTGGTGCCTGCTCTTGGCAAAGTGGGATTACAAATGGGCAGCGGTGAACTAGTTGTCTGTGAACACAGTTTCATTACCCATACATACTGGGACCAGCACGTGCAAGGTGGAGGATGTTTTAGCATGGAAGGCCCTTTTCTTTGGAGTATAGTTTCCTCTTACTTTAAATCAATGATCATTTGTTACATTAATTCAGAGACATAAGTCAGCTACACCTCATTTATGCTCTTTAATTGTCCATCTGGGGAAATCGATGCTTTTATTGAATTTACTGGTTGCCACAGCAAGTTTTGTTTGATTTCTAAGGTTCCCATGAAATCAGTAGGACACTGTCATTGCCTCTAAGCAGAACAAAGCCGATCTCAAAGTCACACTTGGTGGATGAATCACAGAATAAAGGCTGGAGAAGACCACTAAGACATGGTCCTCTCACCCCACCCAGGGAGCATCTCACCATCAACCCACCCCTACCATGTCAAATGTTGGTGTTATATCCCCATGCTCCTGGAACACCTCCAGGGACAGTGAGCCCACCACCTTCCCTTCACAAATGTAATCAGCATTATTGCTGTTTTCCAGCCTTCCCATAAAACCAGCCTTATTTTTTTATTATCAGCACAGCTGGCTGGGAAAGCATGATTCAGACATAAATTACCACTTTTACTGCACTCCTTCCCTTTGTCAGCCCTTTTGCTGTCAGCTACACGGGACAGGACCATTATTCTTCATTGTTTAGCAAACACTCTACACATAATGGGCGATAGTGTAAATAAATGAAAATAAAACCTGAAATCAAACAAAAGCTGACTGACATGACTTTTGTGAAACCACCTGAGTTCTGCAGGTCTTTAACCAGCCGTGCTGCACTGTGCTACGTGGCACTGACAATGCCTCTGCCTTACTTCTGTCACATCAGAAAGGATCACAGGGAGATGTCAATAGAAATCAGGCCTTTAGCTATTTCATCCGTGGCTCACTTCAATCAATTAAGAGTGATCTGTGCCTCAAAGGCTGAGAAGCATCTTATAGGCATAAGATGATGGAGAGCCCAGCATTTATTGCCTAATCAGAAGTTCTTCCCGGAAAGTGGAGGGCAGTGACAGAAATGGATGCTGAGGAATGGCAGTTTGCAGGTGATGTCAAAGTGCACGATTGATGAGGGGGGAATTTCAACAGACAAGTTGGCTCACAGCTAGTGAATGCAGAAGTCCATAAAAATCCTGTGCAAACAAAATTTCATCACGTTATAGAGAAGAGAACACAGGGAAAAGACAAGGACAGCAGAGATGAGTAAACGCTGATCTAAGCACAACTGAAAATCAGGGGAAAACATTAACACAAGATCAGAGGGCTGCAGTATTTCAGCTACCACGTGGAAGTAAAAAAATAAAATGGCAAGATGAGAACAAAACCGGTGCAGAGTGTTACACAGCACAAACTGGGATAATAAACTAGCCAGGATAATATTACATGGAGACTTGCAGGAGAAGCAGAAGGGTTTCCATGGGGCCAGTGATGAAAGGATGATGCAAGATGTGCCTGAAATCGATAATGTTTGTTCTGTACTGCTTAAACCAAGTGCCCAAAACTTTCCAGTTAGACTGAAACTAGCTTGAAAACTGATGAGTTTATAAAAGCACTCTGCGTATTCTAAATGTCTGCCTTCTAGTTTTCATCCTTGAGGCAACTTTTCAGTTTTCTTCAGTAACAAAAACTGAAGCCTCATTTTCTGGAAGAAGAAATAAAAACCAAAATAACACCAAGAGCTGCATCATATCCTCAAAAAAAAAATCCAAAAACCTAAGCCAGTAATTATTGCAAGACCAGCACTCAATGAAAGCTGGCTGCAAACCAAGTAACAATGAGCTGTGAAAAGGTGAAATCCAAAGATGGGGAAGGACTGGAGGGAATCTAGTGCTGGCTGGCTCAGAAGAATGCAGATCAAGAGCTGTGTGTCATGTAACAAAAACGATTCCAGAAAGAAAGGTGTATTTGTGAATAACGTGGAAACTTCTTTATGGATTAAACTGGGAAGGCTAAATCTACTCTCTGCTATAGCCACAGGTTATTTCTGTTGTGCTAGGTTACAACCTGCTCCAATTGTCACAGTGGAGATCTGTCACAGCTGGAGATTGGACTTCAAATGCTCAACTTCCTACAGCCCTCTCTTTAATCCTTGCTTCTTTGGGAATACATGGAACCCCATGAAATTCACTATGCAGGTTCTTCTCCATGACCAAGATACTTACAAGATGATCTCCTTGGCCTAAAGTACCTCTAAAGAGAAGATGTGCCCTCTTTCCAGAGGGTGTGATGCTGATAATCCGGTGAAATTAGGAACAATTTAACAGTAGAGGGTTGACTTGGGCAGAGAAATATCAGAAGTGAACAGAAAGACAGGATAATTAATTTTCCACGTCGTTTCTCCAGCCTCTAGGACTAGATCCAAGTCTCTAAAATTAACCCAGTAAAAGTAAAAACCATTTCACAGGATTCAGTCAGACGTATTCTCAATGTAATGTGCCCGTTGCCATTCTTTATGACATCACGGGGATTTGAAGCAGCCCAACAGCAAGATTTCAGCCCCTTGCAGGAGTTAATACCTTAATCAAGAACTCCCCGTGTTCTATTTAAAGAACATTTATCTGACCTATTGTGATTAAACAACCTCTGGCCTCAAGAAATTGTCCTTCCCCAGTGTGCTTGTCCTAACACTGGTGTGTGCTTGTGGGAACAAAACGAGTTAAATGGACACGACCAGATCCAAACAAGTTTTTCTCCGGGTTCTGACAGTGGAAAGCAGTGTAAATAAAGAACTAATCCTATTCCTCAGCTCTCCAGAAACAGCTAGATGTTGCATATTGTCAGCAAAGTTCCATATTTTGGAGATTCTGCTCCCAGCATGCTTGCTTCTTTTCAACTACATTAAATTAGCCAATAAAACACAGCAGAATAAACAGAAGCCATTATTAGTTACCCAAGTCTTATAAGGATGGGATGAGCCCATAATTACGTGATTAATGATATTATCATTAATTAAAAGCCAGTGCTGTAGAAAACATTAGTTAGGTAAATTGAAGAATACAGCTTTTATAAAAAAATAAAAGAGTGCAGCC
The DNA here is from genome assembly GCA_013399175.1 of Odontophorus gujanensis. Lineage (NCBI taxonomy): Eukaryota > Metazoa > Chordata > Aves > Galliformes > Odontophoridae > Odontophorus > Odontophorus gujanensis. The sequence continues at coordinate 5,685 of VXAB01001449.1, read as the reverse complement.
TGTTAGGAGCCTGGAGCAGTGTTTTGCAGGAACCCCCATTACATTACTGTAACTGCTCCCTCCACCCTTGCTGCCTCACACAGAGTCCCAGGCTTTTTTTACCACTGAACTCATACAGAGCCAAATATTTCATCCCCATGCACTTGTTAATTCCGCCCAGGAAAAGAGCCCTGCCTACCTGGCATCATTTGACTGCCTGCTCCTATGGTGCAGTGGTGGATTTTAGAGGCCTACTTCTCCCAACTAGCAATAAAACCAATGGTTCCCTCCCATTGCCCGGAGCCATAGCACAGTGGGAACCAGGTGATGACTAACCTGAGCTCTGCCCTCCAAAAGTGACTGATGGCTGACAGTTACACTTCCTGCCAACTGATCCATGTCACAATAAAACCTGGTGATAATGGCTGCTTCCTGAGAGCCTGGATATCCACTCTTGCTCCTGCTTGCCACTGGAATTTTGAGTGCCTGTGAGTACAAAACAGCAAAGATGAATTCACTTTGAAAAAGCCAATAACAAATAACCTTTAAAAGAACATTATAAATGCTTCCCCAGGCCAACTCTCCTCCCAGTCAAAGCATAACTGATGGCCCCAGTGACTCTGGAAAAAGAGGCACAAAGCAGAGATGGGCACGGTCACAGTTACAACATCTCTCCTCCACACTCTGTACAGTTCAGAAGCACTTCTGCAAAGCCAGTCCTAATCCTGTTTTCTCCCCGGAGGGGTCAGATGCAGGTTTCTTCTGTGCATCCGAGCTGCAGAAATCAACAAGCAAGGCAGGACACAGCTTATGCACAGGCAGGAACTGTGAGCATTGCAGCTCTGCAGCTCCAGGGTAATTAGCTGCATGACTAAATCCTATTTTTCTCAAAAATATTATCCGGGAAATTCTATTCTTTATTCTCCAACCAGAAATATTAATTTTAAGGCCTCTTGATCATTTGCAAATGCTTGGTTGTTGCTTTTATTTATTTATTTTTTTTTTAAATGAAAAGTTTGGCTTTGATTTACGTGAAAAAGAAGGAGGGCTGTTTCAGTGATGTCTTCTGGGGAAATACACTTCCTTCTCCGGTCATTCCTTAATGTAACACTTCAGAGAGACAGTTTTGAAAAGCCAGAATTTGTCCTGTTGTGCCTGGAGACCTGGAGCAAGGAAGGTCAGAAGCAAACGACAGAGTCACAGCTGATTATGAATGCAAGGCATACAGGACAGAAGCATTTCAGAAAGCACAAGACACTCCTGAGGAATCAAAAGCCACTGAGTTTTGAACACTAAAAAGAAGAAACAACATTTGGTTTTTGTGGTGTTTTTTTTCCCTCTGCTAAGGATGTTACTCACGTTTCTAAAGCCAAAATGCATTGACCTGGTCTAGTTTCCTGGGAGATTAAAAAAGTAAAGGTGATTTATGAAAATAAACCTTCATTCTCTCTCCATCCTCCTGCTTACACATGAAATCAGCTAAATCTGAAAATGGAACTAAAAACATCTGCTCCAGGTTCTCAGCAGCTGTGGCACTGACTGCTGTATGATGCTGGACACGACACACGTACAACTGTCTTCTCCCATTCTGTTCAGCCATGTCTCTATTGAGACCACAAGGCACCGTGGCAAGACCTCCTTACACTGTACCCCAGCTTTCTGGGGTCCAGATCACAGCTAGCTCTAGCACAACACACATCAGCAGCCTCCTACAAGGCAGCTTCCTGCTGCCTTTGGCCAGCTGATCTCCATACGCTTCCTGACAACCAGCCCTGAGCTATTTGTATTGTGTGCTAAGAAGTCCTCTGTGACAATCTGCTTTGCTTTTTGCTGCACATCCCCCTCACTCTACAGCAGACGATGCGGGGTGGACAGAACTGTCACCTCTGCCTTCAGGCTCTCGCTCCACCCAGGGAGCATCTCACCATCTCCCAGATCATGTCTGAGCAAATTCCAAATATCTCAGGAACCACAGGGAATTAGCACACCAACTGAATCCTAAACCAAGATTTATCCACTGTCATCTGTATGTATTGGGTTGTAGATCGTGGAACAAAACACACTGCAGCAGGCTGATTAAGTAAACATGGAATAAACTAGGTTAGTAAACAAGGGCTAGCATCTGAGAGACCTCGGTTCAAGTATGGGCTGAGGCAGAAAATTCTTGTGTGATGCTGGGGAAGTATGCTAGGGGCAGTTCTGAAATGTACGGAGGACAACAAGAGGCATGAATGAGACCTTGAGGTGGGCTCCTGTCCTTGTTGACATACACAGGGCTCTACAGAATTGCTCCTCCACTGTTAGCCAGAGCAATAAACTAAAAGAAGGTGAACGTGAGAGGAAACAGGTTAAATAAAAGGCTCCTGAACACATCTCCCTGCCACCATTGCATGGGCTGCAGCCTCCCACAGGGTCCACAAACCCAAACCTCAGCACACTCAGGCAGCTCCTCTGAGTGCTGGCTTTGCAGTGTGCTTCACCCTCACCCAGGTGAAAAGCTGCAGCCAAAAGATGGGGAAACTAATCACATCCTCAGGTTTAAAAGCAAAGGTGCCGTTTCTTACAGGCATCTTTACTGCTTCCATTCTGATCCCAAAGAACACCGTCCCCATTTTAACTGCCCTAGCGCGCCCTAGTGGGAACCCACACCCTGCACACCTCTGCAGCAACCCTGCAAAAAGCAAATCAACTTTCCTGTGAGACACTGCTTTGCCCCTTTGCTTACACATTACAGGCTGCTTCCTCACTCTCTTATGCTCTGGGATTCATTGTCTCACTGCATGGGAGTTCCAGACAATAGAATACACAACAATTTGCCAACAGAAGAAACCATTTCTTACTTTTTTATTATTATTATTCTTTCTATGCTTGGATAGGAACAAACCACTGCGAGGAAAGGAATGGGAACATTCAGAAAATAAATTGTTGTTTGGTTTATGCACCTTTGGGCCTCATTCATAATCCACGGCTTTATGAGAGTAACTCAGGCTGAAATCTGCAAAATTTGTTCTATTATGAGAAAACTGTTTCTTTGCAGGAAAAGCATTAGAAAGTAATAGCAAAGCTTTGGGAAAACCCAACAACTTATGTTGGTGCTTGAAATGGAGACATAACCTTTAAAAGCCACTGTGCCTGCAAAGCTCTTTGGTGTCTCTGAAACTTAGCATCAGCTCTGCATCTTCATGAGACAGTGATGATGGATTCACAGACCGCACGCCAGCCCCAGGCAGGTGATTTAAATGGGACCTCCAAGGTGCACAGCTAAAGAAGAAGTGCTCAGGGTTCACAGATTCACAGCATGGCTTGGAAGAGACCTTAAAGCCTATTCAGTTCCAACCCCTGCTGGCTGCCACCCTCTAGACAGGACTGCCCAGGGCCTCATCCAGCCCAGCTCTGGCTACTGCCAGGTATAGGACACCAACAGCTTCTCCAGGCAGCCTGGGCCAGTGCAAGGGTTGAAAAAGCAACACAAAATGAGAGCCCTTGAGTCTCTTGGGTTACTGCAGAATGCCCCCAGCTAGTCCATTCATCAGCTCAGCTCACAGATTTGGTAAATGGTGGCAAGTGCCCTGGGCAGTACTACACAGCTTTCGATCACGATTTAACACAGCAATACTTAGCAGCTCTTTTTCTCCTGGAATACCCCAAAAAGAATTCACCCTGCAGGTCTCACAAGCTCTTAAAGCAAAAAACGTAGGCAAACAAAAGAAAATGGATATAGCACTAACCACTGAAAAACAACCTATATTATGCATTCCATTCCCGTCTCTGTTGTTGTGTTATATTTGAGACAAGGCATTTGAAGCCTGCTTGAGCAATCACTTTCATGAGTTCTTAACTCCGTGATATGTAATCTCATAACACCGAGCGTAGGGATATGTACAAATACTGGCAAAAATAAGGTCTCTGATGGTAAGGTGCCTGGAGAAACTGGGGTCCAACATACAGCAAAAAGGATCTCAAAGGAATATACCAAATACCACAACAAGGAAGATAGCAAGAGGGCTACTTTGGATGCAACACCTTCCTCACTTACATTTCCATAGCGTGATGGAAAGCAGCAGTAACAGCAAAACAGCAAGTTCCCAGGGTACAGCAAGCGAGGATTTACCCACATACAATAGCTGCAGGCACAAAAAATAAAGAAGCTACTTACCTTCAGAAGGCCTCAGGTATGCAGAGATCTCTAGCATGATACCCTTGCCACTTACCACTGTACCCTTGCCACTGCCAACTCTTGGGGAAGGGTTGCATGGGCTCACACTTTGGTTCCTACATTTAGATCAGGCCTTTTCTAGTTTGCTGCCAGGCCAAGCCCACTCTTCAGCCAGCCCCCAAGCAGCAGCAGTGATAGCTGGAGAAACCTAGGTTGGCCTCCTAGACTAACAAATTAACACACGGCCAAATTAACCTGCATTCTCTATACTCCTCTCAGCATGGAGGAAGTGAAAATAGAGAATGAGCTTACAACAGGGACTCACAGCCAAGCTGGAAAGCGCTCCTATTACTCCCTATGGTCTCAAGAGAAGGGAATCTAGGGTATTGTCCTGACAAAAGCAAAACCAGGAATACCATCCCTTTTGTATGACTCTATTCAACTTCACCATCCTTTTACACCTCTTTACTAACACAGCAGAGTGCATTGCTAATTAAGTTTGAATAAGTTTCCTGGACGTAGTCCTGGTACAATTAAGAAATAACCTTAATTTAGTATCTATAATTGTAGTATTTACCTCTTCCCATGATTTCCAGTATGATCTTCCTGCATTCTTGGCTCAAGATGAACTTCTGTAACAGTGTGTAACACCAGAAGAACTCCAGTCAGACATCGCTCCTATCGAATAAATAAAGGAACGTGAGCAGAGCACAAGATATTTGAATATCCTGTAAATATCACCAAAGAAAAACCACCCCAGTTCATTAGTTAGGCTCTATGAAGCAAAATTAAGCATTTCGGGAGGCAAGTGATTTATTTTCTCTGTGCAGCCACCCCAAAAGCAGGATGTTTCTGTCACATCCTAATCCATACACAAGAGCACACAACCAGGACAGCCCTTCTCAGACATCAGTCCAAGAGGACACGGTGTGAACTCAAACCTCCCCCAACTCCTGCAAACAGGAGCTTCACCTCAAGGCAAGGGACAACAAACTGCTGGACTAGTAAAAAANTGGCCAAGTGTGTCGCAACATATGCTGATAACACTCCTCTGTTTGTCTGAAAGCATTATCAGCTCTGTCCTCCTGTGCATAGGCCGACATGGCCATCTGCTTGCATCTACAGCATCTCTCCAAACACCCTGCTTTGCAAGCAGCAAGCGCAGCCGTCCGTAGCGTCTCAGATGCTGCCCCAGAATATGCAATTGCTCTCCAACCCCAGATAAATATGCAGAACCCCATCAGATTTTTCATTTTCACATCCATTCATCATCCCCAAAACCCACCTCGGCTGCACAGCTCTGCGCTCCGTGTACAACGGCGGTTCTCTCCAAGGTATGTATTTTCATAATGATGGTGCTCATGTACCACTTAGCAGTATATTTTCATTTGGCCCCAGCCGCACTCCTGAGCAGTAATTTATTACTGCTTGTCACTAGCTGCTACTCAGAGTAATACATACACCAGCTTTATTTAGTGTTCTGTATGTCTTGCTTGACTCTTTCTTACACAGACAATACCGCCCAAGCCCAGAATCACAGAATCACAGAA